>CM056725.1:85631661-86015638 GCA_029844215.1 Przewalskia tangutica
GTGTTATTGTTAGGGGATTACAGTAAAAAAGCCTACAAGAAAACTAAATCAAGGCCAGCCCTTGTGAATGCTTTGTTGTTTTACAAGAAAGAACATGTTTTTGGCAAGAAAAGTTTCTCAACAAGAGCTAAATTTGATCAAAGAAAACAAGAAAGTGACATTGTGGTTGAGAGCTCAACTTCAGGGCCTAGGGATCCTGAAATGTGGATAAGCATAGATGGGATTGTTTTGATTCACATAAAAAACTTGCAGTGGAAATTCAGGGGAAACGAAACCGTTTTAGTGAACAAACAACCCGTGCAAGTCTTCTGGGACGTGCACGCTTGGTTGTTTTGTTCACCGGGATCTGGTCATGGCCTATTTATTTTCAACCCGGGGGCGTCTGAGGACGACAGTGACAGGGAAGAGAGTAGTGTGGGCGGTGGCAGCGATTGCAGTGACCATAGCAAATATTTTTCGACATTAAGCTACTACAAAGCATCGCCATTTTCCCTCTTCTTGTATGCATGGAAAATTGAGTGAGGGCTAAGCACAGCACTGAATATTGAAAATTGCTAAAAGTGGTATAAACTGTAATAATTATAAGCATGAGCTTTCAGTTTCACAGAAATTGTAACTGGATAAGCAAATGTCTTGTGGAGATGAGCACAGTAAGTTAAATTTTTGGGTGTTTATCGCTCCAAATTAATTCGTGTTAATTTTTATGAAAATATGTATTCGATATAACACTATGCTTTTTATACCTAGGCGGACGCAGTGTATGTGCACGGGGGCAGGCACACTCTCATATATAGGCACTCTCTCATATATGTATAGTCGGACAATTTAAGAAATTTATGTTTTGCCTGCACCAATTGTTATTGAGAATATAATGAGTTTAGTGGTCGCATTCTCTGAATTAAGATCTTATTAGCTCTGCTTTTCATTTCCTGTTGATGATTGAGCCAATTATTCTTCAAATATCTAACTTAGGAGTTGGAGACCTCGTGGTAGCTAGACCATGTTCTGATCATACGAACAAGTTGTTGGATACCTGGCTATTTTCGTACAATAAAATGTGTAATCTTTTTTAGATGTCAATCATTTTGAACCCATGAATTGTATGAGATATACATCCATCCATCTTGAGATAAATTTACCTGTGATCAATGAGCTTTACCTATTATATAAGAAAACGTTTTTATACTAAATTCACCGACTTTAAATCCTTAATCTTGAGATAATGGTTAACTCTTATGTGACATCATTGACATCTTTCTTCCCAACATTCATTCAACAAACAAAAATGTGGCACTGAACTAATAGTTAACTGTTTGCATAAGCTTGGTAGAACATGTCCTAATTAGCTAAGACAAATTGAAATAATGAAATTCATCGATTTTGGGTGTTGACGCAATGCGGTTCACAAACGCATAACATCCAGATCAAGGACATCACAACGACGCAATGAGGTTCACAAACGCATAAACAACGATACCATTGCTATCCAATGCGGCTCACAAACACACAATATCGAGATCAAAGGCATCATTGTAATCCATGTGATTCACATCCAACATGTACGTGCAAGGACGACATCTCAGCAGTCGCAACATTCAGCACGTCCGGGCAAGGAAGACATTTCAGCATCCGCAGTCTCCACACGTCCGCGCAAGGGTGTCATTTCAGCATCACAATTACGACACCTCTTTGCAAGGGCGCCTACACATCATACATGGACGACATCTCTACTCATAGAATTGCATTTTTCATATATTCATCATTTTATTCTAACAGTTATACACTAATTATTTCTTAAGCTTAGCTTGCAGGAGCAGAAACATCAAACCAATGACGTTATCAAGCATCCCGTCAAACCAATGACGTCATCAGCATCGTCAACATCATAACGCCATCAACATCGTCAACCCAATGACGTCATCAACATCACGTCAATCCAATGACGCCATTAACAACACGTCAACACCATGACACCATCAACATCATGTCAACCCAATGACGTCATCAGCATTGTCAACACCATGACCCCATTAGCATCACGTCAACCCAATGATGTCATTAGTATCACGTCAACCCAATGACGCCACCAGCATTGTCAACATCATGAGACCGTCATCATCAACATAATGACACCGCCAGTAACAACACAATAACACCGCCATCATCAACACAATGACGCCATCAACATCAACACAATGACGCCGCTAGCATCAACACAATGATGGCATCAACAACTACGACACCTTCAACACATTACGTCTATACATGACGACATTCATACTCACAGAATCACATTTCTTATATACGCATGCTTTATCATTTTGTCTTAACATTCATGCACTAATTTTTTCTTAAGCTTTAGCCTACATAGTCTTCAATTTATAGGAGCATCCAGCACGTCTAGGCATGGACGACATCAACATTCGCAACATCCAACAAATCCGTGCAGAGACGACATCAGCATTCGCAGTATCCAGCAAGTCCGTCCAGAGGCGACATCTTAGCATTCACAGCATCCATCAAGTCCGTGCAAAGGCGACATCTCAGCATTCACAGCATCCAGAAAGTCCATGCAGAGGCGACATCTCAACATTCGCAGCATCCAGCAAGTCCGTGCAGAGGTGACATCTCAGCATTCACAGCATCCAGCAAGTTCGTGCAGAAGTGACATCTCAACATTCACAGTATCCAGTAAGTCTGTGCAGTGACAACATCTCATCATTCGCAGCATCCAGCAAGTCCGTGCAGAGGCGACATCTCAACATTCACAACATCCATCAAGTTCGTGCAGTGACGACATCTTAGCATTCGCAACCTCCAGCAAGTCCGTGCAGTGACGACATCTCAGCATTTGCAGCATCACATCAACACCATGACGTCGTTAACAGCATCGCCATCACATTACAAATGATGACATTTCTATTCACTTGATCGCATTTCTTATATATTCATTCTTTATTACTTTGTCTTAGCAGTTATGCACTAAATTTTTCTTAAGCTTATCCTACAGGACCCTCAGTTTACAAGAGTAATTGCACCATATCCGTGCAAGGAAAGCATATCAATATTTCAGTGGCAACATGTCCGTGCGAGCACGACGTCTCAGCATTGGCAACATCATATTAAAACAAGGACACCGTCAACAGTATCGTCAGCACGCTACCTAGGACAACATCTCTACTCTCAGAATCACATTGCTTATATATTCATGCTTTATCATTTTTTGCCTCAACAGTTATGCGCTAACTTTTTCTTAAACTTTAGCATGCAGATACCTTAATTTACAAGAGTAGGAGCGCAACATGGACTTTTCTCTTACAGCGAGCTGAGACAATTTATTGGGGGGTCAGTCTTCCCAACAAAAAGCAAAAGCGACCTCGAGCGTTGATCCACTCTCCTCCGCCATTCCACAACACCAATAACTCAGTGTCATCATAATTCGACACTGAGAAATTTTTTGAATCAGCGTCAGTCCCGCCTTTAGTTTTCAAACACCACAGTAACCCAGTCTCATCATAATTTGACACTGAAACAACTTTTTAAATCTGTATCAGCCAACTGTTAGCATCATAGTAACCCAGTGTCATCATAATTTGACACTGGAATAAAAACTTTGAATACACGTCAGCCTTGCCTTTAAGAGTGTCACAACAATCCAGTGTCATCATAATTCGACACTGGAACAAATTTTAAATCTGTGTCATCCGTTCCTTAATTTTCCAACACCAAGAACCCAATATCATTTTCTATCACCATGACCCACTGTCATCATAATTCGATAGTGAGACATAATTTCAAATCCGCGTTCGCCCTGCCTTTATTTTTCTATCATCACGGTCACTCAGTGTCATCATAATTCGACACTGGGATAAATTCTAAATCTGCGTCAGCTTCGTTTTAAATTGCCCATGTATTTCCTAATCTTCATTAATTCCGAGGATCGAGACAAAATTGGCTATAAGTCAACGTCTTTGTCCGAAAACTCTTTCATCGTCTTCAGCCAAAGAGGGACAAGTTGTTGACACCCAATTTTGACCCTCTCTTCCTGTCATTTGCCGCCAAATTAAACTAAATTTTAAACACCGCAAAATAACTCTTATAATAATAATACATACATAAATAAAAAATTTAATAATGGCGCCGCATTTATATAGAGCATTAAACACTCATTATATATCATAATACTCAAAATAATTTTATAAATATTCTTATAATTTTAAACCCAAGCTAAAACTAATAAAATTTAACACCTAAAACTTAATACCTAAAACATTGCCCAAAACCTTCTGGTGGTCTGCGACCCAAACCCGGTAAGCCCAGCAGCCCATTTCTTTATTTTTCGTCCATCACCTCCATCCCCCCTAAATCAAAACCTAAAGACCAAACTTAGAATCCTACTAGGATCCGCCGCACCTTTCACCCAAAGCGTCCATGAGTCTCGCCAGATTTTTTGAATCAAAAAATCTGGTCTTTCATATCTATTCTTTCTATCTCTTATGTCCCTTTCCTTTCTTGCCATCCCCGTCATTCTTTACCATAAACCATAACCTAAAATCTTACTTCAAATAAACACCAAAATCACAAATAAAATCATCCGAAATCGGTACCAAAGATTCGCCCAAAAATCAGTCCCGAATCGCACCAAAATCACCATAAAATCATACCAAAATTAACCCTAAAAGTTGTCTCAAGCTTACCAAAATCGGAACCAAATCGAGACTATATAAATCAAACGATTTGCACATGCAATAGGCATAAGATCCGGAGAAGAGGAAAGAACTCTAAAACTTTTTATCTTCCGCACAATACCAGCAAAATCATCCAAGCTTTGTTTCCCTTTCAATCGCATAGCAACAAATCTTCCGAGTGGTCGACGACTTGATACGCTGCCTCGGTTCGCTGCCCGGATAAGGAAATGCATCGTAGCAAATGAAGAGTCTTTTTGTAAGACTCATCATGACTCTCATCAAATGAAGATCCATGTACATGCTTATTGCCACCTCCGCATCGAAAATTCCAAAACTGCAGGCGGAATGACACCAACATGCTTTCGAGTCATCTTTATTGATTTCTTACCCCGCCCTCATTTATTTGTTGTAAATTATTTGTCTAACATTACACTAGTAGAATACTTAGGACATTTAGGCTTTGGTTCGCCATTAGAAAGTAGTTTGACACTAGAAATTTGTTTTCTTCTAAGTTAATTATTTTAGCTTGTCATGACTTGCTTAAGTTATATTAAACCACTTAATAATCTTTACCCGCATAACTATTCATGTAGCTGGGATATTATTTGCTACCAATTCCTGACACAAGAAAACTCTCTTATTAGCATTCATATAGGAAAAGTTATTTTTGTACTTTTGTTATCACTTGCAAAATTAGACATTTTACGTGCTAGGCCTATTTTAAACATGCATTTTTCTTTAACATAATAATTAACCTAGGTTTGAACGGACAACCGCAAGTTAGCGGATCTTAGAGGGTGCCTAACCCCTTCCCTCTAGATTAATAAAGAACTCTTGCCCAAAATCTCACATAGTTTAGCAGACCATTAAAATGAAGTTAGTGTTGACTTTACTTAGTTAACATTTAGGTGTCCTAATTCACCCAAATAATTAGGTGGCGACTCCGCGAACCATTTAGCATTTAAGCAACCCTTTTAGCATTTTAGCACCTTTTTGCATTCTTATTTATTTTAAACAGGCAGTATTCGCTGAATTATGTTGCGGTCGAAAAAGGGCGAGATATTGGGTACATGTAAAAGGTACTGGGTTCAAATCTCACGGCATATGCAATATTTAACAATTTTGGTCCTAGCAAAGATCAATTTTTTGAAGCGCCTATTGACATTGTATCAGAGCAGGCAAAAGGTCTAGTGTTCAATTTCACGGCCACCGAACAAATAACAAAAATATAAATATTTCATGTGTTCGACCAATGAAAAAGTATCAGGCTTACACTTAAGAGCACATTTTCCCACTTTTTCATACAAATGTTACTTAAACATAATGATTTTACCTAAAATCATTGCAAATAAATTCAATTGCAATGACACTAAATTGAAAACTTAGGGTATATTCGATATGAAGGAAAATATTTTCCTGAAAAAATAAGTGAACTTCTTACTTATTTTCTTGTGTTTGGTACGTAGGAAAAAAATATAATCCTAGAACAATTAGATATAATCTAGACGAATATTATGGGAGGTGAGGGGGGAGGGAAGAAGGGGTGTGGGTCGGTGATCGATGATGGAGGCTATGGAGGTGGGGGTGAAGAAGGGGTGTGTTGTTGAGGGTTGGGAGGACACAATCAAATATTTAATGATGATTGTGGAACTTTGTTTCCTAGAAAAAATATTTTGCAAAAGTTTTGACCAACCGAACATGAGAAAATTGAAAAACATTTTCCTTAAAATATTTTCCTCCATATCGAACACACCTTTAACCAAAAAGAAAATATTCAATGCAGAAATAAGTTATGTAGGCTAGGTTTATCATAATCTATAAAGTTGAATTGCCACATTCACCCATATGTTCATTGAATTGCCAATTTAAACTGAAATTTATTGATTAATTATGTGTTGGTATAAAACCAGACTAGAAGTAAAGAAACGGGGTTAAAGAGTATTTGAAAGGTTAAACAAAGTAACACTGAGTCGAGAAATGACTCTTTGTCTTTAAGACAAAATTGCCCTGTATAAATGTTTTTACGGTATTGGGCAATAGTCTTCCAAGATAAAACAACAACTAATCAACAGTATAAAGCAAGTACTATCGATTCTAACGATGAAGATGAATAAGAACATATTATTATTGTTTGTTTGAGTTTATAGGAGCAGAAAGAGAGGCAGTTGCAACGTTTTGTAACTTTCTGAAACCTTCAGGGACCAGAATGTAAATAATTAATATTTTAGGGATCAAAATGAAAGGTTCGGAAGAAAGCAACAACCCAACAGCCCATGACCCGAGCCCGGACGGGCGGATGTCGGCAGCGCGCGTGTGGGGCTTAGCTCCGAACTCAAGCTCACCTAGGTCCTCCCTCTTCTAAACACATGAGTCACCCCTTGGGAGCCCAAACCCTTACTCAAACTTAGAGTTTATATATTGCATAAACACTCCTTCTTTCACCAATGAGGGAGATTTGTCATTTTGGCCAAAACGCTCCATCTTTTCATGTCTCAAACACCTTACTTTGTGTACAAATATGTCTTTTATTTTTTAATGAAATTTGACGATACTTGGCACTGACATCATCTACTCACTTAGTAGATTAGGCATGTGTGAAGAAACGATGTTTCTGACATGCGGGCCCAACGTGTTTAAGTCATTAAATATGGGATAATCTCAATCTTTCATTAGTAAATTTTCCAATAATCCCCTCTTGAAAGAGAATTGGTGCACACAGGGTGCCAAAGTTGAACAATCTTTGAGTGGAAAGATATTGCACCAGGATAGGTAGCTTTCGGCTTTGAACCTTCCTTAGTTGATTACCATCAGATTTACTTACTGCGAGGTGAACGTGATGACTTGAACCGTCAGTGTTTAGTGTAAACCAAGACAATGATATCAACACAATAACTCTCCTTATTCATCTTCTTCTTATTGTCTTGTCCGTTGTGTCCATGGACAACGCTTGGATTCTTAAGTGCGTACAATTGAAGCGGTCTGCCTTCGAACTTAAATAAGTGATCTCCTATAAGGTATATTGCTCTACCCCACTCGCAAGTGTTAGAAATCATTAAAAGTTTCAGAAACTTATCTTTTATCCATCACGCAGGTAGCACTTAGTGTCTATTGCGGGAACAACTTTGGAGTTATCTTTCTTTAAAGAATGATAATCTGAAGTGTTATTACATCAAGAGAAGCACTAAACTAAACCTTTATAACTTAGTTTTTTCATTGAACCAAATTTCTGGGATCTCTAGTTAGTAAGGTTGGGTTACCACCATAAAGATTCTTATTGTATGAGTTTTAAACTCATTCCCCTAGACAAACAGAATATTTAATATTTGGATAAGCCTTTAGTTAAAGGATCCGCTAAGTTATCCTTTGATTTGACGTAATTAATAGAAATGACACTCATAGTGATCAACTGCCTAACAGTCTTATATCTCCGATGAATATGTCTAGACTTGTCGTTGTACATATTATTTCATGCCCTTCCTATAATCGACTGGCTATCATAGTGAATCATCACCGAAGGCACATGTTTATCCTAACAAGGGATATCCTTTAAGAAGTTGTGAAGACATTCTGCTTCTTCTCCTTCTTTGTCCAAAGCGATAAACTCTGATTCCATCATGAATCGGGCGATGCATGTTTGCTTAGAGGATTTTCAAGACACAGCTCCACCACCAATTGTAAAAACATACCCACTGGTGGATTTGGTGTTCTTTATGTCCGATGTCCAGTTTGCATCATTGTATCCTTCCAATACAACTAGATACCTTGAGTAATGTAATCAGTAAGCCATCGAATATTTCAGATATCGTAGTATCTGATTTAGCGCCTTCCAGTGATCATTTCCTTGATTACGAGTGAACCTAGCCAACTTATTGACTGGATAAGCGATGTCGGGTCGGGTACAATTTGTAATGTACATTAAATTGTCAATGACCTGTGCATATCACTCCTAGGATACAGGTGTACCACGATTTTTATCAATTCTATGATTCATATCCATTGGTGACTCCATAGGGGAACTATTAGCTACATCAAATTTCCTCAAAACATCTTCAATGTAATGATATTGAGATAAGACCAATCCGTCAGATGTCTTAGAAATATTAATTATTAAGATTACATCTGCAATAACCATATATTTCATGTCAAAGCATTAGTTCAACATCTTCTTGGTTTCCAAGACCAAGGTTAGACTACTTGCGGTGATGAGCATGTCATCTACGTAAAGATATATCATAACAAATGAGTCAGAGTTCCCTTTGATATATATACATTTATCACATTCATTTATGGAGAAACCTTTTGATAATAAAGTATTATCAAACTTTTCATGTCATTATTTCGGAGCTTGTTTGAGTCCGTACAGAGACTTAACAAGTCGACATACTGTCTTTTCTTGTCCTGGAACCACATACCCCTCGGGTTGTTCCATGTATATTTCCTCTTCTAAATCTCTGTTTAGGAAGACTGTCTTAACATCCATTTGGTGTATCTCAAGGTCACGCAAAGCTGCTATGGCTATGAATACCCTTATAGACATTAATCTAGACACATGTGAGTATGTGTCGAAGTAATCGAGGCCTTCCTTTTGACTGTAGCCTTTGCCTACCAATCTGGCCTTATACTTGTCAATAGTTTCATATGCTTTGTACTTTCTCTTGAGTATCCACTTACAACCCAAATGTTTACTTCCTAGAGGAAGATCAACCATTTTCCAAGTATGGTTTTGCACGATGGAATCTATTTCGCTTTCTATAGCTTCATTCCAAAGCGGTGCTTCTGGAGTAGACAATGCTTCTTTAATTGTCCTTGGTTCATTTTCAACCATATAGGTTAGAAAATTTGGACCAAAAGTCTTATCCTTTTTTGCCCTCTTGCTCCATCTTGGTTCCACCTCTGGAACCCCTACGTTTTGTAGGTGTGGAACATTAAGTTCTGAATAGTCAGTAACTTCTGAGTCTTGTAGATCTAAAACGTCTAGTTTCGGATAATCAGAAACTCTCAAGTCTTGTTGTTGAGCATTTTGTTCATAACTTCATTTGCGTGAAATTATTTCTTTTCCCTTTCAAGGAAATATCTCTTCAAAGAATTCAGCATTCAGGTATCTCTGACTTATACACTAAGAAGTGATAAGCACTACTGTTATTTGCATATCCGATGAATATGCAATATACATTCTTAGGTCCAATTTTGACCTGCTTTGATTTAGGTACTTCGACCTTTGCCAGACAACCCTACACTTTCAAATATTTGTAAGTGGGTTTCTTTTCTTTCCATGATTCATATGGAGTTTTATCCGTAGGCTTATGCGAAACTCTATTGAGAATTGTATTAGCGGTAAGGATCGTTTCACCCCACATGTTTTGGGCTAAACCGGAATTGATGTGTAAAGCATTCATCATTTCTTTTAACGTGCAGTTTTTGTGCTCGGAAACACCATTAGACTGAGGCGAGTAAGGAGCAGTCATTTGATGAACAATATTAAATTGAGCACAATATTTTTCAAATGGTGCTACGTATTCTCTCCCTCTATCACTATGAATTTCCTTAATTCGTAGGTTTAGTTGATTTTCAACTTCATCTTTGTAACGTTTAAACGCTTCAAAGGATTCATCTTTACTTTTCAACAAGTAAATGTAACAATAATGTGTACTATCATCAATGAAAGTCACAAAGTACTTGTTCCCCTCTTTTTGCACAAACTTTAAATCACATATGTCTGTGTGAATAAGTTCTAGAGGAGCGGTGTTTCTTTCGACTGAATGGAAAGATGACTTGATTAATTTTGTCTCTATGCATACATCACATTTATGTTGAGGGTTTATGTCGAAGGAAGGCAAAAATTCTAACTTTATTAACTTCTGAATGGATTTGTAGTTAACGTGTCCCAGTCTATGATGTCATAGATTAGAATACTCAAGAAAGTAAGTGGAAGGCTTTATTTCATTAGATAAACGAATATCAGACATGGCATTCATTTTGAAGAGGTCGTCACACGCGAATTCTTTTCCTACAAATATACCATTCTTAGTTATTACAAAGTTGTTGGATTCAAAAACTAGTCTAAAACCAGCTTGGACCAACAGTGGCCCTGAAACCAAGTTTTTGTGGATGTCAGGGACATGCATCACTTCCTGAAGTCAATTTTAGGATGACCTTTCCAACCCCTTGTACTTCAGAGGTAGCGTTGTTGCCAACGAACATCTTTTTACCTGAGATTGGGGCTTAAGAAGAGAACGCTCTCCTGTCTGAGCAGATGTTACGGGTTTCACCCGTGTCTATCCACCATTGCTTTAGATGCTCAACCAGATAAGCCTCCAGCACTACAGCCAAGAAATCCACATTCGTATCGCCAAGATCCGGAGGATTGCCCTCGTCTTGTACAACGTTATCCACTGCCTTGCATTTGTTCTTAGCCTTCGGGTAATTTGAGACCTGTATATTCTGGCCCACTTCAGTCTTTGTGTTAGACTGAGTATCCATTCCATTTCCACCAGAAGGAGGATCTTCTGTCTGAGATCATGACAGGCTCAACGCAGTAGGATAAAACAATATCTTTAGTCTCATTCTCTTGTTGTAATTGATATCCAGATCCTTACCTGAGTGTTTGCTTTGGAAACTGTCATGAGCAGGGACTAGGGCTGTTATCGGGCCGGGTATCGACAGATCCGGACCGGACTGATAAGTTTTCGGTCCTGGGACGAGATCCGGGACCGGACCGGTAATAATTTCCGGGTCGGGTCCGGGGCCCGTTTTTTTTTTTTTTTGTAAAAAATTAAATTTCCAATATTAAAATTGACATTCTCGGACACATTACCACAAAATTTAAACGTTGAAATCTATTATATATCGCGAGATATTTAGCTTTGAAAAAAGAAAAAACGTAACGATTTGGGGGATATGTCAATGCTTCAAATTAAAACATAAAGTCTACATCACATATATTTAAAACATGTAAAATAGTCCAACATTAGGGAATATTACAATTAAATATAATTAGGGCTTGGTGGGGGAGGGGGCTGGATGGGGGGATGTTACCGGGTATTTTATCGGGTTACCGGTCCGACTCCTTATCGATCCGGGTAATTTTTTGGTACTCATATCCAGACCGTTAACTTTTCGGTCCGAGTATCAGTCTGGTTCTCGGGTAATTACCAGGAGTATCCGGACCGCTAACAGCCCTAGCAGGGACAACAACATTTTCTTGAACAGCGCCAGAGACAACAACAACAGTGCTTTGAACAACAACAGCACCAGAGACAACATTGTTGACATTAGTAGAAGTAGAACTACCAACGTATTTGTTAACGGAATTGTTAGCAGTACTTTCAACAGATTAGTTGGTCAAGACAGAGCCAAACACAGAGTTAGAACCAGAACTGAAACTATAATTTTTTACAAACATCTTTAAAATACAAAGAGAATACAAAATTTTGTCTTAAACTTGTTGGTATAAAATCAGACTAGAAGTAAAGAAACGGGGTTAAAGAGTATTCGAAAGTTTAAACAAAAGTAACGCTGAGTCGAGAGATGACTCTCTGTCTTTAAGATAAAATTTCCCTGTATATATGCTTTTATAGTATCGGGCAATAGTCTCCCAAGATAAAACATCAACTAATCAATAATACAAAACAAATATTATTGATTCTAACGAAGAAGATGAATAAGAACAGATTGCTATTGCTTGTTTGAGTTTACTGACCAATAGAGAGAATTGTTGCTTCTGTTGTGTCTTTTTTTGGGTTATCAGTTGTCTTTAGTACTTTTTTCCAATTGAACAGAGATGTTCAATTTATCGGAGCAGAAAGGGAGGAAACTATAACGTTTTGTAACCATTATAACTTTCCGAAACCTTCAAGGACCAGAATGTAAATAGTTAATATTTCAGGGACTAAAAAGAATGTTTCAAAACAGCACAAGAGCCCGAGACCGGGACGAGCAACGCACGTGGATCTTAGCTCTGAACCCAAGCTCACCTAGGTCCTCCCTCTTCTAAACATATGGGTCACCCCTTGGGGGCCCAAACCCTTACTCAAACTTAGAGTTTATATATTGCATAAATTCTCCTTCTTTCACGAGGGAGATTTGTCATTTTGGCCAAAAACACTCCATCTTTTCATGTATCAAACACCTTACTTTGTGTACCAATATCTCTTTTATTTCTTAACGAAATTTGACGATACTTGACACTAACATCATCTATTCACTTAGTAGATTAGGCATGTGCAAAGAAATGACGTTTCCGACATGCAGGGCCCACGTTTTTAAGTCATTAAAGACGGATAAACTCAATCCCTCATTAGTAAAATTTCCAACATTATGTTCCTTGCTTTATTTTTTGAATGTATCCTTGTTTGGGAAGGAATAGAATGTTGTCACTTGTCACCAATTCCCACTAGGAATGGGAAATTAATGTTAATTAAGGGGTTCCGCAGAACACAAGATTAATGTCAATTAAAATTAATGCCAATTAGGTTATAGGAGATACCACCAATTCCAGCATTATATTCTGTTTGAGAATGCAAGAAGAATATACGACACCACCAATAAAATCAAAAGGTAGCAATATGCTTAATAGAGATGATATAATATCAGAACTGCATGTGCATATCATTCATCACATCTTAGACCACACTAACCTTAATCATAGAGAGGCTGCTCAAACTTGTGTTTTGTCCAAGAGATGGACAGATTGTTGGATTTCAAGACCAAATCTGGTATTCAATCAATTGCAAGGCAAACACCAATAGCTGTATGACCCTCAAAAAGTTTGTCAAGTTGGTTGATCACTCCCTACGATCCCATGTCGAACTAAACTTACATCCTGAACAATTTAGCCTTACATATAGTGATCCAAAATTGGCTTCTCACTTGGATCATTGGATTGAATTGGTGGTTAAACTTAACATCAAGATGCTGAAGATTTATGCTTCGTATTTTAATTTGGCGTACTATAGCTTACCTGATGTTATTTATGCTGCTAAAAAGCTGACAACATTGAAGCTAAAGAGTTGCAAGTTTGAATTTGACATTAGCACTACTCACATAAGATTATGTTGTCTTGATGATCTTTATTTGCCTCATGTGCATATTTCAGATGCCCAATTGCAAAGCGTTATCGACAGATCAGATGCCCGTCCATCAGGAATCTAAGGCTATTGGATTGCAAAGGTATAAGAAAATTGCATGTTTTTGGCCTAGTACATCTAGAGAGTTTGGGCGTTGAATAATGAAAACTCGATAGTGTGATAGCCCAGGCTCCATATCTTAGATGCTTTAGATATGCTGAACTTACTGGGAACAATTTTATTCCTTGCGAAGTTGCTATTTTGGACGGTTATGATACTTTACAAACACTCAAGCTCACAGGCGCCACCATCATTGACCAACAGTTTTAAGATGTATCCTATATGTTCAAAAACATTTTAGAATTGGATCTAACAAGATGTTATATAGAGATTGAGAGTGAAAAACTCAATAAATTCACATTATCAAAGATGAGGAATCTGGAAAAGGTCACTATTCAAGCTCCAAATTTATTGGAGTTTGATTTTGATGGTGATAAAATGTCCTCATGTATGGATCCTTCTTCCCTGCACAAAGCCCGACTCAGTTTCTTCTTGTCGGGCAGAGTAATATTAAACTTTGGAGATGTGGACCGCAGTTGGTACACAAACCTTTATTACTTTGTTCGAAAGGTCAGATATTAGTAATATTTTTTGCCACAAGGTAAGTAAAGAGTACTTTTCGTTCTTTTTTGTGCCCCATGGATAAAAAAAAATCAATTTTTATTAATAAGTATGTCTTGACATTCTTGCACACTAAAATCATCCTTATTTATGAAGATCCAAGAGAAATTGTTATCCCCCCTGTTGAACCTTCAGCAGTCTCTGAGTGTTTACATGTCGACACAATCGAGGAGAAGGGAAAGGGGTGATATACACGAGGTCGTAATTCAAGAAGGGAAGAAGGTGATGCGCGTAATATGCACACACTTTTAAACGCAAGTGCACGTTATCGTATCAAGTAGTATAGTCTTAGATAAGACCGAATATCGTCCTCTAGGATTAGGGTTCAAGTACCAACTATCTATTTTCTAGTAACTATTTGGTGAATTAATGATTGATTGTTTGGTTTATAACTAAGAATTATTAAAGATAAGTAAATATAAAGAATTACTTCAGATGTGATGAGAATAGGGCTTCTATGTATCCTTACTATCCGCTTATGCTACTTACTAATGCATTACTTATGGTATTCTTCTTTTGGAGAAAGCAGGTTTACGAAATCGTTTTATACTCCCGTTAGGGTTATATAAACACTCAACCCCAGTATTGTTCCTTACCTAACTTTCGCTGATAAGGGTAACTCTATAGGAGGATTAAGAACAAAAACCTAGTTGGTATCACGCACAATGCGCAAAATTAGGGTTGTTAAGCCTCTCATCAACGCTTACAAAACTAATTGAGGTATTTTCATCCCCAATTCAAGCCTCTACCCAACTTACAGCATATTCACAATCCCCCCTTTTCAGAATTGATTAGAAATCATATAGTGATAACTAGTTGTCAATTAGTTACCAAGAATTCAACTCAATTATTGGATAGATCTCTCAATAAGAAAAATAACCATAAGCATGCATTAATTTATAACATAAGTTTCAAGAAATTCAACATAGAAAGCCCTATAAGAGAATTAGTTCCTAGCCATGAATATGACAAGAACTAATTCAAAGTTCATCATGCAAAACTGAATTAAAGAAAAGAAAAAGGAAAGAAATTACTAATGTTTAGGTCTCAATCTCCTAGCAAGAAAATCTTGTGTTGTCGAAGAAGGAACCCCAAAACCGCCTAGGGTTCTCCTTATATAGGTTTAAAAACGCTCCTTCTTTCTCTCGCAGCTGGCCCAAAATCCGTCAAAGACCTAATTTTTCGCGTCGGCGCCTTCGCAGAGATAGCCATGCGCGGAAGTTCTGCGATCCGTCGGTGTTTTGGCGCCGCGCCCGATATCTCGCTGTTCGAGTAGCCGCGCCAGTATCTTCGTAGCTCTCGGATGTTTAGCGCCGCGCTCAGATCGCTGTTCGGTAGCCGCGCCGAAGTCTTCGCTCGAGTAGTGGCGCCGCGCCCTCGCTGTCGCAGGAGGCCGCGCGCTGGTCCGGATTTTAGCCTCGTTCGCCACTTTCTCTGCTTTCACTCGCATCTCCTCTTGCCCTCTTTTGCTCCTTTTCCGCCATTTGGCCATTTCAACCACTTTGACTCAATAGAAAGAAAAACTATCCTAATACGACACTTATATGTGCAAAATGGGACAAAAGACTAACTAAAACAGACTCAAAAGGTGTATATAAAATACACCGATCAAATACCCCCAAACTTAACCTTTGCTCGCCCTCGAGCAAAGATAGAAATAAATAAACTAAAAGACTCAAAGAACGAAAAATAAAAGACTCCTCACATTAATCACTTTTGCTGCATAAATGTTAACTAGAAAAACATGAAGGTTAGCAGAATAATATGCAGGAACATATAGCATGAAATTTTCAGCACACTAAACACATGAAGCTAGATATTTCGCAGACTAATATTCATCATGCTTAATGGAAGTCAGTATACTAAATCGTGCATATAAATTCAAGAATTCCTATGGCATGCTTACTTGCTATTCTCCACTAATTCTGGATATGCATAAAAGAGATCTTCAGGACTTTGAGGGTTGTAATGTAGGCTTAGGTAGGGGTTGGTAAAGATAGGCATTTAGGCTCAGTTTTCTGTACCATAAGCTCTTTGGCTTTTCAATTTTTCCCTTTTTCTTTTGATTCTTTCCTTCACTTCAATTCTATCCTTCCCCTCTTTTGTTTTGGGAGAGTGAAGTGTATTATACTAATAGGCACCCCCAAACTTAGGCTTTTGCCTCTTTCTTATTATTTTTCTATTGGGGTGCATCAAACTTGTTCACTCTTTTTGTTTCTTCTTTTTAACACAATGTACTCCACTATTTCATATTTTCACTTATGGCACAATTTGTGGGAATATAGGGTGTCAAAGAAGAGTTTCAAATTTAGGCTCAATGGGGCTGACTAGGGATATTTTTAAAGTACAGGGTAGAAAAGAATGGTAAGAATTGACTATCAAAGAAATGCCTGAGTCATCTCCCTAACATACATATCCTAACTATTTCGCCTCAAATAGCAAGCAATCATAACACATAAGCGTTTATCATTTAGCATGCATGATTCAAGCAAGAAACTCCAAAAAGACAGATTCTGTGAGTTTTTGGCATATCTATCCTAAGTGTTTAGATAGTTGCTTCGATTCCTTTACATTATTCCACCTTACTTCACTAGGTGTTTCTAGCAACTACAGCATACATGATTTTTGACAGGCAATTATGACTCAAAAAGGAAAAAATTTTGGTGACTCAAAATAAACATAAAACAAATAAAAAGATTTAAATAAAACATAACATGACACACAAATAAAAACTAAAACACAAAAACACACCCCCAAACTTAAATCACACATTGTCCCCAATGTGTGCAAGACTCAAAGACAGTAAAAGAAAACGACACTTACAAACTTTGGTTAAAATGGTGGTGGCGGCGGTGGATAATGCATCGACCATTGGTTGAACAAGGCACTCAGCTCGTCGATTTGTTGCCTTGTTTCTTTCGCCCTTGTACTATCGCTTGCAAGGTCTGCATCATCTCCTCTCGTGTTGGTACAATTGCCCCATCAGGCTCGAAGGTTCTCGCTTGTGGTTGTGGGCCGGGTCTCGCTCATATCGAGCCCCTATTTCGTGCTCATCTTCATCCATGGCGCCTCTCGCTGCTGGCCGCTTCTTCTTGTGCTCTCCGTCCGTCGCTGGGCCGGGTCTGGGAAAGAGTGCACTATCCCATGACACCGCGATTGGTTTCTTTCATGAGTATCTCGGGTAGTTGTGGGACCGCACTCGTGGCATAGATCGGTAATAAGCGAGCCGTGTCCCAATCCACCGTTGTCACCAACTCGCTGATTTCTTCGATGCTCTGCACTATCTCTTTTCCCACATCAATTATCTTTCCCGTCATGATTCCATATACTAGCTTAATTCTGTCTTCTGGCACTCTGGTGAAGTGCGTGGATGGAATCATGCGGGCGCTGATGAAGTATAGCCAAGCCTTGGTCGCTTTGTTGAATGGCACCGCCGGTTTCAGATCCATTTCTTCCAATATCAAAATCAGACCCAGGTTAGCTCAATGTGTCTGCAATGTTATTCCAGTCGATTTTGTTGCTGCTCCTAGAACATGTTATAAAATGGTTCCAATCGCTACTTTCTTCAACATCAACCGCTCTCCACTTGTGCATTTACTCCTGCCTCACGCATATATAGACTCCCTTACAAAGCACCCCTTTCCACTCTCTCGAAAGTTCGCATAAAATTCACGCACTATTGTTGTTTATCGTGCTATCTTCACGGATTGACAAATCTCTTCCACCCCTTAGCTCTATCATAGCCTGATGGGCTCATAAACGTCTTCTTCCCCATATGATCCCCTTTGGTAATCCATTCCCCTTTCTGGAATTACGGGTCTGGTATCAAGCCTTTTGTATCTTTGGTAGGCTTGGTAGCTCACAAACCTATTTTCGTCGTATTGTGGGGTTGGGGTGGATGTGGATCCTCTTCTCTTTCTGGTGGTCATTTTTAAACAAAATCTGTAGCTTCTAATTTTTGTGGCACAATGTCTCCTACATACTCAACAACTAGCAGCGACAATACCCCCAAACTTCAACAATGCCCACAACCTCCTTTTCTACTCTTTTATCCAACTTCACAACCAACTTTTCAGTACCCAAACTACTCCAACTACAATACTCTTCCCAACTACTACCTCCTATGACTTCAGTGAAAGGATTCAAGAGCAAAGATAGGGATTACCTTTTGATGAGAAGATTCAAGCTTGTTCTTGTTTCAATTGGTGGGTTGAGGCTATGGAATGGAGCTTTGTTGTTTGAGATAGTTGGGGGTTTTTGGGAATTTAAGAGTTTAGGTTGTGGTTGGGTTGGATTTGTGGAGGATTTGTGGGAGAGTTTCTGAAATTTCGTGGGTTTTTGGAGAGGGGAGCCGAGGACGTTGAAGTTGGAATTGGGGAAAATCTGATTTTTGGGCGTTTTAAGTTTCGATTCGCCGCCGCCATGCCTCGATTTTAGCCGCGCGCTTAAACTCAAGGCCTTCGGGACTTCTGCGCCGCGGCCATATGTGAGCGCTAACTTGGCACATTTTTTCGATTTCGCACCGCGCCGCTTCTCTGAGCCGCGCGCTAAACTTCAAAGACCTTTTCAGATATTTCGCCGCGCCGTCTCGCTCATCGGGCGCCGCGGCTCTTAAACTTCGGTGCATGTTCACTCTTTTTACGCCGTTCACATCAGCCAGCGCGCTTACCCGCTCGAAATCCTTGCTTTTCTTCGCTTTATTTCTGCACTACAATCACAAAGACAAAACACAAGACTCCAAGACCGTGAGAGTGTTCTTAGAAAAAATATATATAAACTAAAGAAAGAAATTAAAATAACATAATTGAAAACGTTGGGTTGCCTCCCAAGTAGCGCTGTCTTTAACGTCTTTTAATGGACGCAGTTCCTTAGTCTTAATAACCTTGGGGTGGATTAAGCCCCAACCTATCCATTTCCTCCACATTTGGCGTTTTTTCTCCTTTTCTTTTTAGCATTATCGGTAATAGGAGTTCAGAACACTTACCTCCTTTAGTGGCATTTCTAAACCATGCCCGCCTCGGGCTCATCACTCTTTGGTTGACTTGTAATGGCTCGCATGGGGGTTTGATGGTGCTGATTGCAAAGCACCTACTCATTGGTGGTGGTTCGATGACATGTTTAAACACTTTAAACACCATTTCTTCATTCTCCACCCTTAATGTCAACTCCCTCTTTCAACATCAATCAAAGCTCTTCCCGTTGCTAGGAACGGCCTCCCTAATATGATAGGGATTTCCGCATCTTCTTCCATATCAAGAATGAGGAAATCTGCAGGAAAGAAAAATTTCCTACCTTCACAATCACGCCCTCAATCTTGCCTCGTGGATGAACTCCATCGTCACGCTTGGCCAGTTGCGGACTCACAAATGGTTGGTTTAGCCTCTCCCAACTCCAATCTTTTGAAAACCGAGCAGGCATCGATTTATACTCGCCCTAAATCGCATGGAGCTCATTGCACGTCACCCCGCCCATGCATGGTAGTGTAAAGCTTCCAGATCCTTTAGCTTTGGTGGCAACTTCTTTTGTAAGATAGCACTACACTCTTCATTAGTGCTACTATCTCATATTCGCCGCTTCTCTTTTTCCCAAGATTTCTTTCATGAACTTGAAATAAGACGGATTCTGCTCCAAAGCCTCTATAAAAGGTATGTTGATATGCAACTTCCCGAATACCTCCAAGAATTTGGAAAATTGTTTATCGACCGCCTTCCTTTGTAATCTCCGGGAAAGGAATCTTTTCTCAGATACCTTCTCCTGAGTTTTCTATCACCGGGTTAGGTTCACCACCTTCTCTTTTCTAACTCGCTCTTCTCAACTATTGGCTGAGGTGGCTGTTGCTCCAATTGTCTTCCACTTCTCAATTGTACTGCCTTACATTGCTCCCTCGGATTTACCTCTGTATTGCTTGGCAATGTCCCCTGTGGCCTGATGTTTGCTCGCTGCTAGCCGCCCTACTTGTGTTTCCAAGTTTCGAGCGAGGATCTAGCTTCATCATAAATCGCGTGCGGGCGTTAGCGCCGCCATAGCCGCTTTAAGCTCATCGGCTTTTCTTCGAACCGGTGCATTGAATTGTTGAGGCCGCTGGGCTTGAATGGCGGTCACTGATTCGTTCTCACGTTCTCGCATCGACCTGTATTGGTTCTTGCCTCGATATCGATTCTACCGCCTCGCATCGATTCTGCTGTCACGATATTGATTCTCCGCCCCGATCTCCTTTCCATGAGAAATTGGGTGATTCCTCCACCGGATTATAAGTGTTTGAGTAGGGTTGTTCTGCTGCCTCTGGTAATTACTTCATCGCTTGACACTCCGCCGCTCCATCGTATATTATTGGGATCCGAAGGACACCTATCAAATGTATGTGGCCACCACATATCTCACATTTTTAGGCATCTGTACTGCGTTCACCGACATCAGTATGTTCTTTGCAATCGTTTCGCTAGAAGGGCCACTGGGCATTCAAGGCGTGAATAACATCTATCTCGTGGACCCCACGCTTCTTCTCCCACTAGTCGCCTCTCTTCCGTGACATGGTTGTTAGTGGCCATATCTTCTAATAACTCATGAGCGTCGGGCTGTTTTCCTCATGAATGCTCCACTCCGTGCATCTATGATGGTCCTGGTTGTCGCCACCACGTTGTAGAAGATGTGGACCAAGTTCCACAACTCAATGCAATGGTGTGGGCACTTTTCAGTATATCCTTGAACCTTTCCCAAGCTTCATATAAGGACTCTCCATCGCCGTAGAAGTTGTTCAACTCCCTCTTAATTTTGCCGCTTACAAGGCGAAAGAACTTGGCTAGGAATTTCGTGCCACTGCGCCATGTGAATATCGAATCGGCCGGTGGAATTCAACCATACTTTTGCTCTATCCCTGAGTGAGAAGGGAAAGAGCCTCAACCTGACGGCATCATCAGTAACGCCGTTATATCTGAAAGTGGCACATAGCTCCAAGAAATTAGCTATGTGCATTTGTGGATCCTCCGATGGCAGTCCTCCGCACAAATAGGCCGTACCATGCTCAAAATTGCTGGTTTTATCTCGAAGTTGTTGGCTCTATTGCAGGAGCCTAATGCATGTCTGTGCTCCATTCACTCTTGGCAGCACATAATCTCCCAAACTTCTTTCTGGCTGGATTCGGACTCTATCCTCCACATCTATTGGCACTTGATGAGGATCTTCTGGGTTAGGTTGATTTTCACCTAACTCTTCTCTCATCCTGTTATTGTTTAGATTACCGTCCATCTCTATCAAAGTTGCAACCCGTTGATTCTTTCTCGCTCGCTTGCGTTTTCTCGATCTCTGGATTGAAGGGAACAAGAGTGTCTGCTCCTCTTCTCCTTCGCATAAACTGATTGCCTGAAATAGATCAAAAACAGAAAACAAATCACGGCAACCTGATTTTCCGAAAAATAGCAAAAAAAACGTAAAAATTAAAATAAAAATTAAAAATTAAAGACCAAATTAGAAATTTAAAAATAGATAATTTTGATATTGAACTAATTCCTAATCCCCGGCAACGGCGCCAAAAACTTGATGGCGCGTAATATGCACACACTTTTAAACGCAAGTGCACGTTATCGTATCAAGTAGTATAGTCTTAGATAAGACCGAATATCGTCCTCTAGGATTAGGGTTCAAGGACCAACTATCTATTTTCTAGTATCTATTTGGTGAATTAATGATTGATTGTTTGGTTTATAACTAAGAATTATTAAAGATAAGTAAATATAAAGAATTACTTCAGATGTGATGAGAATAAGGCTTCTATGTATCCTTACTATCCGCTTATGCTACTTACTAATGCATTACTTATGGTATTCTTCTTTTGGAGAAAGCAGGTTTACGAAATCGTTTTATACTCCCGTTAGGGTTATATAAACACTCAACCCGTGATTGTTCCTTACCTAACTTTCACGATAAGGGTAACTCTATAGGAGGATTAAGAACAAAACCTAGTTGACCGTCACGCACAATGCGCAAAATTAGGGTTGTTAAGCCTCTCATCAACGCTTACAAAACTAATTGAGGTATTTTCATCCCCAATTCAAGCCTGCCTACCCAACTTACAAGATATTCACAATCCCCTTTTCGTAATCGATTAGAAATCATATAGTGATAACTAGTTGTCAATTAGTTACCAAGAATTCAACTCAATTATTGGATAGATCTCTCAATAAGAAAAATAACCATAAGCACGCATTAATTTATAACATAAGTTTCAAGAAATTCAACATAGAAAGCCTATAAGAGAATTAGTTCCTAGCCATGAATATGACAAGAACTAATTCAAAGTTCATCATGCAAAACCGAATTAAAGAAAAGAAAAGGAAAGAAATTACTAATGTTTAGGTCTCCAATCTCCTAGCAAGAAAATCTTGTGTTGTCGAAGGGAACCCCAAAACCGCCTAGGTTCTCCTTATATAGGTTTAAAAACGCCTCCTTCTTTTCCCTCGCAGTTCGCCCAAAATCCGTCAAAAGACCTAATTTTTCCGCGCGCCGCTGCCTCGCAGATAGCGCGCGCCGAAGTTCTGCGATCCGTCGGGTGTTTTGGCGCCGCGCTCGATATTCGCTGCTCGGTAGCCGCGCGGCCAGAATCTCTGTAGCTCTGATGTTTAGCGCCGCGCCTCAGACCTGGTTGCTCGAGGCGCCGACGCGAGCCTTCGCTCGAGTAGTGGCGCCGCGCCTCGCTGCAGAGAGCCGCGCCACTGGTCCGAATTTTAGCCTCGTTCGCCACTTTCTGCTTTCACCGCATCTCCTCTTTTGCCCTCTTTTTGCTCCTTTTCCGCCATTTGGCCATTTCAACCACTTTGACTCAATAGAAAGAAAAACTATCCTAATACGACACTTATATGTGCAAAGTGGGACAAAAGACTAACTAAAACAGACTCAAAAGATGTATATAAAATACACCGATCAGAAGGCAATCAATTGAGAGAGAGAACCAGTAACAAAGAGATGAAGATAATATAGTAGAATGTGATTAGATTCATATTATTCAGAGTAAGTATTTTACAAGTACATTATGATGTATATATAGTGTAAACATGTAGAGAGACTCCTTCTCCAACTTCTTTAACTTCTACTTCTAACTTTTATAACTAACTAACTTCCTTTAGCTATTTCTAACTGTTTTTGCCTCCTCAACAGTCCCCCTCAAGCTGGCTGCTGGAAAGATGTTCAGTAGCCCAAACTTGGAGCATAAGTGCTGATGCTGAAATCTGTTTAAGCTCACTGTAAGTAAATCTGCTGGTTGATTCGCTGTGTGTATATATTTTGTTCTCACTATCCCCTTTTGAATCTTTTCCCTTACAAAGTGTAGATCAATCTCTATAAGTTTAGTTCTTTCATGAAACACAGGGTTTGCTGCAATTTGTATTGCTGATTTGTTGTCTGTAAATATTGTTACTGGATTTTTGATATTAATCTCAATATCTTTCAATAAACCAAGTATCCAAGTTAATTCAGCCACTGTACCTGCTAAACTCCTGCATTCAGATTCTGCTGAGCTTCTAGAGATTGTGCTTTGTTTCTTTGACTTCCAGAACATAAGAGAATCACCAAATTTTATTATATAACTCAGAATCGATTTCTCAGATGGACAAGTTGGTACCGCATCACAAAAGATTGTTACTGCTTCTTGTCTATTACTAGACATAAGAATACCTTGTCAGGCTGATTCTTTACATACCTTACTATTCTCAATGCTGCATTAAGATGTGACCTTTTTGATTGTTGTAAAAATTGACTAAGTGTCTGAACACTGTAAGCTATATCTGATCTTGTTATTGTGAGATATAGTAGTTTTCTTATTAGTCTTTGATATGCATTTATGTCTTCTATTGGATCATCTTCAGATGTAGATTTATCATTTTCTGCTTTCTGTTGTTTCTGTGTATACTCATCATATTCCTTTGTAGTTAATTTTATGTTGCAATCCATAGGTGTGTTAATATGCTTAGATGCACTTAGTCCTAATTCAGAAATAAGCTCTAAAGTATATTTTCTTTGGTGCATTAGAATCCCCTTATCAGACCTTGCAAATTCTATTCCTAAAAAGTACCTCAGTTCTCCTAAATCCCTCATCTTGAATGCCTTTTGTAAAGACTGTTTTGTTTCCTCTATTAGTCTTACATTATCTCATGTTATTAGTATGTCATCTACATACACTAATACTACAACCAGTCCTTGTTCAAACTGTTTTATAAACAGTATCATATTGAGACTGCCTAAACTTCATATGTATTAGAGCCTTTGTAAGTTTAAAATTTCATTGCCTATGTGTTTGTTTTAGCCCATACAAGGATTTAACCAACCTACATGCCTGCAAAATTAAATAGTAGAATACTAACTAAAAAGGACTCAAAAGAGTGTATAAAATACACTCAACAGATGGATATTCACTTTGTTCGAGAGAAGGTAGCTAAAGGACAAGTGCGCGTCTGCCATGTCCCTTCCAGATATCAAATTGCAGACATCTTTATAAAGGGTCTTCCCTCGGTCCTTTTTGAAGATTTTAGAGACAGTCTCAGCGTACGAAGACCGTCCGCTATGACTGCGGGTGTGTGTTAGAGAATGGGCCAAGGCCGTGCAGCCCATTCCGTGAAGAGTCCCACTTCCCACTTTGTATCTATTTTGTATATTTGGTATCTTTCCATATTAGTCTTGTACCTTAATTAGGATTGTAATATAGTTATTATTAATATAGAATAGTGATTTAGATGTAAAGTAGAAATAGGATTTTCTTATTGTAACTTGTATATATATGTCTTTCGTCAATAAGAAAAATCAAGGGATTAATTCTCTCATTACCCAACATTTCGTCAACGCTGATGACACTTCCTTGATCAATCTTTTAAAATTCTTACAGCAGTTGCTACAAAATGTCACTTTTAAAACAAAGTCAGACAAAATTAATAAGAATAGGAAAAAGACATATGAAATACCGGTGCATCTCTTTGGTTGCAACTCCTCCAATGATATTGTTGCCCTTTTTTCTTCTTCTTCTTTTTCAGTCTTCTATTTGATTGAGTAACAAAATGATGTCAATTGCCATTATTCGAAACTAATCAAATTACATGTCAGATCTTTTCATTCACTTTGATGAATTAAACCGCCACTCATTAGCCATCCAAATATAACGCAACTAAAGAGTGACATTCTTTGATTCAAACATAAGACGAAACACTGAGATCACACTAGAATATTCCTGATTTAACTTGGAACTGTCGCGCAATGGTAACACCGTTTAACTGCAAATCAGAAGGTTCCTTACATTTTTGCAAATTCAAGAATCCGCAACGTCATAATAAAAAGACAAGAATTGAACATGAATTTCACATCCATTACTAAGTATTGTACCATATTGGAGTCTACTGTCTACTTCACTTTGTGTAATGGGATTGAAGTCTTATCTCCTTCCCATCCTCAGAAGCATTACGTTTGACTGGGAGTGAAATAAGTTTAAGCCTAATGCAAAATCTTCACCTTGTTTTATGCGTTCTTTGCCAATTCTTAACAACCCGTCATGTTGCTGCCAATTTAATTAGTCATCAAAAAGGTGCCTTGGTCTGATGGATATAAACGACAGATATCAAATTTAAAGGGACAAAAACTTGTCGACACTTGATGCCAACAATATGTAATGTCAATTTCAGTCTGCCACACGTCCATTTAACGTTCTTTATTAACTTGTATCCATCGTAAAAATTCAAGTATTGAACTTTCCAATTATATATTTGATACCGCAAACTGATCAGTTGGTTTTCAGAGGAAAAGAAAAAATAAACCACTTTCACTAGACTAGATGCATTAGCAGGGAAGTAGTGTCCATAATGCGATGACTTTGTCGTAGAAGATTATGGATCTCTCAAACCTAAAAATGTTTCTCGACAGAAACAAAATAAGACCACACTAATGCAAGTCAATACATGGGACTGTGCCGGTCTGACCTGCGACGTTCCATCCTTCAATATCGTAACCGCCATTATTGTCATATTGAAATCATGTTGCTACAAGAAAAAGGACCTACGGTGACGGTTAAATACTATTATCGGAGGGGTGGATGACGGTTTTTTGTAAGTGTCATTGTAGCCAGTGTCACAAATAGATGACGGTTTAAATAATTGTCACACAATATGTGACCGGCATAAACCGTCACAGATTTGCTCGTTGACTTTGACTATTTTTCGTTGTTTTTTTAAAAAAAAATTCCCGGGTATTTATAAATTTTGGCGATAAAATATTTGACTTTTATTAATTTAATATATTTTTTTTGCGGTAAATTTTTAAATAAATTTGAATTTTATTTAATTTAATTTAAATATAAAACAATTGAGGGAAAATTGAATTTGGCGCATTTTTTATTTAATAATTAATTTAATTTAATTATTTTTTTAATTTTTCAATAATAATTAAATTGGTGGGAAAATAACATATTGTAACTAAAATGTAACTAATTAATCAAATCATTTAATACATAATATTGAAATATTTAGACACATAAAAACAGCCAATACCCAATGATTCCTACAAATAAGTCGAAATCTCAATATCTAGCAAAATGTCACCTCAGGTAACTAAGTGTACACTCTAATACTTGATAGGTTCAATAACTGCAAGTTGAGCTTTTTAAGCCTTAAACCCTAAGTTTAGCCAACTGCTTTCTCCCACTACAAGAAAAACAGCCTACGATGACAATTCACGTGTGATAAAAATGCAACTGTCACATCTTTTTACTAAATCTATGCCTTTTCTTGACATTCATGTGACGATTTTTTTAAGTGTCATAAAATTACGACATTTGTGTGACGTTTTTTTTTAAGTGTCATAATAAATTATTTTAAACCACAACCATGAATAAAATAAAATACTAAAACTACCCAAGACTTCAAAAAACACCTAAATCCCTTAGCCCAAACCCAATTCCCCAAAAACACACCAAAAAGATGCAAATAAAGACACACATGAATGAAAAAATTTGAAACATAAGTCCATATATTATAATAAAAACTCTTAATCTCATTAGTCAAAAGAACAACATATACCTACCCAAATGGACTGCTATTCCGGAAATTCTCTTTTTTGGGCGAAATCGCGGGTGAAGTGAATCCGGCAAACAAACGTCAAATTCCGACATCGTTAGGAAGACATAGACATCGACACATATACCATTAGAACCGTCTCAACTCCCTCTTCAATCCTATATCACACATATTAATCGATTTTTTTTCTTCAACCTCGAATTTTGGATCGAAAAATCAGTTCAGTGCGTCGTCAGAATTTTTGATTTTTCGGCGTACACAGGTAGAATCGACGGGATTGGGTTAGACCATTGTGACCACCATCTCACCCCCATCATTTCTATACCAACACCGTGCTTCGATTCATCTCCAATTACATCGGCGACCAACAGTAACCCTAGGCGCAACTTCGATTTTTTCGGCCACCTCCGGCTTCTGATCATCGAAGTCGATACACCATTGGGTTCCCTCTCTATCTCCTCTTCATTCTACACTCACCCACGGGTCTCGAATCTTTGCATAACAGGTTTCATCATTTCTTAACTCCATTGTTACGAAGCTTTGAAACTTTCATGGCAGCGGCCAGTTCTGGTCGACCTCCTACAACGGTCGATGTGTGCTATAATACCTCATTTCCACCTACTCAACAATCACATCACAATAACCAACACAATCAAAATGTTACATTGGAGCGTCGAATTACGATAATGGTGGATTCAGGCCACCTGAGGCCTTGGTTGACATCACACAGCTTCACAAGGGTATCACACAACACCCAATAACAACAACTACCTCGTCGAAGTATGCTCAAGCACTTATAACATATGCAACAACTACTGGAAAAGATCAAGTCAATACCATTGAACTTGGGTCTACTGTTATAATGAATAAACAAGATACAACTTCTTTGCCTCCCCCGGTTGCATCAAAACAGGTACAATACTTACACGGTGAACCTACATTCGTGTTTGTAGAATCTGAAATAAATGTATTGATTGCGAGGCAAGATTTTGATCTATTGCTAGTTCTATTGTGTAGGCTGTTGGTACCCTTGTTGCAGGTATTGGTCCCACTACTGATCTTGTTGGAGATGCTGCAGTTGTTGGCCCTTCAGTTGCTAGTTTGGATAGTGCAGCAGCTGGGCATGTTGTGAATGCAGCTGCTGCTGAGGTTACTGGTTCTCTTGGTGCTGCTGCTGCATCTACTTGTCTTGGTGAAGCTGGGCCGGTGCAAAAGAAGCAGTGGGTGATGCTGCTGCCACAGTTGTTGAAGACACATCAGTTGCTAATAAGAAAAAGAACCTTTCTAATATAAAGTTGTTCTTCTTCACACTATAAGAATAAGTTGTTGCATAAGAAATTGCCTGGAGAAGGTGTCAAAGATTCTATCCGACAGCATGCCATCAACACTTCTGCAAGTTTTTATAGTGTTCGACAGAATATTGCGGATGATGGTAAGAAGTCTCTATGTGATATTTACATTAGTAAGTGATAATATTGATGCTATTGTAATCTTTTTGTCTTATCTTTTTGTTATGGAATATATCAACATGCTTGACATAAGTGAATTCTATCCATTTTTCGTGGTTTGTATAATCTGTACATAGAAGGACTGCAATTATGAAGGAGAGAGTGAATCTGCGAAGCTGATTTCAGATGCTACTGTTGTTGCTGGTATGAGATTGATTGAACTTAGAAGGATTGAAGCTCTGAAGAAATTGCTCGGACTTTGGCTAAGACTCCTAATGTTTCTTACTTGCCTAAGCAATGGAATATGCTTCTCGAGCTCAATCGTTGAGTAGGTAATCAATTGCTAGCTTATATATGTATTTGTCATTTGGGAATATTTATGTTCATATTTTGTTCTCGGTGGAGCGACCAATTTATTAGTGTTTAGGGTTGGATGGTTTCCTTGCATTTTGAAATGTAACAGGGGCTTTCATTTTTTTCGTTCTGTTTATCCAATTAATATACGTATCTTTTCAAATGTTGCATGTTCTGAGTTATATATGCAAAAAATTCTATCGTTTCAGGTCAGCAACAAAAGATCTCGCAGATGGTTGAACGATCGTCTTTTAATGGAACTTGTTCCTCGTTTAAATGCAGAAGAAATTAGGGGCTTGTTTGCCCCACCACCTTTTGGTAGGATATATTTGAGTTTGATGTTCGTCCTTAATCGATCCTTTATTCTGTTTCAAGTGATAAACATTTTAGAGTTGGTTCCTTTCGAAATACTCTTTTGTCAACTATACATACTCTTATGTTAACTGTAAATACTTTTCAATTGAGCTTTTTACTACTTTTCCATTGAACCTATTACACACAATGCAATTTCTAATATAAACTAATTTCTTATATGGATTTCTTTTTCTGCAGATGATGAACTGTCGTTTCCTTCGAAGGTTTTCTTTGCCAAATGAAGTATTGTAAGTTTCTAAATTCTGAATATCGATTGTGTTGCCTCCAATAGACTGTTGGAACTTGGAACCATCACCGCGTATCCTCCTAAAAGTGTTGCTATTGGTTTTGCCATAATATTTGTACATTTTCTTTTAATTGACAGCTGAATCTGAGATAAACGGATCTTACAACTTAAGAGACGGATCTTACAACTTAAGAGTGGTTTCTCCAACCCTTGTAGCTGCTGAAAAGGAAGAAGCAAAGGTCGTCTTGACCTTGTTTTTGAAGAAACGGGGTTTAAGCAACGCTCTTGCAGCAAGAACTATCAACAGATCAGAATCTTTTATCAATCACCTTGTCTCTCGGCTCCATTCCGTTCACAAGGCTCGCTACCTTGTAGGTCTGATTTAAGCCGATTGATTCCCTGTTCTTTCCCCCTCTTTCTTTGCTTGTACATCTATGAATGTACTGGCTTCATAAATTTTTGTTTGTCTAAATGTAAAATACTAAATTTTTAATGATGATTGTTGAATACATTATCTGTTAAAAATTTAATATTTTACTCTTCAGAATCTGATATATTGTTTTGAATTGCTCATGATATTTCCTTATTTGCTCTACAATATTTAGAAAGAAGAGAATGTGAATATGATAACAAAACCTTGGTGGACTTCTTCACTCTAAGTCGATAACCTTATGAAGTTTAGTAAAGGTCTAGAAAGTTGTTTGTTATAACTTGAAATGTGGAATTTGATAAACCCTGCTACAAAAGGGAAAAATACATACTTTGTGTACTTAACATAGAATTGCCCACTTGGCTAACTGGAAAATATTTCCTTCTTTCTATTTCAGGAAGAAGACTCCTTACATCCTGGAGTCATAGTGTAAGTTCTTTAGCTGCTCTCATATTTGTATATCTTGCTAATTTCCCTCTTTAGCTGCTCTCATAGTGTAAGTTCTTTAGCTGCTATCATAGTGTAATTGATTCATATTGCAGGTTTACATCCACTCCTGACAAAGAAATAATAAGTATTATTTTGATCGTGAGCGGATTGAAGGAGATGATGGTCATAGAAATATTTGAAGAGTTTGTGTTCGTATTGCATAGGAGATGGAATTTAACAATGTTTTAGTCTTGTATTATGCACTTTATTAATGCTTTGAATGATTATCCATTTTGGGATACATTGTACAACATATTCTAGCTATTTAATGTATATTTTTTGTGTTATTTAAATTATTAGTCCATTTCATTGTTGTAATTTTAATTTGCAATATTGAAATTAAATTCCAAAAAAAAAATCCGCCAAATTTAATTTTTCCGCCATATTAAAATAAATTATTAATTTAATAGAAATTTTAAAAAAAATTGAATCAAAATTTAAATTTAAGTGACAATTGTGTGACGGGTAAAAACCGTCATATGTAGTGTGACCTTTGTGTGACGGGTAAAAACCGTCATCTGTTTGTGACATTTGTGTGACGGGTAAAAACCGTCATCTGTTTGTGACATTTGTGTGACGGGTAAAAATCGTCACATATCGTGTGACGGTTCCAGAATCGTCATCTGTTTGTGACAGTGACAAATATGACACTTACAGGAACCGTCATCTTAGGGGTCAGATGACGATTTTTACCTGTCACCGTAGGGTGTTTTCTTGTAGTGTCCTCTCATATGCAACCTGGGCTCTCTCCTCCTATCTGGTTCTCAAGCTCCTATAGTAATCATGTTTGCAAGAGAGAAATTAGCAAATACCGAAGGAACATGCTAATGACCACGTAAACACAGAACAAGAAAATAAAATTCAAATTTCAATTAGCAATGCATCTATGTAAGTGGGACACAAAGTGAAATTAGCAATGTGAATGAACCTATAACCATCTAAATTCACGATAACATGCAGACAGAAGATTCGAACTTCTGAGTATAATGGCTTCTTTTTATATAGAATAATATAAGCAAATGTGAGACTTTTCTATGAAAGCAATCGATGGAATACAGTTGCAGAAGTAGAACGACTATGACGATACAAAATTCTGTCACACCAGGCAAAAATCCATTTTTTTCACCAGAATCATACCCTTAAAATAAGATAATTATAACCACATTGTTGCGAATTTTCTATATGTTACTCAAGTGAACGTATCACATTGTAGTAATAATCTCGGTAAGATCGAGTATCGTCCACATATACTGAATTATCAAGTACCAATTAACGAACCTTTAGTTTATATTTGGCAAACGTTAATGAGTTTGGTTTTTAAACTAAGAACTAGGGCTGGTCAGTGGGCCGGGCCGGGCCGGCCCAGAATAATTAAAAAAAAAATTAGCGGGAACGGGGCTCGAACCGGGATGGGACATGGTATGGTCCCGCCTGACCTGATCCCGCGATGACCCGACCCGTCCCGCGTCCCATCCAGGTTCCGCCCCGGTCCCGCCCGAAACCCAGCCAATTGCAAAAATAACCGTTGCAATAACGACCATTTTACATTTTGGCCGTTTTGCAACGGCCATTTTTTGCCTCCCCCAACCCCCCTACCCCCTTTATATTTATTTTTAACCCCGAAGTTATTATATTTATACTTTAACTCAATTTCCCAATTATAAATACCTCATTTTCTCTTCTTATTTCTCACAAATCTTTCTACAATCTTTTATCTCTCTAATCTCTCAATCAATCTCTATACAATATTGTCTACTACATATTCAATCTATTTATTAATTTGGGAATTGGAAGTGAAGTTGACAACTAGCTTGAGGATTATCTATCGAGCAAAGTTTCAATTTTCAACCTCTCGATTACACGTCGACTCTACGTCGGCATTTGGTACATTCGTTCTCTCATTAAATTATTATTTTGTCTTTATTTCATTTAGCACATTTAATTTCATTATCTTTAAGTCTTTAACTATTTATTACCATAATTAAAATGAAAAGAGTAAAAAGTGTTTTCGGCAAGGGTACTTCTAGTAGGGCAGGTAACAAGGGCAAGAGTACTTCTTCTAGTATTCCTAGTCCTACTCCTCGTCAAGATGATTTTATTGATCCTGAACAGTTTTCTGAAATACCATATGATCTACACGACCATGTATTTTCTCAAAATGAAGAAGCCTTTGATTTAGATGCCACTCTAGATGATGATACACCCACTAATGTAGATGATGATACACCCACTAGTGAAATGCCTCCTATTCCCCCTAGTATGAGACGAGGTCCGGCAAAACGACCATTAAAATCAGCTGTATGGAAATATTTTCACAGGGACTGTCACGCCCTTTTTCGACCGCGACATTATAAAACTCCTGTTTAGAAGGTTAGAAAATAAAATAAATGCTAAAAATGCGAAACAGAATGCTAAAGTGGTTGCTAAATGCTAAAGTAAAGGTGCTAAGTGCTAAAAGGTGCTACAAGGTTAAAAGGTGCAAAAGGTTAAAGTAGGGTGCTAAAAATGCTAAAAGTGCTAAAAGGGTTCGCGGAGTCGCCCCCTAATTAGTTTGGGTGAATTAGGACACATAAATGTCAACTAGATTAAAGTCAACATTAACTCCATTTTTGGTCTGCAAAAACTAAATGAGATTCTGGGTAAGGGTTCTTTATTATCCTAAAGGGAAGGGGTTAGACACCCTAAAAGATCCACTAAATTATGGTTGTCCGTTCAAACCTAGGAAATTATTATTGCTAAGAATGCATGTTTGAAAGATATTTAATAGAAAGTATATTTTGACAAAAGATTAATAAGATTAGTGCTATAAAACACATGTAAAGTTTAAAGCATGCCTTATATTATTTATACAAAAACAAATATGTGATGCAAAGTGGGTTTATTGACTAAATGTATGCATTTATTTACTTGATTGATTTTGGTTAGTATAACATGATATACCCAAGGCTTAGGATGATTTTTTTTATTAAGAATAAAAATAAAATTCCTATATAATACTAATAAGAGTTTATTAGAAAATTAATTCTTTTGTTATGAATTCAATAAGGAGTAATGCATTAGCTTCATGATCAGACATTGTTTGGCGGAATTTAACATGTGTAACAATCCTAGCGATGAATTTCCAAATTTTAAAATTACCTTCTCAACTTAGGTGTTTGAAACTTAATTGTTCTAGATATCCTAAATATTACAGAAATAGAGTAATTAAGTTACAATAAACGAATAGATGAATGAATAGCAAGTAAAGAGAGAGGGTGGGATTTAAGAGTGTTTTTTACGACGGATGACGACGTCATCTCGTCCTATTTTGTCTTAGGAATACTGAAGCGGGAATGCGAATGCGGATGCACGTAGACGCGGGTTGTCATTTGAAGTAGCTCGTGATGAGTCTCGCCGTGAGACTCTTCATTTTGCTCCGATGCATTGCATGTAACAAAAGAAAGATAAGGATTAGTACATGTTCGATCTATCGAAATCATAAAGTCTAAAGCACCTAATTCAATTTAGACGAAATCAGCAAATAAAGTTGTACCAGTCAATAAATAAAATGACACAACTACATGAGACTACAATAATCAACACGTAAGATGAGACAGTAAATTGAATGGCCTTAGCCCAAACATGTCAGATAGACGATGTGGAGGTAAGACCGAAACTTATGGGCCCTGGACAGCCCAGTGTATATGCGTCCCAGCAATACGGGAATTCCTGAGTGTGGGCTAAGCCCAATGGACATATTTCTTGGATGGCTGACATACTAGATATAATCCATTATATATTTAACATACTTATACAAACAGAAATGGACAATACACTGTCTATATGGAAGGGTATATCAGTGTACTTTCAGAGTAAACGAAGGAAGAGAAATAGGCAGACGAACATTTATCCAAATGATATGTAAATATGCAGTGGTCTAATGGCATTTCTTTAGGTAACCTACAATTTTATCAAAGAGAACTACTGAGTTAACACATAGGACTGGCAAAGAGAAATGAGTTCTTCTATATTTAGACAGGACAGAACAGGTACAGGAATGGACAAGCAGAAGGTAACATATTCAGATAGGCAGAGACCCATTTGGTCTTGACTAAACATACAGTTATACACAGGCATATTACGATATGACATTTATAAACAGTATTCAGAGAACCCGGCAAGCAAGAACACACATTATAATAGGCAATTTAGACATGAAGATCCAATTTAAACAATAAATAAGAAACACTAAGCAATAGACAACAGATATTTCCCTTTGGTTAGTATCTGTTTCAGATCCTCCATTTCAGGGGTATATCGGATCCCAAGTCCAACAATCCAGTTCATCAACATGCTAATATAGACTTTAAAATTTGCTTATCTCATGCCAATCACAGAAACATATAAGCAGAATAATAGCCAGGAGACATACGCATCTTTACTGAGTATGAAATAAGTATAGGTATGCATCGACTTAAACGCACTCCCAATGATTATAAGTTATGTCAAATAAATAAGAAACACTAAGCAATAGACAATAGATATTTCCCATTTGGTTAGGATCTGTTTCGGATCTTTCCATTTAGTTTTAGCCATTTACAGGACTTTAATCATACAATATATATGGGTTACTACATGGGACAAGGTGGGACTTCAGCAAAAGGGCGCAGATTAGTTCAGATAAATGACCTATATGAAGGTAGACGAACACAGACACAACATTTTTAAGTATTAATAGTCAAATGAATAGGTTAACAAACAATCAAACAGTAGCCGACATCACATTCATGCATAAATGAACACAATAATATGAACGAAATAACTAACACACGTTTACTCACACAAGCACACAACAACACTAAATAAAATGAGAAGAATTCTGTTATACCCCGTGGTTCGGGCCTGGACATGATCGAGGGTCTCAGCGGCAGGTGATTAGGGCGCGCGGAAGTCGTGGCCGCGGCTCGCTCTTGAGGTGTCGAAGTTTCAGCCGCCAGAGCCGGAAGCGGCGCGCGCGGAAGATCCGAGTCCGCGAGATTGCGCGCGCAGCCGCGGCGGCGCAGGCATGCGCCGAAGCGGAAATCGGAAAAACTTAGGAAAAGTCGATTTATCTTTTGAAAGAAATGAGTGGGGGACAAGTGTCCCCCCCATCTGATTTTTACATGCAATATATTGACCAAGTCTTAAAGACTTGGTCATTTGTCATCTCTCTCTTTGAAAAACCTCTTCCTTCTCTCTAAATATTTCAAGCTCCTCCTTCTCTCTAAAAATCCAAGAGACAATCTAGCCTTAGGAAAAATCTGAAATTAAAAGACAAGAAGGAAGCTTGTGGTTAACTTGTGAAGGTGGTGGTGGTGGTATTCTTGGTAGAAAGGCTAGCAAATTGTTGGATAAATTTGGCTAAAGCTCTAAGGTAATGATTCTTCCTCTATTATTAGTTTATAGAGTTGCATGTTAAGAAGAAAATACTTATGGTGGTAAATAATGCTCTTAGAGTCATTGCATGCTAGAAATGTGGGTTGGATATGAAGGATTTGGCTAAAGAAATATTATGAGCATGTTGTAGCCTAAAAACCACTTTAGAATTGTTAAGTGTACTATTATAACTAATGGGGCAGAATTTTACACACCCAAGATTAGGTGTGTAATCCCCTTTGTGTTGGTTTGGTTGTTGGGCCTTAATGAGGCGTTTGAATGTTGAAAAATCGGCCTTTGAAAAGGTGGCAAAGTGAGTAGAAACAAAGGAAATGCTGCCCAATTTTCCTTAGGAATTGATAGCTTGAATTTGGAAATTCTACATTGCAATTAGAGGTTAATAAACACACTATGGTTATTATAGGTTGACATATTACTTGCGGTAGTTGGACTTAGCAAGTGGATTAACCGAAAGAGGTATGTGGAACTTTCCTATCTTTTGAGCATGAGTAGTTGTATCTATGTAGTACGGTAGACGTACACGATTCGATATCTTTCACTTGTTTTAAAGTATATGGGTACTTGTTTCATTTTAAAAGTATAAGTCCTCAGTTTAGGAAAATGTTTTTGACAAAGGAATAACGCTAATATAATGACTTTATGGGAAGTTGGTTATATTAGTTTTTGAGAGGTTCACAAAGAAAGGTTTACTCTAATTAAAACAAGTACGGGTAAAGGATTCGAAACTAAGAAAGGTGAATTGATTTTTAGGCATTGGTTGCCTAAGGTTTTAAAGGAAATGAAGTCACTTGATTTAGAAGCTTATTATATTTCTAAAAGGAAATGTGACTTGTTTTGAAAAGAAATTGTAACTTGATACTATGGTGATTAGTATCTTGGAATTTTTGTATAAAAAGGAGTTATTTCTTAAAAGGTTAGAAGTACATGATACTCGGGTTAAATTCCCGGATTTTCTATTAAAAGACATGTTGGTGCCTTAGGTATACTAAAATGAGAGGATATATTAATAATGTTAATAAGAAGTTAGGGGATTTCTTAACTTGCTTATGTCATGATATGATAAGCCGGTAGTGCTTATGTTAAGATATGATAAGCCGGTAGTGCTTATGTTATGATATGATAGGCCGGTAGTGCTTATGTTAAGATATGATAGGCCGGTAGTGCTTATGTTATGATATGATAGGCCGGTAGTGCTTATGTTATGATATGATAGGCCGGTAGTGCTTATGTTATGTATGATAGCCGGATGAGCTATGTTATATATATATTATTACGGGTAAACCCCGGGTTATTATTTATGCCATGGATTTGCTACCCATGATGCGAGTGCGGCGCTTGCACTCATGCGGATCCGGACCACAGGATCCATGCGGGTGAAATAGTCCCATGCGAGTCTGCGCCGGGTACTCATGCGGGTCCACAGGATCCATGCGGGTGAAATAGTCCCATGCGGGTGAAATAGTCCCATGACGAGGCGGATGACCTCATGCGGGTCCACAGGACCTATGCGGGTGAAATAGTCCCAGGAGTAGGATTGCTTAATGATACTACGGGCGAGGTACCCTGTTTTGATCATGAGCTTCCTATTTTTATGCAGTATATATGTATACATTTGTTACTCTCATTGTTAGTAAGGCACAGTGCAAAGTAAACTGATTTTCGTCTATAACTCCAGCTTATATTTTGACTTATGATATTATTACAGTATTTTCCAGTTTCGCATATTTGGTACATGTTGTACTGACCTCCTTCGGGGGGCTGCGTTCATGCCGCAGGTTGAGGTTCATAGCTTGTTGATCCGCACTCTTAGGATCACGGTTCGGTTCTCGGAAGGCTCCATTTCTCCGGAGGCCTCGTCTTTTGGTACGATTCCCTGAGGTTGTAGGCTTTTGTACATTCAGTGGGTATGGCGGGGCCCTGTCCCGTCATAGTGTTATACCTTCTTAGAGGCTTGTAGTCCTGTCATGAATTGGGGTGTAAGGATGTAACTGTTCGTTTTATTATATTTAGAGGTAGCCACTTGGGGTTAGCCTGTTTTATATTCTTATATGGTTCTTGTTTGTGAGTTTATTTCCGCTAGTTTTCTCTGATGTTGTATCACAAGGGTGCCCGGGATAGGCACCAGTCACGGATCCGAGGTCGGGTCCTGACAAAAGTGGTATCAGAGCAGTTAATCCTCGGAAAGGGTCTACAGGCCGTATCTAGTAGAGTCTTGATTATCGGTGTGTTGTGCACCACATCTATAATCAGGAGGCTGCATGATATTTAGGATTGGTTTCCATTTCTTCTCACTCTAAGATCGTGCGATAGAGCTGTGTGGTTAGGGTCGTCTCTCCCTAACAGGTTATGGTGTTTGCACTCTGAGAAAGCAGCGATGACCGGGGAAAGATTATGTGGATTGCGTATCGGGTTGGTAATACTTGTAGTATAGTTGGTATTGTGACATACAGCTATCTGATTTACGTATATGAGGGTCACATATGTGTTGCCTAGAATGATTTTAGATTAACAGGAATTGGTAAGGACTAAATAGATACCGGAAAGGTATGAACAGTTAAGGAACTCTCATCGAGGTTTTACGTGCTAGTTTGAGAAAATTAGGAGACGATGAGTTGTCGGAAAAAAAAAATAATGGAACCTTAAGAAGCTTAATTAAGGGGCCAATAGGAGACTATGTTTGTAAATTAAGCTACGTGGTATGCTTAAGAGGATGGTACGGATGAGATCCGTGTGGAGTAAGTAATGGTTGTTGTGACCAAGACGACACGACTATGGTATTATGAGAAGTTAGTATACCCGTTTATGGGGTGGGATCGATTAATAGTAGTCCCATTACGGGGCGAGTCCGCAGTGCAGGCGAGTCTAATTAATCATTTTACGAGTTCGCAGACGTATTCCACCGGAACCGGTGGTGGCGCGGAAATGACCTTATATTGTTTAACTTAGTAACTCCAAGATCGAAGGCGACTTTATTATGGAAGTTATGTCGTAAGCTAGAATAAGTTTGGAAGTATGCGGAAAAATACGACCGGTGAAGTGAGCAACCAAGTGTGAAAGAAATGAAGCGAGAATCCATGAGAACCTTTATGAGGTAACCACGCGTGAGTGTTGGGTGGTAGCCGAGTGGCGGATAATAATTGTCGGTAACGATACGATCGTCGGACCACTAGCGAGTGTTATGGCGAGACGTTGAGGTCATTATGAGTGCGGGCTAGTTGGCCTCATGTTATGCCAACGTGGACTACGTAAAAGATTGATTCGGTACCGGTTCCCCGTAGTTTGCTCGAGTGGAAGGAAGGAAGTGGTAGTAACCGATGAATTATCCTTCCTTCTTTGGCACCATTGTTTTTAATAAGTCTTTGTGACTTGTTCATTGGGAAAATAATTGACGCTGAAAGTAAGTAATACTTGAATTTGAAGGAATTTATGTTAAGTTCCCTTGGAGGTACTTGGAGTTTGTTTGGTGGTGCGGTCAGGGCCACGACCTTCCAGATAATTTCAAGGAAATGAGCAAGGCAAGAATAAAATAAAGTCGGCGCCGCCAGTAAAGTCGAGGCATCTTTGGTAGGTTTTGAAAATCTACACGATTTTAAGGCGGTGCGTAATGATTAGATATTTACAAGACCACGAGAGGACCGGTGATTAGGGTTGTGACACAAGGAAAGTTTATTGAAGGAGATAAGTTCTCTCCCTACATAAAAGGATAGTCTTACGTATTATGGGGTTATGTGTACCCATGTAGTTAGGCGAAGGATGGGAGGCTGGTAGGTCTTGATGTCGTCATGCCATAAGTTCTGATTTTAGATAACCGTGGAAAAAGTATTATGTTGGGCTAATTAAGAACGACGTTACGAAACGGTCAGGGAAGTGTCGTAAGAAAAATGCAGGTAGTACGCATATTTGAAACTGTACGATTATGGATCAAATTAGAAACACTTTACTATTAATAAGCATAAGGTAGGTTATGACCAGAAGGATAAAAGAGAATACAACTATGGTTATGTAAGTTGCACGAGATCTGATTACCGGACTAGTGTAAGACCATTAGTAGGTAATGGGCGGTAGGAACACCTCGAGGAAAGGTAGTAGCATCTGTCTTGTGAGAAAGATAGTAAGAGAATACGAGAGGTAAGGGACCCGGGACAACTTGAAATAACTTATAAAGGAAAGACGAGTAGACACTCGAACGATAAGAAATCTTGACAAGTCATTGGATTATGTAATACCGTGAATTGAGGTTGAACACCGGACTATAAGCTCTACGAGCTGAGAGAGGCTAATAGGATTACTACTTGACAAGATCAAGGAAGTCTTCCCCCTAAATTGTGATTGGCAGGAAGTCTTAGCCATGCGGCAAGCAAAGGAATCAGATCCAAGTATAGTAACCAAGTTTGGTTGCAACAGAGAAAGGGAAACAAGAACCATAACTGAGATTAAGGATGCCCGAATATTTCGCAAGTACAAGAAAGGCTTCCAGTTATTGGAAGAGAAGTTGACCACGACTACAGTTCTAACCCATCTTGAGAGACTAGAGGGTTAGGGTATTATTGTAACACGTTGGGTGTTGGGCTAGGTTGTGTGCTGACGAAACACGATAAGGTTAGAGCTTATGTTTCCCGGCGGTTAGGGAAGCAAGAAAGGAATTACGTTACTCACGATTTAGAGTCGGCGGCAGTTAATCATACCTTGAAGATTTGGAGGCAATTCCTTATATAGATTTCATGTGGATATTTGCGTAGACCACACGAAACTCCGGTATATCTTCAGACTGAGGCAGCTGAATTTGCGACAGAGACGGTGGTTAGGGTTACTCAAGGATTGTGATATTGATATCCTATACCACCCAGGGAAGGCCAATGTAGTTGCAGATGCCCTTAGTCGCAGATCGATGGGTAGTCGTCGAAGTGCAGCCAGGGAAGAAGGACATGGTCCGCGAGTTACATCAGCTAGCGAGCCTTGGGGTTCGATTGGTTGATTCTGATAGTGATGGAATTCGGGTTCGAGGGGTTGCCGAGTCTTCCATCGTCGAGGAGGTAAAGAGGCGACGGTATGAGGATCCGATTAGGGTATGGTATCGAGATTCCGCTTTTCGGAAAGAGAAGAGTCTATTAGGGGTAGCGTCGGATGGGGTGCTAAGATTTGAGGGCCGATTGTGTGTTCCCGAGGTGACAGGACTTCGTCAGCAGATTGCAGGGAGGCACAACGTGCATTATTCTATTCATCCGGGGTCGACTAAGATGTACCATGACCTCAGATGTGTGTATTGGTGGGACGGCCTGAAGAGGGACGTGGCAGGTTTTGTTGCACCGTGTCCTATTTGTCAGCAGGTTAAGGTTGAGCATCAGAAGCCCGGTGAAAATTACGGCTATTGATATTCCGACTTGGAAGTGGGAGGTGGTAAATATGGATTTTATTACAGGGCTACCTACCACTCAGAGGAAGCATGATTCCATTTGGGTGATTGTCGACGGCGGACGAAATCACCATTTTCTTCCGTCGAACGACGTTCTCGGTGAGACTATGCGATTATATATTAGAGATTGTGAGGCGCACGGAGTCCGGTGTCGATTATATCGAGATAGAGAGCCCGATTCGGCTAACCGGGAGGTCTTTTCGGAAGGGATTAGGGACACAGTGAGTCTCAAGATGCGGCGTTTCATCCTCAGACCGACGGACAGGCCGAGCGCACTATCCAGACACTTGAGGATATGCCGCGGGCTTGTGTTATTGATTTCAGGGGTAGCTAGAGGATCATTTTACCTCTTGTGGAAGTATGCTTATAACAACAGCTACCATTCTAGTATCCAGATGGCGCCTTTTGAGGCCTTATATGGGAGGAAGTGTAGGTCACCGATAGGTTGGTTTGAGGTGGGAGAAGTTCAGTTAGTCGGGCCAGACTTGGTACAGCAGGTAGTGGATAAGGTGAAGCTTATCCAGGAGCGGTTATTGTCAGCTCAGAGTCGACAGAAGTCATATGCAGATCATCGGCGTCGACACTTGGAATTTGAGATAGATGATTGGGTTTTTCTAAAGGTATCGCCCATGAAGGGCGTGATGAGATTTGGAAAGAAGGGGAAGCTTAGCCCAAGGTACATTGGGCCGTATCGGATTGTCCGTAGGGTAGGCAGGGTTGCCTATGAGTTAGATCTGCCGTCCGATTTGGAGGCGGTACATCCAGTCTTCCATGTGTCCATGTTGCGGAAATGTATTGGAGATCCATCTAGAGTGCACCCGGTTCATGAGGTTCAGGTAACAGAGGAGTTATCGTATGAGGAGAGTCCCATAGCGATACTCGATCGTCAGGTTAGGCGATTACGGACAAAGGATGTGGCTTCCGTCAAGGTCTTATGGCGGAACGAGAACAGAGAGGAGATGACGTGGGAAGCAGAGGATGACATGATGAAGAAATATCCTCACTTATTCCCTATACCTCCAGGTAACCCACGTTCTAAATTGTTGGTCTTTAAATTTAGTATTTATGCTTGAGTTTTGTTGTGGCCGTGTGGAGCGTCTTTATTTGAGTCTATGCCGATATTGTGACTGAGTAAGCCTAGAAGGAACATTCGGGACGAATGTTTCTAAGGGGGGGAGAATGTTATACCCCGTGGTTCGGGCCTGGACCGCGGTCAGGGGTCTCAGCGCCGCGGCCGGGCGAACGCGCGCCAAGCAGTGATTGTAGGCCGCGCACCGGTCGTGCGCGGCTCCGAAGGTCGAGGGTCGAAGTTTCAGCGCCAGCCGGAAGCAGGCGCGCGCGGGAAGATCCGAGTCCGCAGAGTTGCGCGCGCCGTAGGCCGAAGCGAGGCGGGAAATCAGGCGGAAAAACATAGGAAAAGTCAGATTTATATTTTGAAAGGGGCTGAGTGGGGGACAAGTGTCCCCCCCATCTGATTTTTACATGCAATATATTGACCAAGTATTAAAGACTTGGTCATTTGTCATCTCTCTCTTTGAAAAACCTCTTCCTTCTCTCTAAATATTTCAAGCTCCTCCTTCTCTCTAAAAATCCAAGAGACAATCTAGCCTTAGGAAAAATCTGAAATTAAAAGACAAGAAGGAAGCTTGTGGTTAACTTGTGAAGGTGGTGGTGGTGGTATTCTTGGTAGAAAGGCTAGCAAATTGTTGGATAAATTTGGCTAAAGCTCTAAGGTAATGATTCTTCCTCTATTATTAGTTTATAGAGTTGCATGTTAAGAAGAAAATACTTATGGTGGTAAATAATGCTCTTAGAGTCATTGCATGCTAGAAATGTGGGTTGGATATGAAGGATTTGGCTAAAGAAATATTATGAGCATGTTGTAGCCTAAAAACCACTTTAGAATTGTTAAGTGTACTATTATAACTAATGGGGCAGAATTTTACACACCCAAGATTAGGTGTGTAATCCCCTTTGTGTTGGTTTGGTTGTTGGGCCTTAATGAGGCGTTTGAATGTTGAAAAATCGGCCTTTGAAAAGGTGGCAAAATGAGTAGAAACAAAGGAAATGCTGCCCAATTTTCCTTAGGAATTGATAGCTTGAATTTGGAAATTCTACATTGAAATTAAAGGTTAATAAACACACTATGGTTATTATAGGTTGACATATTACTTGCGGTAGTTGGACTTAGCAAGTGGATTAACCGAAAGAGGTATGTGGAACTTTCCTATCTTTTGAGCATGAGTAGTTGTATCTATGTAGTACGGTAGACGTACAAGATTCGATATCTTTCACTTGTTTTAAAGTATATGGGTACTTGTTTCATTTTAAAAGTATAAGTCCCTCGGATTTAGGGAAAATGTTTTTGACAAAGGAATAACACTAATATAATGACTTTATGGGAAGTTGGTTATATTAGTTTTTGAGAGGTTCACAAAGAAAGGTTTACTCTAATTAAAACAAGTACGGGTAAAGGATTCGAAACTAAGAAAGGTGAATTGATTTTTAGGCATTGGTTGCCTAAGGTTTTAAAGGAAATGAAGTCACTTGATTTAGAAGCTTATTATATTTCTAAAAGGAAATGTGACTTGTTTTGAAAAGAAATTGTAACTTGATACTATGGTGATTAGTATCTTGGAATTTTTGTATAAAAAAGAGTTATTTCTTAAAAGGTTAGAAGTACATGATACTCGGGTTAAATTCTGATTTTCTATTAAAAGACATGTTGGTGCCTTAGGTATACTAAAATGAGAGGATATATTAATAATGTTAATAAGAAGTTAGGGGATTTCTTAACTTGCTTATGTCATGATATGATAAGCCGGTAGTGCTTATGTTAAGATATGATAAGCCGGTAGTGCTTATGTTATGATATGATAGGCCGGTAGTGCTTATGTTAAGATATGATAGGCCGGTAGTGCTTATGTTATGATATGATAGGCCGGTAGTGCTTATGTTATGATATGATAGGCCGGTAGTGCTTATGTTATGTATGATAGCCGGATGAGCTATGTTATATATATATTATTACGGGTAAACCCCGGGTTATTATTTATGCCATGGATTTGCTACCCATGATGCGAGTGCGGCGCTTGCACTCATGCGGATCCGGACCACAGGATCCATGCGGGTGAAATAGTCCCATGCGATTCCGGCGATCGTACTCATGCGGGTCCACAGGATCCATGCGGGTGAAATAGTCCCATGCGGGTGAAATAGTCCCATGACGAGGCGGATGACCTCATGCGGGTCCACAGGACCTATGCGGGTGAAATAGTCCCAGGAGTAGGATTGCTTAATGATACTACGGGCGAGGTACCCTGTTTTGATCATGAGCTTCCTATTTTTATGCAGTATATATATACATTTGTTACTCTCATTGTTAGTAAGGCACAGCAAAGTAAACTGATTTTTAAATATAACTCGGCTTATATTTTGACTTATGATATTATTACAGTATTTTCCAGTTTCGCATATTTGGTACATGTTGTACTGACCTCCTTCGGGGGGCTGCGTTCATGCCGCAGGTTGAGGTTCATAGCTTGTTGATCCGCACTCTTAGGATCACGGTTCGGTTCTCGGAAGGCTCCATTTCTCCGGAGGCCTCGTCTTTTGGTACGATTCCCTGAGGTTGTAGGCTTTTGTACATTCAGTGGGTATGGCGGGGCCCTGTCCCGTCATAGTGTTATACCTTCTTAGAGGCTTGTAGTCCTGTCATGAATTGGGGTGTAAGGATGTAACTGTTCGTTTTATTATATTTAGAGGTAGCCACTTGGGGTTAGCCTGTTTTATATTCTTATATGGTTCTTGTTTGTGAGTTTATTTCCGCTGGTTTTCTCTGATGTTGTATCACAAGGGTGCCCAGGATAGGCACCAGTCACGGATCCGAGGTCGGGTCCTGACAAATTCAGATTTACCTTCTCCGGGCAGCGTATCAAGCCGCCGATTCACTCAGAGAATGCGGTTTATGCGATGGAAAGAAAAGAAAGCCTTTGCGAAGAGTAAAAAAAAACTGTCGGTTCTTGACTTATTCAGAACAGAGTTTTCAGATTTCCTACTCTTTTAATCTTCTGGATCATGAATCCCTAACTCCCGATGCCCGTTCCTTGCCTTTGTATGTGTAAAAATGTTCAATTTATAGCCTCAAATTGGGTTCCATTTTAGGGTAAGTTTTAAGGCTGATTTTGGACGATATTTGGTACTGATTTTGTATTGATTCTTACTGCGACTTTCTATTTTTTTAGGATGCGATTTTCCGATTTGGGTGTAATATAGGTTAGGATTATAAGGGATTTTGTTACCTTTTTAGGATATGGGGGGGGTACATTGGTTATGCCGGGTAAGGGAAGGGTCGCCGGATTTTCAGCCGAAAATCCGACGAGAATATCGGGGTTGGATGATGGCGGCGATTGAAGAAGTTCTTAGGTTTTGTGGGTTGTCCTGAAGGCTGTTGAGGGGTGAAGATGAGTATAAAGGAGGATTGGGCCCGCGGGTGTGGGCTTCGGTTGGGCTGGGCGAGTTCGTGGGCTGCTGGCGCGTGGGGGGGGGGGGGGAAGGATAAAAGGGCTTTGGGCGGATGAAATAAGAGGGCTGAAGGCTGCGGGTGTTGGGCCTGCGGGTGTGGGCTGGGGTAATTAATTAAGGGGTAGAGTTTTAAGTGTTATGTATTTAATTAGTGGTAAATTATTATTTAATTTGTGACTAAATTATTTAGGTGCTTTGTTAGTCTAAGTTTGAGTTTTAAATTATTATAAAAAAAACGGGCGTGCTATTTAATTAATGCTTAATATCTTGTAATGTGACGTCGTTAAAATCTTATTTATTACGCATATTTTGCGATGTTAAATTAAAAATTGAATGGGGTTTAGATTATTATTAAATTATTTAAATGCTAAATGCAGATATGATACTTAAGGATTGCTTAATGCATTTTTTACGTAAAATGCGGCGCTATTATTTAAAATCTTATTTATTGTACATTATTTATTATTATTTAAGCTAAAATTAAATTATCTTAATCTGACTTTAGGCGCTACAATAATTATGAAATTGCTTCGGGTATTAATAAATGCGACTATGCTACTTGTCACGATGTCATTGCTAAATTATTTATTTTATGTATTTATTTATTTTGTCGTTTGAGAATTGTGACAGGGCTTAAGATTAGTAAATGCGGGCGCGAGACTCTAAGTGCTTAATTTTCTACGTAAGACGCGGTGCCATTATTAAATTGTTTATTTGTGCATGTATTAATGTTTTATTTGCTGCATTTTATTATTTAAAAATTATTAAAAATTATTGTTGAAAATTGGTGTAATTTAAAAATTATTTAAAAATTATTGTTGAAAATTGGTGTAATTTTATAGTCAAAATTGGGTGTCAACAACTTATCCCTCTTTGTATGGAGATGATGGAAGAGTCTTCGGACAAAGACGTTGACTTATAGCCAATTTTGTCTCGATCCTCAGAATTAAAATGTTGGGCAATTAAGACAAGGCTGACGCGAACTCAAAATTTGTCTCAGTGTCGAGTTATGACGACACTGGGCTACCATGGTCAAACACCAAGGCGGGCTAACGCGGACTCAAAATTTGTTCCAGTGTCGAGTTATGACGACACTGGGCTACCATGGCCGAAACACCAAGGTGGGCTAGCGCGGACTCAAATTTGTCCCAGTGTCGAGTTATGACGACACTGGGCTGTGGTACTAAAAAATAAAAATAAAAATAAAAATAACTGGCTTGAACCTGGGGTGTACCGCTATCGACTTATGATGTTGGGTTTATGGTTATGTGGAATGAGTGAACCGACGCTTGAGGCCGCTTCTGCCATTTATTGGGAAGGTTGGCCCCACAACAAATTGCCCCGGTTCGCTGTAAGAGAAAATCCACGTTGTGCTCCTGCTCCTGCATGCTAAGACTTAAACAAACGGTTAGTGCATAACTGTTAAGGCAAAATGGTAGTGCATGAACTTATAAGTATTGTAATTCTAAGAATAGAGAGGTTATTCTGTAACAATGTGATGCCTGTTGTGTTGATGTGATGCTGCAACTGCTGTAATTTTGCCCTTGTACGGACGTTTTGCGATTGTGAACGCGGATATGTTGTCCTTGCTGCAACTGCCCCTGTAGACTAAGGCTTAAGAAAGAGTTAGTGCATAACTGCTAAGACAGAATAAAGCATGAATAAGAAATGCAATTTTGAGAGTAGAGAAATCGTCCTTGCGTAGATGTGATATGTTGATGATGACGTCGTTTTCGGACTCGTCGTCGTTTTGGACTTGGCGTCGTTTTCGGACTCGGCATCATTTTTGGACTTGGCATCGTTTTCGGACTCAGCGTCATTTTCGGACTTGTTGTGTTGTTGCTGGCGTCGTTGCGTAGACGTAATGCTGATGACGTCATTGCGTAGACGTAATGTCGATGACGTCGTTGCGTGGACGTAATGCTGATGACGTCGTTGCCTGGACGTATTGATCTTGGCGTCGTTGCACATGCGTATTCTTCCGGGCATCGTTGCGTAGACGCAATCGCGATGGCGTCGTTACTGGGCGTATTCTTCGGGCGTCGTTACGTAGACGCAATGCTGATGATGTCGTTGCCTGGACGTGTTGATGCTGACGTCGTTGCCTACACGTATTCTTCGGCGTCGTTGCACGGACGTATTCTTCTTTGGCGTCGTTGCGTGACGCACGCCGATAACGCCGTTACTGGGCGTGTTAATCCGACGCCGCTTCCTAGACGTATTCTTTGACGCGTTGTTCTTTGGCGTCGTTGCGTAGACATAATGTTGATCACGTCATTACCTGGACGTTTTGTTGATGGCGCCGTTGCACGGGCGTATTCGATGGCGTCGTTGCCTGGGCGTGTTCGCGATGGCGTCGTTGCCTAGGCGTGTTCTTTCGGCGTCGTTGCCTGGACGTGTTGTTGATGCTCTTTATTGTGGATTTTGAACTTTGATGGTTGATCGTCGATGTCCCTTTCTTCTTCTGCTGCATTCTTTCTGCCTCTGCTAATATGAAGAAACCTGCGCTCAAAGAAAATTTATGAGTTTTGGGGGGGGGGGGTCGGTTCGTATTGACTTTGCGGCCTTGGTCCTTTCTGTCCATACGCCTGATTTGTTTGGACCTGTAACCCCTGTCTGATCTCTTTGAGGTGTTTGGTAGCGTTCCAAAAGTACTTTCCAAAACGAAACACTTTCATGAGGTATGCACAAAACATCTTTTAGAAATAAAAATTTATATGACATGCGTATAAAGTGTAAAAGCCTTGTCGAATTTGCCGAATATGACACGTATTCTGACCAAACGAACATCTTTTGGAGTCCTTATTACGATCTCTCTATGGTGTGTAAAATTGTCTCAGTTTCGTTATGCGGGCGTGCTGGCGAGACTTAACTCTGGCGGGAATTGCTCATATAACTTTTGGAATAACCAAACACATTATGTTACACGCGGGCTAATGGGAAAATTCCTAATGGTGTGACCGAAGTCGATTTAGGCCGCCTACGTATCCCCATGAGGGAATCAGGTCATGACGTAGTTCATTTACAAACATAGTAATTGGGCTTTTCTAGAAATGGGACCGAAGCCGATATGGCCGCCTACGTATCCCGCCAAGGGAATCAGGTCAAACGTAGTTTAAATTACAAGTAAAGGGGATTTCTAATTTGAAGCGGCGAGACCCTATATGGGCTCTTATGCATATCCCCCCGAGGGAATGCAGCTTTTTTACAATGTAAAGGGGATTACATGGAAAACAAATGCTCCTAAACGTAATATTTATTTACCGCATTTGCGTTGATAGCTTTAGGCCATACTTCGCCGTCCATCTCAGCTAAGATTAAAGCTCCTCCACTTAATACTCGATGAACCATGTAGGGCCCCTGCCAATTGGTTCGAACTTTCCTTTAGCTTCGCTTTGATTCGGAAATATGCATTTCAAAACCAATTGTCCCGGCTTGAATAACCTTGGCCTTATTCTCTTGTTAAAAGCTCTAGCTATTCTGTTCTGATAAAGCTGCCCATGACAGACTGCATTCAACCTCTTTTCATCAATCAACATCAGCTGCTCACAACGATCTTGTATCCATTCGGCTTCGCTCAACTCGGCTTCTTGGATGATTCTCAACGATGGTATTTCCACCTCTATTGGTAGCACATCTTCTGTTCCATAGACCAAAAGATATGGCGTTGCCCCGGTAGAAGTTCGGATTGTGGTGCGATAACCCAAAAGTGCAAAAGGCAAATGCTCATGCCAATGTTTGTAGTTGATGATCATCTTGCGCAATATCCTCTTGATGTTCTTGTTGGCCGCTTCTACTTCTCTATTCATCTGAGGCCGATACGGAGTGGAATTACGGTGAGTGATCTTGAAATCCCCACATATCTCACGCATCAAGTTACTGTTGAGATTGGTTCCGTTATCGGTTACAATCGACTCAGGAATTCCAAATCGGCAAATGATGTTGTTGCGAACGAAGTCAACTACTACCTTCTTCGTCACTGATCTGTGTGATGACGCTTCTACCCATTTAGTGAAATAGTCAATTGCTACGAGGATGAATCTGTGCCCATTTGAGGCAGCGGGTTCGATAGGGTCGATGACATCCATGCCCCAAGCTGCGAATGGTCAAGGAGAACTTATCACATTAAGTTCATTCGGAGGTATTCGAATCAAATCCCCATGAATCTGGCACTGCCGACATTTTTGCACAAAACGGATACAATCTGTTTCCATCGTCATCCAAAAATAACCTGCTCGCAGAATCTTTTTCGCCAAAGTGAAGCCGTTCATATGAGGTCCACATGTCCCTCCGTGTATCTCTTCTACTAGCTTGCTCGCCTCTTGAGCATCGACAGATCTAAGTAAGCCCAGATCTGGAGTCCTTCGGTATACAATCTCCCCATTCAAAAAGAAATGGTTTGCTAATCTTCGAAGAGTTTTCTTATGAATGTTGGTTATGCCTTCCAGATACTCTCCTGCTTTGAGGTATCTTTTGATGTCATGGTACCATGGATTTCCGTCTATTTCTTCATCTACATGAGAGCAATAAGCCGGCTGTTCCAGCAAACTTACTGTGATTGGGTCGATGTAATTCTTGTCCGGATGTTGAATCATGGAGGATAAGGTTGCCAACGCATCAGCGAATTAATTCTGGATCCTTGGGACATGCTTAAATTCTATATTGCTGAACTTCTTCTGCAATTCCTTCACGCAATTCAGGTAGGGGAGTATCTTCATATTCTTGGTTGCCCATTCACCTGCACTGATGGATCGCCAAGTCCAATCACCTATGACCAGTAACTCTTGTATGTTCATATCTACGGCCATTCTGAGTCCCAATATGCAAGCTTCATATTCTGCCATATTGTTGGTGCATGGAAATCTGAGCTTCGCGGAGATCGGATAATGCTGACCTGTTTCTGAAACCAAAACTGCTCCAATGCCAACTCCCTTGAAGTTTGCCGCTCCGTCGAAAAACATCCTCCAACCTGGGTAATCCTCTGAGATATCTTCTCCGACAAACAATACCTCCTCATCAGGGAAATAGGTTCGAAGGGGCTCGTATTCCTCATCGACCGGGTTCTCAGCAAGATGATCAGCTAATGCCTGCCCTTTTACGGCTTTCTGTGTGACGTACACGATATCAAACTCGCTCAACATAATTTGCCATTTTGCTAGTTTTCCGGTGGGCATGGGCTTCTGAAGGATATACTTAAGCGGGTCCATCCTCGAAATAAGATAAGTGGTGTATGCTGATAGATAATGCCTGAATTTCTGGGCGACCCAAGTTAATGCGAAAGAAGTACGTTCTAGTAGAGTGTAACGAGCTTCATACACTGTGAACTTCTTACTCAAATAATATATGGCCTGCTCCTTTTTCCCTGTTTCATCGTGTTGTCCCAACACGCATCCAAAAGCATTTTCTAATATAGACAAATAGAGTAGCAACAGTCTCCCCGGTTCTGGCGGTATTAAAACTGGTGTATTAGAAAGGTACTTTTTGATTCTATCAAAAGCTTCACGATCATTGTCCATTTGGTAGTCGTGATCCTTTTTCAACAATTTGAATATCGGCTCGCATATCACGGTGGACTGAGCTATGAACCTGCTGATGTAGTTAAGACGACCAAGGAAGCTCATTACGTCTTTTCTGCTTTTCGGAGGATGTAACTCTTGGATGGCTTTTATTTTCAAAGGGTCCATCTCAATTCCTCTTTTACTCACTATAAAAACCAACAACTTCCCAGCAGGGACACCGAATGCACACTTCGCAGGATTCAGTTTCAGATTATACTGCCTTAGCCGCTCGAAGAACTTCTTCAAGTTCGCCAAATGGCCTTCCGCTTTTCGCGACTTGATGATGACATCATCCATGTAGACTTCAATTTCCTTGTGGATCATGTCATGAAAGATGGTAGTCATGGCTCTCATGTATGTAGCGCCCGCGTTCTTGAGACCGAACGACATAACTCGATAATAGTACACCCCCCACGGGGTAGTGAATGTTGTCTTTTCTGCGTCCTCCTCTGCCATAAGGATCTGATGATAACCCGGCCAAAGCGATCAGCGAGCAGCGTAGTTCATGCCGATCAGAGTTCATGCTTCGCGAGTATATGAATGTTTGGAAGAGGAAAGTCATCCTTCGGGCTAGCTCTGTTGAGGTCCCTATAATCCACGCAGACTCGGACCCTTCCATCTTTCTTCTTTACCGGCACGATATTTGCTAACCAAGTAGGGTACTTTGCAACCCGAATCACCTTTGCGTCGAACTGTTTAGACACCTTCTCTTTGACTTTCAAACTCATGTCTGGTTTGATCTTTCTTGGCCTTTGTTTTACGGGGAGATAAGATGGCTCAATAGGCAATATGTGTGCGATGATGTCCGTACTCAAACCTGGCATGTCGTCATACGACCAAGCAAACACGTCGGTGTATTGTTTCAGGAGCTCAATCAACTCTTTATTCTGTGTGACATTTAGGTGGGCGCTGACCCTAGTCTCTTTCACAACTCCTTCATCTCCTAAGTTTATCAACTCAGTTTCTTCTAAATTCGATTTAGGCCTATTCTCAAAGTTTTCCAGCTCATGGCTAAGCTCTGATTGCGGACATTCCTCTTGTTCCTCGGGGTTATACTCGCCATTTGAACTTTGTTCGCTGGTTTCATTACATGTCATATTCGCATTATCGACAGGTTTATTAATATGATCGCTGAAAGAAGAATGCGTGAAGAATTTAATTTTAACACAAGCAAGTTTTAAAGCTGCAAAAAATATCCTGGAATTTATGATGAAAGCAAAAATGCGAGATTAAAAACATATCAAAGAAACGTAAATGCAGGTCTGTTTTTCTTTTTAGATATAAAGTCATACTGCTAGAACTATCATAAACTCTACCAAGCTCCTCGGAAGGTCAGGACAGGGGTGCAAGTCCAATTATTCAGGTTGTATCCATGCTCTGCATCCCAAATGGTGGGCTCTTCCTCGTGATTCCCTGTGATCATACAACAATCTGCCTCATCTTCACCTATGAATAGATTCTGGAACCCTACTGCAAGATCCTCTGGGTCATCTTCTCTCAGCATCTGGATGGTGCAGGCTTGGACGAATGACTGACTCAGGGGCGAAATGGGCATAGGAAAGGGAATGTATCCCTTTTTCCGGAGGTTCGCAGTCACCAAATCCTTTGAGGTGGGCTGGTACCCCAAATCAAAAGTGTCCTTCTTCCCAAACAACTGAATAGGCTCTGTGATCCCCTTCATACCGGATCCAAGACCTCTGCCGGGCTCGTACCCATTTCTTAGCATTTCCTTGGCTACCATTGTGAGAGAGCGTGGCAGCTGCAACGACCTGACCCTGCTGGCGCTCTTGATCTCATTAACATGAAAGACCGAACCATCCAACTGTTTTACGTCCTCTATGACAGGGACTGCATAATCGGTGTTGATGTTTCCCTTTTTATCTCCAAATACTACTACTTCACGGTGATCCCATATAAACTTTAGGCACTGATGCAAGGTGGATGGGACCGCACCAGCCTCTTGAATCCACAACCTTCCTATCAACAGATTGTAACATGTAGCAATATCCAATACTTGAAACTCCACGACGAATTTTGCAGGTCCGATCAACAGCGTGAGGTCAATTTCGCCTTCGACTCCCCTATGGACTCCGTCGAAACCTTTGACCCTGATATGACTTTTGCGAATTTTCTTGCAATATGCCCCCAATTTCATCAGCGTCGTCATGGGACAAATGTTGACAGCCGAGCCTCCGTCAATCAGAACTGTTGAAACAATCTTGTCTGCGACCTGGATGGTGATATTCATTTCAAGATTGTGTCTGACTCCACCAGCAGGTAACTCATCATCGTGAAAGGCGATTCTGCGGGCCTCTAGCACTTGTCCGACTAGAGCTGTCAAGTTCTCGTCTGTTGTACCCTCTGTAACATATGCATCTTTCAATACCTCCATTAACACAATCCTGTGTGGGGCCGAATGCATTAACAGCGAAAACAGAGAGATATGTGCTAATGTTTTATTCAACTACTCCACGACAGAATATTCCTTAGTGGGCATCTTCCTCCAAAACTCTTCAACTTCAGCCTCTGTCACGGGTTTATTTTATGGTACCTCTCTGGCTGTCTCCACAGGTGAGTAATACCTCCTTGACCTGGTTATACCTGCGGCGGTGACTTCTATGGCTTGCTTCCCAATTTATCTGCAATCTACTCTGATTGGCGGTTCCCAATCGGGCATCTGAGCAACTGTGATTGAACCCTTATGTTTCGACGGCGCCCTTTCCAGCTCAAATACTGCTTTCTTTCGAATATTGGCAATAAGGGCGACGAAAGCAGAAGGTTCAGCTCTTCCTTCAACTCGAACTGATCGGATGGTTCCCTCTAAGTTGTATTCCTCATCTAAGGTTATCAAGTGCACATTGGCGTTGCCGTGGTTTAGCAAGGGGTTATCATGCACGTTTGGGGCAGGATCCTTCAGCTGAATTACCCCTTCTTTGATCAATGATTCGATTTTGTCCCTGAGGGAGTAGTAACTTTCAGTGTCATGCCCTGGGCTATCGGAGTGATACGCGCAACGCTTATTCTCATCATACCATCTTGGGATAGGGTTAGGAATCCTTCATGGGATCGGTTGGATCAAGCCTGCAGCTCGCAACCTTTCGTATATTTGGGGTACGGGTTCAGCCAGTGGGGTGCGAAATTTGGGTGGTCTTCCTTCAAAATTCGTGTTTGGTCTGGGTGCATTGGGCGCTCTATTTTGTTGGCGGGCTTGATGGGCGGGTCGATGTGGGGCAGGATAAATGGGTGCTTGGGAAGCGTTATATATAGGCTGTGTGTGGTAGTTGGGGTGTGGGGCAGGTGTATAATGAGGTGTGAAGTTTTGGTTACTCGTGTTGTAGTATGGGTTTGATGGGATGGGTTTTGGTATGTTATGAATGCTTCGGTTTTACGTTCTTGTATGAACATGGAAGGGGAAATTGCTTATTTGTGCATGTATTAATGTTTTATTTGCAGCATTTTATTATTTAAAAATTATTAAAAATTATTGTTGAAAATTGGTGTAATTTTATAGTTAATGACTGGACGGGTGTCACGACCCGTTCCGGGGCCCGTGACTGGTGCCTTACCCGGGCACCCAAGCAGTCATACATCAGAGAAAATCAGCGGAATATAAAAACATAAGACATGAAACAATTGTAAAAGAGACACATTTTATCTGAGAAAAGGGCGCCTTTCGGCATATATATATATCAAAATCTGGCAGTTTACATCCCAACTGTACAATAGGACTACAAACCTCTAAGGAAGTAAACAACTATGGCGGGGAGGCCCGCCATACCTCGATGCAAAACTATCTACAACAGGGAGATCATACCCAAAAGTCGAGCCTCCGGAGAAGATGGAGCTCCTGACACCAACGCAAAAGATCCTAAGGATGCGGATCTAGCACCTGCTTGCCTGTACCTGCGGCATGAACGCACGGCCAGGAGGTCGATAACAGTACCAAGTATGTGAAACTGTAAAGTACTTAAATGAAATCATATCATTTTAAAACCAATTTTTACAATTATGTATGAAACAACCAAAGTAATCGCATAGTGCCACATCATAAACAAGAGCAACAATAGGTAAATCAGAATAAGTCTTGTCTAGGCCGCGAATGATCGAGCAAGGCCAATCGCCCATAGTATAATTATGCTGCCTAATCTCGACTCCGCAGTCCGCATAGGCCACTCACGTAGGCCCGCATGGGGTATCCCCCGCATCGAGGGTAGCTCCTCGGCATCGTCTTGGACTCGTAGTCCGCATGGCCACATAGACCGCATGACCACAAAGGCCGCACACTAACCTGGAACTCTCGTAGCTCCGCATAGGCCCCCAGGACCCGCATGAGGTATTCTCGAATCATAGTCACACAGACTGCCTGAGCAATACCCCGCATCGGAGGGCAGCTTAACCCCCGGTATCATGTCAAGAGGTGAGTGATATAATACTAACATAACAGCTTATCGTTAAACAACATAAGCACAACAAGAATACCCTCTTATACAAACGTTACAAGACACTAACACACATAGCATCATATCATGTCTACTTATCAAACCATTTTGTTATACTTTCCAGAAATCAATATAAGTCTTTTATAAACACATAAGTAAATTGTTCCTTTTATCATTCTTAAGTCGTTATACTTAACTTCCCATAAAGCTAGTATAACTCTTAAGCTTCTTGTTTTAAAAACAGATATTCTTCTTCTTTCAAAACTGATTTATAATTCTTTTGAAAGACTTTTTAAGATCTTTATTATTCAGGCTTAAGTCAAAAGACATTGCCGTAAAGCTACGTTCAGTTAACACACGCACGCTCACCGCACTATATATATACTTTAAAATATCATGCTTAAGAGTGTAGGAAGAATCACATACCTTCGCGAAATCCACGCCAAGTTGAATATGTCGCGCGCAGAGAATCAACCTATAATAGTCAGATACGTCTATCAATGTCTAGACTACTCTGTAGACTATTCTAAGCAGAGGGTTCTTAATTCTACGGAAAATCGGGCAGCACTTCCCTACCCGGTAAGCTATACAAGTCTACTGTAAATACAGTCCTATGTAAGTACAGTTCAATTCTTCTTCTGTTTTACCCTTCTACTGTGATTACAGTTCACTTCTATTCTTTAATATCCTTCTATATCTTATACTCAAGTCTTAACTATTCTTATATGTAATATCCAATTACAATAGAAGGACAAGATATTTACCTCGATAAGCCCAAAATTATCCAAGTTAAATGTCGATCCTGAGCAAGGTTTAGCTCCTAGTTTGCACGCTCCGGTAGCTCCAAGAACCCTTAGAAGTTTCCAACAACTTCTACTTAAATACTAAAAGGGATTTGGGGCTAGGGTATTTTGAAATAGTGGCTATACTTGGAAGACAACTTTCTACCCGTGGGAAGGTTCTCGCCCAAGCCACTAGGCTAGGGGAGAGGGTGTTTCGCCAGGCTCTCTAGGGGAAGTGAGGCTAGGACGAGAAGCTCATGAGGGAATGAGGATTTTTAGACTTGGAGATTTGTGATGAAGAAGTCTTCAAAGGGGGTATTTATAGGGAAACCAAGGGCCATGATCAAGCCAAGTGGGGGGCAAGTGGAGGGCCAAGATTTGCCCAAGTGCCCCCTAACCTACTCCTCAAATCACTCCACAAACAATGGCCCATGTTTTAGGCCCCAAAACCCTCCCAATCGTCCAAGGCAAAAGCCCATTGCCGTCACTCAGGTGACAAGTGTCACCCTCTCGTTACCAAAATGTTCCGTCTCTCGGAAAAATCCGCAAAAATTATAAATGACATAGCCGGAATTTTCCCTACGCAAGTTTTGTAAAACGTTTCGTCGGAAAACCCTTCGTTTTGTGAGTTGTACACAAATTTCGCCCAAAGTGCCTAACTTAAGGCTAAACTTTTTGTACGTACGCCCTTACGTACATACTCTGGAAATACGGGGTATAATATTCTCCCCTCCTTAGAAACATTCGTTCCGAATGTTCCCTTCCAAGACAGATAATGATAAGGTTCTTCATAACATAAACAGTTAGCAAATGCCTCATACGGCCACAAAACAACACTTAGGCAATAAGTAAATTAAATCAACAAGTAGGAAAGTGAGTTACCTGGAGGTGTGGGGAATAAGTGAGGATACTTCTGCCTCATGTCCTCCTCAGCTTCCCACGTCATCTCCTCCCTGAGCTCGTTCCGCCACAAGACTTTGACGGAAGCCACGTCCTTGGTCCGCAGACGCCTAACCTGACGATCGACTATCGCTATGGGAATCTCCTCATACGATAACCCCTCGGTAACCTGGACATCGTCAATCGGGTGTACTCTAGATGGATCACCGATACATCTCCTCAGAATAGAAACATGAAACACCGGATGCACTGCCTCCAGGTCAGACGGCAGATCCAACTCATAGACAACCTTGCCTACCCTGCGGACAATCTGAAACGGCCCAATGTACCTCGAGCTGAGTTTCCCTTTCTTCCCGAATCTCATCACACCCTTCATGGGTGACACTTTCAGGAAAACCCAATCACCAACCTCGAACTCCAGATGCCGACGACGATGATCTGCATACGACTTCGCCGACTCGGCCGCGATGTCGCCTCGATAAGCTTCACCTTATCCACGGCTCGCACCAAATCTGGTCCCACTAATCGTACCTCGCCACATCGAACCAGCCTATCGCGATCTGCACTTCCTCCCATACAAGGCCTCATAAGGCGCCATCCGAATCGGAGTGGTAGCTATTATTATCGCAAACTCAACTAGAGGAAAATGATCCTCCCAATACCCACGGTCAATAACACAGCTCGCAGATATCCTCAAGCAGTCCGGATAGTGCGCTCGGCTTTGTCTGCATGCGTGGATGGAATGCAGACTTCGTGCTCACTGCGTCCCTAAACCTTACGGAAGGACCTCCAGTTAGCGAACCGGGCTCCTCATGCGATATGATCGAAATAGGGACTCCATGCGATCGACGATCTCTCGGATGTAAAGTCCGCATAATCCTCACCAAAAGTCGCCCCGACGGGAAGAAAGTGGGCTAGTTTCGTCAGCCTGTCGACGATAACCCATATAGAATCATGTCTCCTCTGAGTGCGAGGTAATCCTGTGATAAAGTCCATGTTGATCACCTCCCACTTCCAGGTGGGGATCTCTATCGTCGCAACAAACCACCGTGCCTCCGTGCTCTACCTTCACCGCGACAACACGGCACCGAGCTACAAACTCGCAACGCCCCTCTTCAAGCCATCCCACCAATACACGGATCTAAGGTCGTGGTACATCTTGGTCGACCACGGATGGATAGAGTAACGCGTTGTGTGCTTCCCTAGAACCTCGCCAAGTCCCGCAATATCCGAACACACAACCGCTCTCAAACCTTAGCACTCCATCAGTGCTACCTCAAAAGGACCCTTCCTCACGAAGAGCCGTATCACGCATCAGTGTCAAATCGATCCTCAAACTGTTGCCTCTTCACCTCCTCGATGATGGAAGACTCGGCAACCTCTCGAACTCGGACCCCACTGCTATCAGAATCAATCAAACGGACACCAAGGCTCGTTAACTGATGCAAATCATGAACCATGCCCCTCCTCTCTGGCTGCACATCTGATAGGCTACCCATCGACCTACGACTAAGGGCATCTGCCACAACATTGGCCTTCCCTGGGTGGTACAGGATGTCGACATCGTAATCCTTGAGCAGCTCTAACCACCGCCTCGCCGTAAGTTCACTCCATCCTGGTCAAGATATACCGAGGCTCTTGTGGTCCGTATAAATATCCACACGAACCCCATACAAATAGTGCCTCCAGATCTTCAAGGCGTGAATCACCGCCGCTACTCCAAATCATGGGTGGGGTAGTTCCTCTCATGCTTAAGCTGTCGGGATGCGTGCGCTTATAACCTTGCCTGCCGCATCAACACACATCCCAACCCGATGCCCGACGATCACAATACACGACATAGCCGTCTCGACCTCTGGAAGAGTAAGAACGGGCGGCCGCCGATCTCCTTCAAGAATCGGAAACCTCGCCACACGCATCCATCAAACTTAGTTGCCTTCCGAGTCACTAGTCAATGGTGCGTAGATAGAAGCAAACTTCTCCACGAACCGCCGATAGTAACTCGCAAGGCCCGTAAAATCGCGCACTGTCGGAGTAGTAGGTCAGGCCAACTCGATCGCTCGATCTTGGCCGTATCCACCCGAATGCCATCACCCGACAATATGCCCAAGAAAAGCCACCGGGTTAACCAAAACTCACATTTGGAAAACTTGGCGCATAACCGCTGGTCTCGAGAACTCTCGGACAAATCTCAAATGCCCGCATGCCTCGCTCTGGCGAGAATAAACCAAGATGTCATCAATGAACACTATCACAAACGTGTCCAAAATGGCTTGAACACTCGGTTCATCGATCCATAAATACCACGAGCATTGGTCAACCCGAAAGACATAACCCAACTCATAATGCCTGCACGTCCGAATGTAGTCCTAGGACATCCGCCTCTCGACTGTGCACTGATGATAGCCCGATCGCAGATCAATCTTGAGAAACATCTCGCGCCTCGCATCGTCGAACAAATCATCAATCCCGGGAAGGGTATCCGTTTTAATGGTCACCTTGTTCACCGTCAGAATCAACACATGCGCAAAGGCCCCGCCCTTCTTCTTCACGAACAATCGCGCTCCCTGCGAGAAACACTAGGCCCGATGAAGCCCTTCTCTAGCAAATCTCTCACCGTCCTTCAACTCTCTCAACTCGGCAGTGCCATCCTGTATGGCGGAATGAAAATAGCCGAGTGTCCGCAAGACATCGATACAAAACTCTATCTCCTCTCGGGAGGATACCGGAGGTCGTCGAAACACGCCTGGGAACTCTCGACTCATCGAATCGATCGAAATCGCACCGCAGCCTCGATCAAACACCGAACGAGATGGTAGATGTACCCTTCGCACCATCTTCCTAGCCTTGAGGTAGGAAATAAACCTACCTCTACGTCTGATGTTCCTCCCACACAACAACCGCCTCGTGAAACTGGAACCGCACTACTCTCTCCTGCAGCCTACATTGGCGTAGCGAAGCTAGCCAATCCATACCATGATCACGCCGAAATCAGTCATATCCAACTCTATCAAGTCGGCCAGGTCCGACGATCAGATATGGTCACCGACAATCCCTATATACCAGCCGATCTACCACCGAATCACCCACCGCGTAGCTACCTCGAAAGTGGTCTATGGACTCGTGCTCTATCCCTATCCTACTAGCAATAAGGGAGATATATAGGACAGTAGAACCCGGATCTATCAAGGCATACACATCAAATCCAGAAACTGATAAGGTACCTGTGATGACATCATGTGAGGCCTCCTGATCCTGCCGGCTGGACAAGGCATAAATGCGGTTCTGAGGACCGCTAGAATCGACCGCGCCACGACCTCTGCCGCGACCTGCTGGTCCATGAGTACCACGCCTCCGGCGAGTAATCAGAGGAGAGGAAGACCGGCGAAGACCAGTAGTCGACCACTACCTCGCGCTGCCGCCCGCTCCGACAGCTCGCAAAGTGACCTCGCTGGCCGCAATCGTAATAAACTCTCGAGCGCACCACAATTCCCGTAATGGGATCTACCGACGGCCACACGGCGGGTGGTCCCGATCGCTAACACCTCGCTACTCGACGCTCAAGTCACGGGCCCGGTTCGCCCTCGAATATCTCGGCCTTTGCGGACGGTGTAGGAGTGCTCTCAGCCGCGTGGTGCAAATCTAGATCGCTGAGGCCGCCCACCCCGATAGCTACCAAAAGATCCTCGCTGCCCCGCCTTCTTCTCCGCTGCTCACAACCCGGCCTCTACGCTCGCCGCATCCAAGTGCACGAGCTGCGTGCGGGTAATGTCCATGCTCGGGTCAAGTGCCACACCCGCACAAGACTTCGGCCATATAATCATCTAGCCCGTGACGTGGCGATGCACCGCCCTCCATATCGCTAACGCAGGACATATCGAGCCAACGAATCAAACTCAACGTTGTACTCTCTAACAGACGCCTCTGCCTCAAAGAACAAAACTCGCTGCCCGCGCCCTCCTCATCCGCGAGGCAAGAAGTGAGTGAAAAGCCTCCGAGAACTCATCCCAAGTAGTTGGGACGCGTGCTCTCCCGGGATAACTCCCACGAATCAAACCAATCGATCGCGTATCACGCACTTATGTGGAACCGAAGATCACGCACTCGGTCTCAAGCCTTGATCACTCGCATGATCCTCAGAATCGACGGATGAACTCCTGCGGATCATCCTCGTGCCTCGACCAGAACTCGCGGGCTACAACTCGTAAAATCCGTAGCCGCAAACTGCTCGATCTCGGGTGAGCGCGAACGCTCTTTGGGCTGAACTGCACGTCCGGCCTATCCTCGTTCGCCACGATCTCGGCGAATCGGGCCATCTCTCTCAGAACCCATCTCGCTCGCTCCGGTGTGGGATCGAGGTGCAGGTACTGTGGTCTCATCAGCCACTGCTGCGGCCCTAAACCCTGCTGGGGTCGGCGGCGTCGTGGAACTCGCCGTCTCGGGTATAGACTGGGCTTGAGCCCTCGTGACTCTCGGTGTCCTAATAGCAGCTCCTTCGGCTGCCTTGCCCTTTTGGGCCCGGGTTGCCTTACGTGGAGGCATAATCATTCTGAAAAGGAATACGTTAGAGGGGTCCAACTTGTAACACAACTCTAAGGCACGATCTCAGAGTGAGAAGAATGGAAACCAATCCTAAATATCCAATAGCCTCCTGATCATTGGTGTGGTGCACAACACACCGATAATCAAGACTTATCGATACGGTCGTAGACACTTTCCGAGGATTAATCGCTCGATACCACTTTTGTCACGACCCGTTCGGGCGTGGATCGTGCCTTACCCGCACCTGCAACCATACATCGTAGAAAATCAGCGGAATATAAAAACATAAGACATGAAACAATTGTAAAAGAGACACATTTTATCTCGAGAAAAGTGGCGCTTTCTGCATATATATATATCAAAATCGCGTTACATCCCACTGCATAATAGACTACGCACTCTAAGGAAGTAAACAACTATGGTGGGGCCCCGCCATACCGACAGCATAAAACTATCTACAACAGGAGATCATACCCAAAAGTCGAGCCTCCGAGAAGATGGAGCTCGACACCAACGCAAAAGATCCTAAGGATGCGGATCTAGCACTGCCGCCACTGCGGCATGAACGCAGCCCAAGGAGGTCGATCTAACAGTACCAAGTATGTGAAATCAGAAAGTACTTAAATGAAATCATATCATTTTAAAACCAATTTTACAATTATGTATTAAACAACCAAAGTAATCGCACATAGTGCCACATCATAAACAAGAGCAACAATAGGTAAATCAGAATAAGTCTTGTCTAGGCCGCGAATGATCGAAGCAAGGCCAATCGCCCATAGTATCATTATGCTCGCCTAATCTCGACTCCCGATCGCATGCCACTCACGTAGGCGCATGGGGTATCCCCGCATCGAGGGTAGCTAATCCTCGGCATCGCCCCGACTCGTAGTCCGCATGGCCACATAGACCGCATGACCACAAAGGCCGCACACTAACTCGAACTCTCGTAGCTCGCGATAGGCCCCAGGACCGCGTGAGGTATTCTCGAATCATAGTCACACAGACTGCCTGAGCAATACCCCGCATCGGAGGGCAGCTTAACCCCCGGTATCATGTCAAGAGGTGAGTGATATAATACTAACATAACAGCTTATCGTTAAACAACATAAGCACAACAAGAATACCCTCTTATACAAACGTTACAAGACAACACACATAGCATCATATCATGTCTACTTATCAAACCATTTTGTTATACTTTACAGAAATCAATATAAGTCTTTTATAAACACATAAGTAAACTGCTCCTTTTATCATTCTTAAGTCGTTATACTTAACTTCCCATAAAGCTAGTATAACTCTTAAGCTTCTTGTTTAAAAACAAATATTCTTCTTCTTTCAAAACGATTTATAATTCTTTTGAAAGACTTTTAAGATCTTTATTATTCAGCTTAAGTCAAAAGACATTGCCGTAAAGCTACGTTCAGTTAACACACGTACGTCTACCGTACTATATATATACTTTAAAATATCATGCTTAAGAGTGTAGGAAGAATCACATACCTTCTTGGCGAAATCCACCTGCCAAGTTGAATATGTCGCGCGCAGAGAATCAACCTATAATAGTCAGATACGTCTATCAATGTCTAGACTACTCTGTAGACTATTCTAAGCAGAGGGTTCTTAATTCTACGGAAAATCGGGCAGCACTTCCCTACCCGGTAAGCTATACAAGTCTCAGAATACAATCTATGTAAGTAAATCTGATTCAATTCTTCTGTTTTACCCTTCTACTGTGATTACAGTTCACTTCTATTCTTTAATATCCTTCTATATCTTATATGTTATACCCCGTATTTCCAGAGTATGTACGTGAGGGCGTACGTATATAATTTAAGCCTTAAAGTTAGGCTAAGTTCGAAATTTGGGCACAAGTGCCGAAAAGAGTCGTTTTTTAAACGCTTTACTAAACTTGCGAAGGAAAATTCGCTATGTCATTTATAATTTTTGCGGATTTTTCCGAGAGACGAAACATTTTGGACCAACGGAGGGTGACATGTGTCACCTCACATTGGAACAAGTGGGGCGGCAATGGTGGACGAAAAGGGTCATGGAGTTGGTAGGATATTTGTGCAAGTTGTTGTGGTAGATGGATAAGGTGCACTTGGCTTAAATCTAGCCCTACACTTGCCTTACACTTGGATGGATCTTGGCCATTGGTTGGCCATTTCTTGACCTATAAATACTTCTAAGTGATGAACTTCTTCATCCTAAAATCATTTCCAAGTCTCAAATACTCCTCTCCCTCTGCTTGTCTCGCCCAAACACCACCTCTCCCCTCTTGTAGGCCCTCGGCGAACCCCCCTTTGCCTAGTGGTTCTAGCCGAGAACCCCCCCTCCCCCTAGCCTAGTTGTGCTAGTCGAAATACTACCCCTTGTTGTGGTATAGAAATACTCTCCTAGTATTGTTATAATGCCCAAATACCTTGGCCCAAATACCTTGTAGTATTCCCAAGGTTACACTTATACAAAAGCCCAGAAAATACTATTATACTTCCTTTAGCCACTAAACGAAACCCTAAGGAAAACCTTCATAGTCGGTTGAAGTGTTAAATAGAAGTTGCGTAGAACTTCTAAGGGTTGTTTGGAGCGGATTGGAGCACTCGGAGTGGGAGCTTAACGTTGCTCGGGAGCGACTTTATACTTGGATAATTTTGGGCTCATCGAGGTAAATACTATTGTCCTTCTAGTGTAATTGGAAATTTCATACTGTAGTAGTATAGAAATGAATATAAGATTCATAGAAGAGAATTGAACTGTAATAGAAGGATATTATAGAATAGACTTGAACTGAAATCGCATCAGAAGAATATTAAGATAGAAGATTAAATCAGATTTACTTAGGATCAGTATTACAAGATCGATAACCTTTATTGGTTGAATGTTTTGCAAGTAGCATGTGCTACTTAGAAGGTGGACAAGGCTAGCCGGGTTATAGCCGTGGAGCGTTTTGCTTATAGTCGATAATCGTCACGAGGTATGTGATTCTTCCTATACTCTTGAGCATGATATTTTAAAGGAAGATATATATAGTACGGCAATGTCTTTTGACTTAAGCCTGAATAATATATAGTACGGTAGACGTACGTGTGCTAATTGAACGTAGTTGCATGCAATGTCTTTTGACTTAAGCCTGAATAATAAGAAACTTGAAGTATGTCACAAGAGTTAAGAAACCATTTTTGAAAGAAGAGTAACACTTGGTTTTAAAGGTTTTAAAAAGAGTTATACTAGCTTTATGGGGAGTTAGGTATAACGTCTTAAGAGAGGTAAAGAAAATGGTTTACTGATTTTAGAGGTTAAGAGACTTGATCTTATAAGATAAGAGACTTAACTTAAATGAATTAATATGAGTTTTGTGAAACCTCATTCGTGAGTAATGAGTACGTGGTTTTAAAAGGAATAACGTTTTACTGATTTCGGAAATCAGAATGTGTATCGACAAACCACTGCAGCGTTAATAAAGGAAAATGTATTGAATAAAGAAGTATTATTAAAACCAGTAGAAACCTCCATCTGCATAGAAGCTAAGATGAGACAAAATGATATTACATTTCCTAGATCATGGCTGCTTAATAAGATTTATGAACAAGAATAACCTACTCGCCTATTGCATATGTTACTCAATTGCCTTAAAAGAGATTAAGACATTGAACTATGAAACTGTTCTAAAATAAAGAGACTTGAGTAATTGAAATTAGGCAAACTGGAACTCTAGGGAAAAGAAGGCATTCTTTTGTCTTAAATTGGATTAAACCATAAAGTGTTATAACAGCTTTATGGGAAGTTAGTTATAACGACTTTATGAAAACAAAAGAAGGGTTTCATCATTGGTTTTAATGTGGTAACTTGACTTTTAAAAGAGAAGTGTTTTGGTCCAAAAAGAAGGCATGGTATTGCCTTAATTTGGTTTTAAAAAGGAAAGTATGAAAGTTGTTTTGGTTTACTTAAAAGATATAAGTCACTCTATTTTTTTTATATATACTACGGGTATCGGGTGACTTTTATAAAAGGAATGGATCTCTTAAAAGGAATTTAACGTACGTAGTACTTTAGGGTTAAAACCCGGACTTTGTCATAAAATGAAAGTACCTTAAGTTGTGTGTAACTTGCCTATGTTTGCGTGTGATAGCCTTGTTGTGCAAGTACTGTATTTTACTCGACTACCGCGTTCATGGGATGAACCGGGAATGTATTCCATCCGACTACCGTGTTCATGAGATGAACCGGGAATGTATTCCACCCGACTACCGCGTTCATGGGATGAACCAGGAATGTATTTCACTCGACTACCGCGTTCATGGGATGAACCGGGAATGTATTTCACTCGAATACCGTGTTCATGGGATGAACCGGGAATGTATTTCACTCGACTACCGTGTTCATGGGATGAACCGGGAATGTATTTCACTCGACTACCGCGTCCACGGGATGGACCGGGAATGTATTCCATCCGACTACCATGTTCATGAGATGAACCGGGAATGTATTCCACACGTTTCTATACTGGGTCCATGAGATGGGCCGAGACATGTTATACGTATCACATGATTTGTACCTAGACTGCCGGCAGTGAGGAAGGAGTTCGACGGGCATGAGGGATGAATTTTAGGGCGTGAGTCCCGACTTGACATATCGCTTATGTTGTGATCGTAGTTTGGTTATCATACATGTCTCCGCTTTATATAGACTATTATGATTTCATTTACGATGTTTCTGATTTCACATACTTGGTACTGTTGTCTTGACCTCGCCTTCGGGGCCGCGTTCATGCCGCAGTAGAGGTACATCGATCGCCGATCCTCTTTTAGGATCACATTTCAGCGTGTTGGGAAGCTCCGTTCCTTCGGAGGCTTATCTTGGTATGTTACCCTGAGTCTGTAGGTTCTTGTACATTCAGGGGTGTGGCGGGGCCCTGTCCCGTCATAGTTGTTGTAAAAATCTTAGAGGTGCAGCCTTTGTTGTGGGCGGGGTTGTAAGGATTATGAATCGCTCAACTGTTTATATATATATATGCTGAAAGGCAACCGTTTTGGTTGGCCTATTTTCTTTTATCTTGATCCATGTCTATTGGTATGTTTAAGTTTTTATTTCCGCTGGTTTTCTCTGATGATTGTATCACTAGGGTGCCCGGGGTAAGGCACCAATCACGGGCCCGGGTTCGGGTCGTGACATTATACTCAAGTCTTAACTATTCTTATATGTAATATCCAATTACAATAGAAGGACAAGATATTTACCTCGATAAGCCCAAAATTATCCAAGTTAAATGTCGATCCTGAGCAAGGTTTAGCTCCTAGTTTGCACGCTCAGAGTCTCAAGAACCCTTAGAAGTTTCCAACAACTTCTACTTAAATACTAAAAGGGATTTGAGGCTAAGGTATTTTGGAATAGTGGCTATACTTGGAAGACAACTTTCTACCAAGGGGAAGGCTCTCGCCCAAGCCACTAGGCTAGAGGGGAGAGGGTGTTTCGCCATGCTCTCTAGAGTGGAAGTGAGGCTAGGACGAGAAGCTCACATGGGAAGGAGGATTTTTAGACTTGGAGATTTGTGATGAAGAAGTCTTCAAAGGGGTATTTATAGGGAAACCAAGGGCCATGATCAAGCCAAGTGGGGGAAAGTGGAGGGCCAAGATTTGCCCAAGTGCCCCCTAACCTACTCCTCAAATCACTCCACAAACAATGGCCCATGTTTTAGGCCCCAAAACCCTCCCAATCGTCCAAGGCAAAAGCCCCATTTGCGTCACTCGAGGTGACAAGTGTCACCCTCTCGTTGGCCCAAAAATGTTCCGTCTCTCGGAAAAATCCGCAAAAATTATAAATGATATAGCCGGAATTTTCCCTACGCAAGTTTTGTAAAACGTTTCGTCGGAAAACCCTTCGTTTTGTGAGTTGTGCACAAATTTCGCCCAAAGTGCCTAACTTAAGGCTAAACTTTTTGTACGTACGCCCTTACGTACATACTCTGTAAATACGGGGTATAACAACGGGAGGGTCAAAATTGGGTGTCAACAGGGACGTACCGAATCAAGTAGCTATATGTAAAACTTGTAAAACTCTTTTAAAACTGGACAAGGTCATGGTGGCACGGGGGGGTGTAGGAAGACACCTATTGCAAAAACACAAAGTCTTGCATGCCCAATACATTATTGAAAAAGATGGTGAGAAAGTGCCCTCTCAATCGGGACAAGGTTCACATACTGTCCCGGACAAAGTACAGGGTCAAATTAACCCTATGACAGGGGGAGTTGTAGGCCCTAAATACGATAAACATAAAGATAGGGAAGCACTATCCAAATTAGTTGTTGTGGAGGGTTTGCCTTTTTCATTTCCTGAATCTCCTGGTTTTATTCATTATATTAGAGATATGTATAATCCTGCTTATAAAGGTTTTTCTAGATCAACTGTTAAGAGAGATGTATTTAAATTTGCGCATAAATATCAACAATATTTACGTTATGCATTATATCATTTTAATGGCAAAGTCGCTCTAACTTCTGATATAGGTCATAGTACTAACGACCATGATTATTTAACGGTAACCTGTCATTGGATAGATTATAAATGGTCTATGCAAAAACGTATTTTAGCATATAGATATATAGATAGTAGGCACACTGGTCAGTTTATTTCAGAAAATATTTATTTAGTCTGCGATTATTACGGAATAACTGATAAAGTTATGAGTATTACATTAGATAATGCATCTTCTAACGTATCTACTATTTATGTTTTAAAAGAAGTTTTAACTCCGTCTTTTCCAAAACATTTTCATATCAAATGTGCGTGTCATATTTATAACTTAGTTGTAAAGGATAGTCTTTCACTTTTTCAAGATATTCTTGAAAAAATACAATTTGCTATAAACTTTATTTTTAAAAATAATAGAATCCAACAGAGAAAATAATATAAAAAAACTTGTCACGATTGTGGACTATCTTATAGAAAAATTCCCGAAGAAGTACCCACTAGGTGGAATTCTTTATATGACCAACTAGTTGTTGCTTATGAATATAGAAAACCTATCACTTTATTTTTTAACGCTCATAATCAAAACCAACTGATATGATTGTAGATAATGATTGGGACAAAATTAAAGAACCTATTGTATTTCTAGAGAATTTTCATCGAGCAACAAAAGAATTTTCTACTATATATTATCCTACTATTTCAACTATGTTATTTTATATAGCTATAATATTTTTACTGCTTAAAGAATATATGGAAAAACCTGCTTATAAGGCAGCTATTAAAAAAATGTTTATGAAATTAAAGAAATATTTTATTCCTATTCCCCCTATTTATATTATTGGTGTTGTATTAAACCCGACTATTAAAGTAGACGGTTGTAAAAGTCTTATTGAAAATATTTATAACTGTATGGACGTACTATCACCTCCAACTCCAAAAAATTTAAATGTCCCACCACCTATTGAACAAACGCTAGAAGAAGTGTTGGATAGCGTAGAAGATGAATGCAAAAAAGTATATCGGCATTATCAGCAAGAAAGTGCTAGCAACCAACCTGCTTTCGTACCATCTTCTTCTACTTCAACACAACCTCTAAAAAACATGTTGTTTCTGCGGATAGTATTGAAAGCCTCAGAAATAGAATGTGCGGTGGTAGCACTGCTAACCAAATTAGCGAGTTCGATGTTTTTATTTTGCAGGGTACTTTACCCTACCAAGCAGTTGTCAATCAAGACGGAAAGGAAGACTTACTGAAATATTGGATGCAGAATGAGAAGACATTTTTGACACTTTCAATGATGGCCCGAGATGTTTTGAACATTCAAGCGTCATCAATCGCTTCTGAAAGCACTTTTTCTGCCGACAGATTTCAAATAGGAGAGCACAGACACTCATTAGCCGGAGACAGCTTAGAGATGGCGGTACTATTCAGAGATTGGATACGAGCGGAGCGAAGAAAGTGCGGTCAACCAGAGATTAACGAAGAAGAAGATGAAACCTACAAGGACATCTTATCTGAAGGCATGAGTAGCGACGTGGAACAATTTGATCAAAATATATCAATTCCAACCGAAGAACCACACGAAATTATAAAGAAACTAGAAAAAGTATTTTCAAATTGGTAATTTATTTCATTGCAATTTTAGTATTATTTTTTTCTATGTCTTTTGCAATTTTTTTCAACAACAGTACACTACAATGTTGTAATTCTGAATCTTGTATATTTTAATGAAATAATTAATAATATAAGAGACACAAAAACAGCATTGAGATGTTTTTTTTACACTCTTCTTGTCTTTGTTCAATTATTTAGTTTATAAATATATATGACTATATGTTAGTATTTTTAATTTAGTGGAAATTTTTTTTAAAAAAAAAACATGTCCCTCCCGTCGACCACACCGAATCGATGCAGGGACAGACACTGTATCGTCCCGCTCGTCTTGGTCACTTTGCCCACCCTAGCCCGACCAGCCTCCTCTTCGTCCAGCCCACCGCCACTTTACTAAGAACTAACAAATAAATAATATGCAAGAATAAACTAAGGATGATAATACTTGGAGTTTAAATCAATTATGAAGGTAATTAGGGCTTTCAATCTCCTCAACTATCCACTCAATCACTTGTTAATGTAAAACTAATAATTCTTCTCCTTATTAAGATAGCAGGTTAACGAAGGTATTCTATATTCCGGTTAGGACATAAAAAACTCAACCTAAGTGGGAATTTTCTATATTTCTATGATAAATTCTACCACATAGGAGGATTAAGATCAATAACCTAAATACTACACAGGTAATCGTGATACTGTCGTTCAAGATTAAACCTACGTCTAAACAACTATAGCATATTCAAATATCCCTTTTCAGATCTCCATTTGAAATCATATAAGTAATGAAAATTAATGATCAGTTAATTATCATACAATCATCACAAGTTGAATAGATCTTAATAGATGAAGAAGAAATACTAGCAATGCATTACATCATGAAAGAGTTTCAAGCGATTTGACGGAAAACCCTAATAAAAGTAATTAGCTCATAGACATGCTAAGAACTAAACACTAAATATCCAACATGAACTAAATTAAAGTAAAGAGAAAAGAAAGAACTTGAACAATGGCGATCTCTAATTGTTTCCTAGCCTTCGTTTTCTCCTCCAAATATTGGATTCATCCCTAAAATCTGTCTCCTAGGGCTTATATACCGAAAAACCCTTCTTGGACCGTTTTACCCTCGTTAAAAATAGGTTTTCTCGCATTTTTCCGCCGTCGGAGCCGCGACGCTAATTCCGTCGATGGTTACTGCCAGTCAGGTGTCGCGACGCCTCCTCCAAGCGCCGCGACACTTTATGCCTTTAGACCCCGTGCGGTTGACAGTGTAATTTTGGAGCGCCGCAGCGCTGCTTCCAGGCGCCGCGGCTCTTCATTCCGAGCAACTTCTGCAAAATCAGGCTTGTAGATTTTTTGAGCTTTTCAACTTCAACCATTAACCGCGAGGGGTCGACTATATAATTTGTTTAGATTGCTTCCCGAGCTTCCCATGACTTCTTTGACTTATCTCTTATGACCAGATATGCATTTTTGTCCTCAATAACCGCCTATTCTCTTTGAATTCACCTCATTCCTTTTTGAATCGCTTAAGACCTGAAAACACAAAACAACACGCATAATATTGTACAAAATAATTAAAAGACTCCCTAAAACATATTCTAAAACCGTACTAAAAATGGACTCAACACACATCAAACATCCAAAAGAGAAACACATAGGGCGAGAGAGAGAAAATTTCCATTCTGTCTAAAAAATATGAAAGAAGGAGAGTATTACAACAATCAACAGCAGAACTGATAGCTACAGATACCTGCTAAGCCAATTTGATGCCTCTCAAATTTGTATGTTGGAGGAAATTCGATGACAGAGAATGGTATCCGGCGATCGTACACTCAAATTTAGACACATCAAAAATAGCCAATACCCAATGATTCCTACAAATCATATATATTCAGTATTTCTCAATCTAATTAAGGAAAAAGAGACTTTAAATACAACATATAAAGAAAACAAAATTGATATAATGAGGATTTGATGATAACCTAATCATTGGCAGTAACTTCAGCATACTTTTCCTATTTTGGAAACTCATGCATATATATTTTCTATGCCGAACAGTTGAAGCTTCTGTATTTGTGGAGTTGCTTTCTACCACAAAATAATACTCCTACTATACTACAAAGTGTGCAAGATATGAAAATGAATAATTGAAAGCTTGATAAATACAAAAGTTTGTTTAATTTAGTACAATCCAATTTGCTGCATGCTATCTCACTACAAAAATAAGTGTGGTCCTTTCTGTGTATGTACAAATCGGAAAAAGGCTTTTAAGAACTTGTATGACTGGTCCCTCCTCTATACAAGGGTAGCTCTTCTACTATCAATAATCTCATCCAGCTAATGAACTACAACATCATCATGAACCACAACTTTGGGATCCCACTTGCTACTAACCATCTTCGCGTGTCAAGAAATAACAGAGAATCTGTCCAAGTTCCAAACAACCTCTTTCATCAGAGTGCTCCCCACCCCCATTTCTACTCACAAGTATACTTCCCTTTTCTTTTCTTACTTTTTGGTTTTTGATAAAATGTAAGCTTATTGGTATTCACGATTGAGAACAACATTGTAGAATTTTTATTGATCCAAAGATATGATTAGAAAAAATCCGAACAATAAGAGATACTCGCCAAAGCAGCATCAACAAAATCCCCTTAACAAAATTCTATCATAGATTACATCCAATCATGGTATTACAAAAATATTAACTTGCTGCCTTTGAGGAAGTGAATACATGCCACGACAAATTCTAAAAACTCAAGGTGCATGATCTAACTTACCTTAAGCCTTAGTTCCTCACTTATAACCTCTAAATCTCTCACAGGATCAACAATGTCATCGACATGGATAATATCTGGATCTTCAAATGCGCCTGACAAATAGCATAAATGTGTACAATGATATTAATAGTGAGAGTATATAAGATACAACTAGACACGATAACTCACATAATACGCACCACATTTGTAAAAGTATAATAAAGAACCAGAAAAGAAAAGCTCAATAAATAGAAAGACAAAATGGAGAGTGATTATATTACGTAGAACATGGAAAATGCCATCAACTGCATGGATGTGGGATAAGAAACTGTTCCCCAATCCTTGTCCAGCATGAGCACCTCTAACCAGTCCAGCTATGTCATGAATTTCCAAAAAGGCAGCCACCTAGATATCGTCAAACATTCGTTAAAAACTATAAGAAATATTGTCTTAGAGACAAGTTACTGAAACAAATAATCCATTGATTATTCTTATTAATGAAAGACATATATATACAAGTTATAATAGGAGAATCATATTCCTACTTTACCTCTAAAACCCTATTCTCTACGACTAAGATAATAGTATAATTCTAATTATGGTACAAGACTAAGTTTACCAAATATACAATATACAAAATAGGAGAATCCCGAATTCTGCAAATCCGGGTCGGTGCCGCGGCGCTAAAGCCATCTTGCTTGACACTATTTAACACACCTCCGCAGTCATAGCGGACGGTCTTCGTACGCTGAGACTGTCTCTAAAATCTTCAAAAAGGACTGAGGGAAGACCCTTTGTAAAGATGTCTGATATCTGGAAGGGACATGACAGATGCGTACTTGTCCTTTTGCTACCTTCTCTCGAACAAAGTGAATATCCATTTCTATGCGTTTAGTACGCTGGTGCTGAACCGGATTACCAGAAAGGTATATAACACTTATATTATCACAATAAACTAAGGTAGCCTTCTTGATAGGACAATAGAGCTCTAAAATAGATTACGTAACCAACATGACTCGGAAACCACATTGGCTACCCCTCGATACTCGGCCTCTGCACTTGAACGTGAAAGCGTGGATTGACGCTTGGCAGACCATGAGACCAAGTTATTACCTAAAAACATGCAATAGACAGACGTAGATCGTCTGGTGTCGGGACAACCACCCCAATCAACATCTGTATAGGAGACCACTGTAGACGTCGACGAAGGATACAAATGCAAACCATACTCAAGTGTTCCCTGAATGTACCTAAGAATGCGTTTGAGCGCATTCATATGTTCAACTCTGGGATCATGCATAAACAAACACACATGTTGTACGACATATGTAATGTCAGGTCGCGTGAACGTCAGATACTGAAGGGCGCCTGCAAGACTATGATAGCGGGTCGGATCCTCATAAGGAGAGCCAACTGCAGTACCCAACTTGAGTTTAGTATCCACTGGAGTAGAAGTGGACTTACAGGATGACATCTCAGCCCTCTCAATGATCTCTGCTGCATACTTTCTCTGTGACAAGAACAATCCACGTGCATAACGAGTGACAACAATCCCCAAAAAGTAATTCAATGGGCCCAAGTCCTTCATGACAAACTCAGAACCGAGCATTGTCATAATAGACTTGCGCAAAGTATCAGAAGAGGCAGTCAAGATATCAACATATAACATAATATAAGTCATGGAAGATCCTCGACGATATATGACCAATGAATTATCAGACCTGCTGTGACAAAACCCCATAGTCGAAACAAAATCAGCAAACCTCTTATATCAAGCTCGTGGAGACTGCTTAAGCCCATACAAAGACTTCTTCAATAGACAGACATGATTAGGATATTTAGTATCCCTAAACCCCAAAGGCTGATGCATATACACTGTCTCCTGAAGATCACCATGTAGGAAAGCATTCTTCACATCTAGCTGATGAATGAACCATGATTTTGAAAGAACCAAACCGAGCAACGTGCGAATGGTAGCCGGCTTGACCACCGGGCTAAACGTCTCACCACAATCCATACTAACCTGCTGAGTCTTACCATCACCTACCAGTGTAGCCTTATGCCTTGCAAATGAATCATCAGAATTTTCCTTATGAACAAAAATCCACATAGACCGAATAATATTAACACCAGATGGACGGGGTACTAACTCTCACGTCTTATTATCAATAAGAGCATTATATTCTTCAGTCATGACAATTTTCCAATTAGGATCATTTAAGACAGACATAGGATTACGAGGTAAGGAGATTTAAGAACATTAAAATTCAGATTAAAATGTCTTTTAGGTTTAAAAATATTTTGTTGACTACGAGTGACTGGATCATGACTCTGGGCTGGATTGGGTGAATTTTGAGAATTTTCGAAAATAGCTGGAATTATCGTCGAAGGTGCCGCGACGCTAGGGTCATCTTGCTGGGCACTATTTAACAGACGAATAAAAAAAATAAGTCAAATCATTAATATGGAATAATTTAATAAACAAGTCACAAATGACCGGGAAAAAAAGAGGCACGTGGCATTAGCTGTTGATTTTGGATGACAACCCTCGTTCTTGGGCTTGTAGAGTTGGCAGAGCCATTCAAAAAGCTCTTCAGGAACGTGCACTCGAGCATCATTAGGCTCGATAGTACAAAAAGGAATGTTTTCTGCTGAATGGATAACTTGGTCAGCGTGTTGAAGAGAGTAGACTTCCCCACATTTGGTAATCCTACCTGAAATTCCAAAGACAAGCGTTTATTAGGTAAATGTAAAATAGCTGTCACATTTAGAGTAGCCACTGAAAATTCCAAACATCTCTATCTCAATCCTATTACACTAAAGACAGTTGGTACAAACATAGTTGCTCAGTGGATCAAATTCACTAGCTAATCGAATTAATACATTCCATTTTCTTTCTAGATACATATATATATATATATATATGTATGTATGTATGAAAATGAGGAAATGAAGAGAAGCTTACGCTTCTCAAGTGAGAAGAGAAACTGGTCTAGTCGCTGCTTTAAGAACAACATCTGACACACAACAAAAGGCATGCACATATATTATTCAATCACATTAAAAAAAAAATATACCAATGCAGATGACGGTTTTTACTCGTCATTTCTCGGGTAGTGTGAACGAGTGCAATTGTGCCTTATCGTAAAATTCACAATCTATCTCCTGATGTCTTTTCGGAAAAGCAACTCTTCATTTCTCATTCACATGCATAAAAAATCCAACAAAATTTAGCATACTTTTTCATCCATTGCCTTCATCTCCATCCAATCAAAGACATGCAAAATTGTAAACCACAGATGTTGCAAAATGTATTTCATATGTGAGGAAAATTAGTTTAGAGCTAGAGCGAGGATTAGACAGCGCCACAAGCTTCACGTAAAACTAGGTATATATAGGCAAAATAATGTAGAAAGTAAAAAAGATCATACTTATTCTGAACCCACTAATTAACTCTAAATGATGTATTCACCTCGACTCTTCAAGCTAAGTTTTATATTTTCATTTGAACATGAAATTAGTTCTTGGTCAATCAGAGACGTGGATTTCAACCAGGCATACCAAATGGAGGCCATTTCATCGGATGTCTCAGCACAATTGATGACTTCTTTTAATTCATAATGCCAGGAGAAAAACTCGGTATTGAATGCACATTCTTTACCACAATTTTGCTTCTGTGGACACCCTTTCAATGAAGACAAAACCTGTATGTAAACAAAAACATGAGACATAGAGAGTATTCTAATGCTTATGCGACAAGCAATCAACATTAAGCAAATGGCTATTGCGTGTTCAATATTTTAGATTTAACTTATATATACTGACACTAATTCAACATATAATGAATCATTACTTGCAGTTTATCTTTTTTAGATGTCCTGATTGTAAAAAGTTCTTTCACACCATCACTATATAAAAGTTAAACTCTAATGTCTTAGTCTACAGTACGATAGGTGATTTTTGATAGGATTCCCAGGTAATCAAGAAAATACCTGGAGTACTCTACGTGGAACTACGGACATGATCTTGGGATGGTTGGATATTAACAATTCTATGATGGATTCAGCATGCAGCACAGGCGCAATAAATATCTTGAGATCATGACTTGGGGGTGTTGAGGAGGTAAAAACAGTTAGAAATAGCTAAAGGAAGTTAGTTAGTTATAGAAGTTAGAAGTAGAAGTTAAAGAAGTTGGAGAAGGAGCCTCTCTACATGTTTACACTATATATACATCATAATGTACTTATAAAATACTTACTCTGAATAATATGAATCTAATCACATTCTACTCTATTATCTTCATCTCATTGTTACTGGTTCTCTCTCTCAATTGATTGCCTTCTTCCCTTCTTGAATTACGACCTCGTGTATATCGCCCCTTTCCCTTCCCCTCGACTGTGTCGACGTGCGAGCACTCAGAGACTGCTGAAGGTTCAACATTGTATCAGGGGATGTGCTTCCGCGATGAACAACTAGGTCAAATTTGACAAAGCTTGTATAATTTCTTGTCTCTGAAATTTTTGATGCTTGTATAATTTCTTGTCTCTGAAATTTCTGATATTTCTGATCTTCTCTTCTGTACGACTCTTTCTGATCTTCTATATTGATTATCTCTGAAGTTTCAACTTCTTGGTGATATTACATCGAATTAGAAATTCTGCATTTTAGTCAAGAAACAACAGATTATTTCATCTCTTGAAAAATTGATATATGAAGTATATTATTCTCTTCTGTTCTATCTTGCTTTCATATTCTTGTCTGACTGGATTCCTCTGATTGTCATTTCTCTGATTCTTGGTTATCTAAAATCCTGATTCTTGAACACAATACCAAAAGAAACTGTATCAATATGGGATATGCTTCAGAAAACCAACAAGATAATACAACTAGAATTACAGTTACTCCCACCACAACCATAGTGGTTATGGATCACAATCATCTACTGTTTCTTCAAGCTTCTGATGTGAGTGGTGTGTCTTTAATTTCTTTTCAATTACTGGGGTCTAAAAACTATGCTCTATGGAGTAAGTCGATGAGGATAACTCTTCTTGGAAGAAACAAAATAGGCTTTGTAAATGGATATTGCAAAAAAGAAATCTATAGAGAGGAGCTATGGGTTAATGTTGTATGCTAAGTGGAGTTCTGTATGCTGAAACTGCATATGAAGTCTGGGAAGATCTCAAAGAAAGATTTGATAAAGTGGATGGTTCAAGAACCTATGACATTCACAGGGAGATAGCTACACTAGCCCAGGGAAGTTCTAGTGTATCTGAATATTATACCAAGTTGAAGAGTCTTTGGGTAGAATTTCATTCTTTAGTCCCTCCACCTAGTTGTGGATGTCCTAAGTCTAAAGATTTTATGGAATATCTTCAAAGACAACAGTTGTATCAATTCTTGATGGGGCTAAATGAGAACTACATGCAGGCAAGAAGTCAAATTCTGTTAATGACACCTCTCCCTTTTGTTAATAAGGCTTATTCCATGATAACAAGTGATGAAAGCCAGAAATCTATCACTGCAAAGTCAGCTGGGCTCTTAGGAGTTGGACCTGGAACGTTCAGTCAAAATATTGGATATGATCCTACTGCTATGTACTCTAAAGCAGACTATAATCCTACTGGCTCCAATTCTAACTCACAGTGGAAAAGAAACAACTATAATCTGTACTGTGATGTGTGCAAGATGAAAGGACACACAAAAGAGAAATGTTATAGGGTGGTAGGATATCCTCCAACTTTCAAGTCCAAGAGGAAAGAATATGATGCTCATAATGTCAGTGCTGAAGAATATAATGTGACTGAGAAAAAAAACAAAGGGGATATCATGAATGATAGATCTAATTGTGAGAATACAAGTTCAGGCAACTAACAGGTTAATGGAGCTCCTAAGTTCTCTTCAGATCAGTATGATCAGATAGTAAGACTGTTGAATCAAAGATTAGCACAAAATCAGAACAAGGAATTACCATCTTCATCCTCAAATGTTGCTGCTGCAGGTATATCTAATTCCAAAACTTTAAGTCATAAAGCCTTACTTGTAGCTAACATAGTAAGGCAGTGGATAATTGATACAGGGGCTACTAATCATATGGTTTCAAATCTAATATAGATAATGCTACTAAAGTGCAAGATTATTCTGATTCCAAGAAAGTACACTTACCTAATGGGGAAACAGTCAAAGTAACACACACTAGTTCAAGTAATATTTCAGACATAAGTACACTTCATAATGTCTTTTATCTACCACAATTTAAGTTTAACTTGATGTCTATGTCTCAACTAACTAAACAACTTAAGTGTGCAGCAAGTTTTTATCAGTCAGTATTTTTCAGATCTTTCTGGTAGGAAGGTGAAGGAGATTGGTAGAGTACAAAATGGATTATACATACTAGTGAACCAGCCTTCATCACAACTACTAAATGAACAAATGAAGTTAGGCTTAAATGTAAAAGGAGATATTGAGCTTGAAAAAATTTCTGAAGAAAAAATAGAATTGTGGCACACAAGACTTGGACATACTTCTAGTAGTGTATTGAGTAAAATACTTAGAGTAGGATCTGATTCTATAGCTAGAACTATAAAAAATTGTGATGTATGTCCATGTGCAAAACAGTGTAGATTGCCTTTTCATTTGAGTGAAAATAATAGTGATAAAGAGTTTGATCTTGTTCACATGGATGTTTGGGGTCCTTACAAAGTACCAACTCATGATGAGATTTCTTACAATAGTAGATGATTACACTAGAATGACTTGAATATACTTGCTGCAACTTAAATCAGATGTATGTATTGTCTTAAAATATTTTCTGGCATTTGTCCAAGCTCAGTTCAGTAAAACAGTAAAAATAATTAGGACTGATAATGGTGCTGAGTTTGTCAATAAAATGTGTGCTGATATGTTGCTTAAGTTAGGAATTATACATCAAAATTTTTGTGCATATACACCACAGCAGACTGGGGTGGCAGAAAGGAAACATAGACACATACTTGAAATAACAAGAGCTTTAAGATTTCAAGGACATATACCAATAAAGTTTTGGGGTATGTGTGTTCAAACAACAGTATATATAATAAACAAGCTACCTTCCTCTGTGACTGGTAAGACTCCCTATGAAAAACTCTACAATAAGAAACCTACCATAAGTCACTTAAGAGTCTTAGGGTGTTTATGCTTTGCTAAGGAGTTATCTGTTACTAATAAGCTGCAGTCTAGAACCAAGAAATGTGTATTTATGGAATATTCTGAAACTAAGAAAGGGTATATTCTATATGATCTAGAGAAGAAACTATTCTTTGTTAATAGAGATGTAGTATTCAGAGAAACTGAATTCCCTTTTACAATAAATACACCAGAGAAGTCAATCTTTCAAGATAACTCTAGTAACTATCAGTTAACTGATGTGCCTATACCAATAACTGTGGTACATCAGAATAACAATAATACTCATAATACATCTGGTAACAACATGAACAATAACAACATTGTAACTACATCATAGAACTTTAGTAATACTAACATTGATAACATCATAGTATAGGATATGCCTCAAAATACAGTACAAACTCAAGAAGTAAATCAGTCTGATAAAACAGCTGCAAGAAAATACACAAGAACAATACACCATATCCTATAGCTAACTATATTTCTTATAACAATATCAGCTCAGCATACAAAGCTTTTCTTACAGCTAGTTCAGAAATAATTGAACCAAAAACATATAAGGAAGCTTCACAAGATCCTACGTGGATGGAGGCTATGAAATAAGAAATTCAAGCTCTACAAGATAATCACAAATGGGATATTGTTACTTTACCAAAAAATAAGGTTCATATAGGTTGTAAATGAGTGTATAAAAATACTATGCAAAGTGAGCATACCACGCTCCAGGGGCCTGTTTCAAGCCATAAAGTGACTTATGGAGACGACATACATACCGAAGGGCTACAGGATGGACAAAACCAGGCGGCTGATACATATAAATAGTTTCTTTCAAATTCCCATGTAGAAAAGCATTTTTCACATCAAGTTGATGAATCGACCAATGTTTACCCATAGTAATACTCAAAATTGTGTGAATTGTAGTCGGTTTGACAATCGGACTGAATGTCTCACCACAATCAATATCCTCATGCCGATTAGTGTCATTAGCCATAAGTTTTGCCTTATACCTCTCAAGCGAACCACTGTCTCTATATTTATGACGAAAAAACCACATACATCGAATCACATTCACCCTCTCTGGTCTAGGAAACAAATCCCAAGTGTGTTATTTTGTTAAAGCATTATGTTTCTCACACATGGTTGTATTCCAATTAAGGTCTAGTTGGCTAATTTTGGGTTTTTTGGAATTGAGAAAATAGTTTGGGTGGACATGTTAAATTGGACTTTGGGTTTGAAAATCTCGTGTTAGGCACGGGTTTCCATGCGATGAGTCGGGGCATGGGTACTATTGGTATTTGGGTATGGGGCTGGGTTCTGGTTACTGTTTGACGGGACTGGATTTATTGGTAAATGGGTTCAATGGGGTGGGATCTCGGTAATGGGGATTCTGGGTTTGATATCTGGTGTGGTGGTGGTGGCGATCGAGGTAGGTCGATGCCATTTGGGTTGTGGATGGTGGGGTACGACGTCGGTAGTGGGGTGGGGCTTGGAGTTTGGTTTGGTAGTGTGAGTATGACGGTCTGGGTATCGGGGTAGGTTTGACTTGGGGTTCCGGTGACAGGTGAGGTGGCGACGGGGTTATTTTGGCTAACTGGAGGAGCGGCGGTCGGTGACACAGCGGGTGGTGGTTGATTCTGTTGGCTTAGAGGAGAGATGGTGAAAGGGGGGATGCGTGGTAGTTGTTCCGGCAGATGGTGATACTGGATGGTTGGCCGACCGGATTCTGGTGGTATCAGATGGTAACGGAACAGTGAGGTTGATGACAAATGGTGACTGTAAAGATGGGGTGGTGGTGATGGTGGTGGACTGACATAGTTCATGAAGTATGACGGGGGATGTGTCGGACTCGTCTAGAAAGGTATATTCCGTGTTTTGGAATTTTTGAATATTTGCAAAAGGAAAAATCGTCTCGTCAAACATAACGTGACGAGAGACGTGAATTTATCGAGTGGACAGGTCATAGCACAAATAGCCCCTATGATTAGACGGAAAACCTACGAAGACACATGGAGTGGTTCTGGTGCTAATTTATCAGGGGCGGTGGACTCAAGGTTTGGGTAACACAGGCAACCGAAAATCCAAAGGTGATCATAGGAGGGAATCTGACGGTATAAAATATTGGTTGGGGTCATGTTATGAAAAGTACTAGTAGGTAAAATATTAAAGACTTATTCTACCATTTTGAATGCATTAACCCAAAAGGAGGAAGAGAGAGGCATGAAACAGGAAAGTACGAACCATGTTATTTATGGTGCGAATGATTCGTTCTGCTTTGCCATTCTGATGGGAGGTGTGGTGACACGAAAATCGAAAAATCATGCCATTATTTTTATAGAATTTGTGAAACGTGGAATAATTAAACTCACGACCATTATCACATTAAAAATATTTAATGGCTTTTTCAAATGCGTTTTGATAAAAGTGCGAAATTCCAGAAATGTGGTAAAAACTTCCGACTTGAACTTTAGTGGGTAGATCCAAATAAAGTGATAGTAATCATCTAATAGGACTAGATAATATTTATGACCCAGAGAGCTAGTAATTGGAGACGTTCACAAATCAGCATGAACAATATTAAAAGGAGCAAACGCAACAATAAGAGATGATTTAATCGGAAGGATAACATGTTTTCCTAACTGAAAAGAAACATAATTTTGGGCAAGTTTCCCATTATTACAATGAATAAATTTATTTCTTCTAAGAAAATTAAAAACATGGGCTTCTGAGTGTCTAAGCCTATTATGCCAACTTGACAGAGAGATACCGCGGAAGGTGTGTGATGAGTGGGAACTGACAGCAGAGGTGGATGGGAAAAGATAAAGATATCCTGTGCTATTGCATCTCGTAAGAGGTGTCCCCATACGAAAATCCTTTACAGTAAAACAAAAAGGGTCAAAGTCAACAGAGATGGAATTATTATGAGTAATTTTTGGACAGATATTAAGATTTAATGATGTTAGGAGCAAACATGACGTTATTTAGGGAGAAGGGTGGGTGAGGTGGTTGGGTGTATGCGGCATCATAACCCCGAATTATAATGCGGTGGTCATTACTAATAGTGATATATTGAGGATACGTTAAACGAAACAGTTGTGGAAGATTACCTGCAGACCGGATAAGGTGAGATATAGGCCCCGTATCCATGTACCAATTTTCATCGAGCTGCTGCATATTTATGAAGCTGAAGGCCTGGCCCAAATCAGTGGAGGCCAGGCCCACTGGAACCTGCTGCTGCGACATGAAGTGGGCCTGCTGTTGGCCTGGTCTAAGTGCAAAAAAGGGCCTCTGCCTTGGGCATGGTCTGGGCCCCAACAGACCCATAAAAGGGTAAGTCTGTTGGGTCAGTGATGCTGGTAGCTGGAACGCAGCCCAATTCAGGTTGATGGGCCATTGGCCAGTGGCGGCCCACTGACCAGAATAGGGGCCTGTTGCTGGCCCTTTCCACCGCGGCTACCCCTTCCCTTTTCCATTTATCGCTGCCGCGGCCGCCTCATCGCGCTGCCGCCGCGCGAACGGTCGCTGATGGTGGCGGTTGGGCAGTGGTGGCATTATATTGCGATGTGTTTTCAACGACTAATGCTTTTTTATTGTGTTCGTCCTGTTTGGCACGTCTGATTTCCTCCAAAAGTAATTGGGAGCGTGCCTTGTTGAAACTCGGTAGTGGGTCCGCTTGTTGAATCATAGTTGTGAGAGTATCAAATTCACCTTTCGATAAATCCACAACAAGTTATAGGACCATCTTAGTGTCGTAAATGGGCGTCCCAATGTTGGATAATTGGTCTGCAACTAATTTTAATTGTCTGCAATATTCGTACATGTTGGAAAAAAATTCGAGATGTGTATTATTGAATTGTTCGTCCAAATACACTGCTCGAGTATATATATATATATATATATATATGTGTGTGTGTGTGTGTACAATGTTGAATCCTTCTATAATAAGGATCTCAATTCTACTATAATTATACAACATAAAATATGATAAATACGGCCTATGTACACGTGCTAATAATTTGGGTAGACGTTTATTATTTGATGATCTCAAAATATATGTGCCAAAAAACTAATTGGTAGGTATTCAATTTGATAGTATGGATGATATATGTGGAATATTATTTTCATGAAGGTAAGGCATGAAGTATAGGCTTACATTTATACTTAAAAAGTATTCTTGAGATTATGAAAATAATATGTAAATAATATTTTTGGAAAATAAAGGTATACATATATTGTTAAAAAGGAGAACTAAGAAATAAGACCAAACAAATGGGTCGTTGTTCAAAGTCTGGAAAAATAAATGTGAACTTTATCTCAAAGAATTAGTGCCAATTACAATCTTGCTATTCTTTTAATTCCGGTTTGAAGATTAAACACTTTGTCAATTTATTATACTTCGTTATACTTAATATATCGGTTTGAAGTTATAAAAACTTCATTATTTTATTCAATTTGATTTTGTATTCGATTTAAAGATATTAAAACTTCACTATTTTACTAAATCTCGTTAAAATTGTTTGAAGATATAAAAACTTCACAATTTTACTAAAAGACTTAATGATTATGTCATGATGAGATGACGTGAAGGACAACAATTGTTCTGTTGAGTACTTTTTCATTCTTTTATTTCAATTTTCTAACAATCAAGATTGTGTGACACATGAAAATAGAAGCCCATGGTGAATTTTTCCAAGTTTAGCATAAACGTCTCTTCAAGATGCGATACATGCCTGATAATTTATTTTGTGAAATAAATATCAATTCGTCTTCCATTGACAACATTCTCTGAAAATAAAATGGTGGAAAGAAGTGTATGTCTTGTTAATAAGTTATGATTTATTACACAACTTGTGGGGGAAGCTATCATTATGACTAGCCAAATACTTGATCGAGTGTCTCATAGAAAAACACAATATATTCCATATGAAAAAATGAAAGGAAGAAAGCCCAATTTAGCATCATTCAAAGTGTGGGGGTGTTTGGCTATAGTGTAAGTTTCTAAACCCAAAAATGTAAAAATAGGACTGAAAGTCGTTGATTGTATTTTCATAGGATATGTCACATAGAGTAAATGATATCAATTTCTAGGAGAATAAGACAATGCTGATTTATTGACATTATTCTATTATGTCAACCCTAGGACATATGTTCTTGGTGGTATTGACATGGCAGTTAGTGACATCTTTACATAACACGTCTCGTCTTGGTAAGGACTAGTTGATCGAACTACTAATATGATGTGGTTGATCATATGTCTTTCATTATAGGTCGTGTTCTTAAATTTTGTTAACGAATGTCACTTGAAAGGTTGTGACCTTTCATGATAAAATGTGTTTGTTGATAGACAACTCTTTGAAAAGATAATAGGGTTCATTGAACGTATATGTTCATTGGTCTATAAATCAAAAAATCAATTGACGATAATGATATAAATCGAGAATAGCTTGGTTTTTACATTGATGTATGTGCTATTAGTTTGATGTTTGAAGAAATAGACTTATAAGAAGTGGAATGGTTGGAATATATATATATATATATATATATATATATATATATATATATATATATATATATTGTTAAATGTTGTGGCCACAATTGATGTCAACAATCCACGTGTATTATGATCTACGATATATCCTATTTCCAAGCTAGGTGTTATTTTATAATAAATATCCCACGATTCAAGGTGTATGTTTCTACAAATTGAATCACCGGTTCAAATGAAATTAAATCCATAAATGAATATGTTTTTACCATTGGTGGAGGAGCACTATCTTGGAAATCATCCAAACAAATGTGTATCCGCCCCACAATGGAGTCTAAGTTCATAGCATTAGGCAAGATCAGTGAAGAAGTTAAATGGATCGGGAATTTTTCGGAAGATATTCCATTATGGCCCTAATTGTAGGCTCATATATGCATACACCGCGATAGCCTAGCAGCGATAGGATGGGCTGGAGCGTTATGTCTAACGTAAAATCTTGTCATATACGACGGAGACATAATATCGTTCGACAACTACTCTCCAGTGGAGTTATCACAATTGACTATGTAAAGTCAAGAAATAACGTGTTAGAGCCACTTACAAAAGGGCTAACTAGAGAGGCAATTGAAAGATCATCGAGGGGAATGGGTTTAAGGCCTAGGACAAGTTATCATGGATGCAACTCTACTGTTACACCCCGTAGTTCCAGGGTATGTATGCGAGGACGTACGTACGAGAATACGACAGAAATTTTGGAAAGAAAGAAAGATGTGATTTTTCGACGGAAAAGTTTCCGGTTTTTGTAAAGGAAAATGTTCGTTAATGGGAATTGGATTCCCAGATTTGGTATTCGGACTTTTTATAATATTTGAGAATTATGGAATTTTATTTCCGGAAATGGTCACGTGGGGCCCACGGGTGAAATTTACGGTTTTGTGGGGCCCGCTTAGTTTTTGAGATTTTGGCCTTTATGGATATTTTCGGAAGATGAAATATTTTGGACGAATAGGAGGGCGACACGTGTCACCCCCCTAGGTGGCCTTGTGGCCGAAATCATGTGACAAGTGGCCAAGACAAGTGGCCAAGTCTTGCAAGATATTTTGTGTGGACAAGTGGCTTGTGGGTCCCACCCACACTTGTCCCCAATCTCAACCACACACTTGCCTTCATCCTAGCCCTTGGTTGTCCTATATATGCACCCTTAGTTGATGAAATCTTGCACACTTAGAGAATTGAAGGCTTGAAAAATATTTCCCTCACCCTCCTTCTCTCCCTAGCTCTCGTCAATCTCCTCCCTCCCTAACCAAACATTGTCCAATAATTCCTAAACTCTTAAGTGTTCTTCCCTAGTGTATTAGGAAGACTCTTAACCAAAAGATAGAAAAGATTTCACATCCCTTGCCTTAAAAAGACACCTTGGCCGAGAGCTCTTGGAGGAAAAGCCTAGGTGTTCTTCACTTTGAGTTGGTTCTTGAAGAGAAGTTGGTTAGGAGCTTCTATGGGTTGCTTGTAGGATTGGGCGTAAAGATTTGGAGCTAAGACTTGCTTGGAGCGACTTTAAGAACTTGGATATTTTGGGCTATTTGAGGTAGTGAATCTTAAACCTCTTTGTGAATTGGTTGTTATACATATATTATAAGTATATTATGGATTATATAATATATGGAGTAAGTTTGGAAGAGTTGGATCTTGTTAACTTGATTAAAAGAAAGGATTGGCCGTTTGCCATTAAAATGGTAAAAACGTATCTTACTTGCTAAGAAGCTAATAACAAAGTAACTATAACTTATATTAAGAATGGAAATATAAGTTGGATGACTAATGAGTAAATTGGATAAGTAAAATGGACAAAGTTGGCCAAGGACCCCAACTTAAGGACTGTATTTACTTTGGACAAGATTTACTTTGGGATCTACATTTACATTTCAAGGGAAGATTGTTCAATCGCGTTCCGTTTGGGCGTGTGATCCCCTTTTTAATTATTGTATTGTTATGAAGGCGTGATAGTAAACCGCGTTACCGGTTGGCCGCGTAATCCCCTTCTTTTACTTATTGTTGTTATGGAGGCGTGATAGTAAACCGCGTTACCGGTTGGCCGCGTAATCCCCTTCTTTTACTTATTGTTGTTATGGAGGCGTGATAGTAAACCGCGTTACCGTTTGGGCGTGTAATCCCCTTCTTTATGTTGTTTAATTATTACGCCTTATATATATATATGGTATATATATTACGGTTATTCGGGCCTTGGTAAAAGATGGAAAAGTGAGTAAAAACGGGGGAAGTGCTGCCGAAATTTCCGTAGATTTTGAGGGCTTTTTATTGGTATAAGTCTTCAATGGTAAGAAAGGTTTGATAGGAGTACTATGACCATTTTAGGAGTGGCGTACTACGTGTGGCGTGATCTACTTGGCTTAAGGAGTAGCCGACGGGTTGAAGTACTTGGAGCGTTTTGCTATTTGTCGATAATCGTCGCGAGGTATGTGAACCTCTTCCTATCTTTTCTAGCATGATTGTTGTGAACTATGTAGTACGGTGACGTCATGTGCTAAGTGATTTGGTTGGTTTAAAACATAGGGTGTTATAATAGCTTTATGGGAAGTTAGTTATAACGACTTTATGTAGGTAAAAGAATGGTTTATTGATTTTGAAAGTTAAGAGACTTGATCTTGAAAGATAAGAGACTTGACTTATACACGACTTGATTTTGAAAGTTAAGAGACTTGATCTTGAAAGATAAGAGACTTGACGTAGTTTGACTTGTTATGAATTTTGTTAAAATGTTGTAAAAACCTCATTCGCGAGTAATGAGTAGTTGGTTTTAAAAGAATAATGTTTCTTGATTTCGAAATGAGATTAAGTATCGAACAAACCATTGCGGCGTTACTAAAGGAAATGTATTGACTAATTGTTATTAAAACCGGTAGAAACCTCCATCCGCATAAGCTAAGATGAGACAAAATGATATTACATTTCCTAGATCATGGTCGCTTTTATAAGTTTGTAATAGACAAGAACAACATACTCACACATAAGGCATTTTTTTCTCATATTTTTTTTAAAGGAGAATTATATTCTTAATTGATTAAAACTATGAACTACTAAACCTTTCGAAAATGAAACGCGAGCATTTGAAATTAGGCAAACTTGAACGTTTGGAAAATAATGTGTTACTTGATTTTACAAGGGAAGTGTTTTGGTTTACTTAAAAGATAGTCACTCTATTTTATACTACGAACATTGTGTGACTTTTGTGAAAGAAACGTATCTTTTAAAAGAGTTAATGTATGTAATATTTTAGGTCGAATCAGGATTTTGGCATAAAATGATAGTACCTTAAGTTGTGTGTAACTTGCCTATGTTTGCGTGTGATAGCCTTGTTGTGCAAGTACTGTATTTTACTCGACTATCGGTTCATGGGATGAACCGAATGTATTTCACTCGACTACGCGTTCATAGGATGAATCGGAATGTATTTCACCGACTACCGTTCATGGGATGAACCGAATGTATTTCACTCGACTACGCGTTCGTGGATGAACCGAATGTATTTCACTCGACTACCGCGTCCGTGGATGGACCGAATGTATTTCATCCGACTACCGAGTTCATGAGATGAACCGGAAATGTATTCCACACGTTTCTATACTGGGTCCATGAGATGGGCCGAGACATGTTATACGTATCACATGGTTTGTACCTAGACTGCCGGCAGTGAGGAAGGAGTTCCACGGGCATGAGGGATGACTTTGAGGGCGTGAGTCCCTGACTTGACATGACTGCTTTTATGTTATGAAAGTAGTTTGGTTATCATACATGTCTCTGTTTATATATAGTATTATGATTTCATTTACAATATTTTTAGTTTCACATACTTGGTACTGTTGCATCGACCTCCTTGAGGCTGCGTTCATGCCGCAGTAAGGTACATCGGTTGTGGATCCTCGCCATGGATCACGATTCAACAGATTGGGAAGCCCCGTTTCTTCGGAGGCTTATCTTTTGGTATGTTACCCTGAGTCTGTAGGTTCTTGTACATTCAGGGGTATGGCGGGGCCCTGTCCCGTCATAGTTGTTGTCACTTCTTAGAAGTGCAGTAGTCTTGTTGTGGCGTAGTTTGTAAAAGGATAAGCTGTCGGGTTTTTATGTATATATACTGAAGCTGTTTTGGTTGCTTTGTTTATTTATCATGTCTCTTGTTTCATGTTTATGTTTTTATTTCCGCTGATTCTCTCGATGTTGTATCACGAGGTGCCCGGTAAGGCACGATCCACGGGCCGGTTGGTCGTGACAAAAGTGGTATCGAGCGATTATTCCTCGGAAAGTGTCTGCACCGTGTCTAGTAGAGTCTTGATTATCGGTGTGTTGTGCACCACATCTATAATCGTGAGGCTGCAGGACATTTAGGATTGGTTTCCATTCTTCTCATTCCGAGATCGTGCCTTAGAGCCGTTGTCGGTTGGACTCCTCCGACGTATTCTTATGTGCCGATTATGCCTCCACGCAGGCAATCGGGGCCCGAAGGGCAAGCGGCGAGGAGGCGTGTAGAGCACGGAGGGTTCTGCAGGCGAGGCCCGGTCGTTACACGAGATAGTGCTTCCGACGGCGAGTTTTGCGGCGCCCGCCCGGCCAGCGATTTAGAGCCGCAGCGATGGTCTGCCGAGACTACAAGACTGAGCCTCAGCACCACACCGGAGCGGATGAGATGGGTACAAGAGATGGCGCCATTCTTGGCGGTCGTGGCGATATGAGAGAGGATCACGGCAGTTCGATCGAGAGCACCGTAGTTCACCCCGGCGAGCGATTTGAGACTACGGACTTTCTCGAGTTGTAGCACTTGATGTTCTATGGATCGAGAGCGAGGATGACCCTCGAGTTTATCCGACTCTGATGGATCATGAGAGTGATCGAGTCTCGAGGCGCAGTCGGTGGTATTGGGTTCGCATCACCGCGTGATACTGCCGATCGTTTGATTCATGGGAAGCGTCGAGAACATGCGCTCCAGCATTTGGGCGAGTTCTCGAGGCATTTCTTGCACATTTCTTGCCTCGCGAATGAGAGGGCTCGCCGACATATTTTTGACGTTAAAGCGCACAGCGTGCGGTTAGGGAGTACAACGTGGAGTTTGACTCGTTGGCTCGGTATGTCCCGCCTTAGTGACCGAGCATGGAGGACGAGTGCACGCTACGCCACCGCTCGATGATTACTTAGCGAGGCTTGTTCGGTGTAGCTCTTCACCGGCATGGACATTGCCGCGTCGCAGCTCACGCACTGGATGTGAGGCACCGGAGAGGTCGACGGAATGGCCGATCGGCAAGAAGGCGAACAGCAGGTCCTTTGGTAACTTGCGAGGCGGATCGCCTCGGCGAGCTAGTTATGCACCTTCGCCGCAAGATGCAGTGGTCCTCCGCGCCTTCGTGACGTTCGGTATTCGGAGCTGGTCGGGCTCGTGGCTTCAGTTCACAGATATACGTGAGTTCTAGCCAGCAGGATTCATGTCCCCCTCAGTGTGCACGATGTGGCAGGCGTCATCCCGGGGAATGTCGTCTTTTTACTGGTGCTTGTTTCACCTGCGGCCGTCAGGGCCATGTGACGAGAGAATGTGCTTATAGGAGAATGCAGCGGCGTAGCGCAGCGACTCAGGATCGATGGCGTGTTCATCGCCTTCATACGTATGCGCCTGCCAGCGTGCCTATGATTATAGTGAAGCGGTAGATACAGGTATATCCTTAACACTCTAGAGTTTTTTTTGATCGATATGATGATCTTATTATTGTGTGCTATATACGGATAGCGTTGTGTTATTTGTAAGTTAGAAAACATGGTTAGTTGGAAGGATAAGTGTGGGGGCATGGAAAGTGTGAACCTTAGAGTTTTATACGTGGAGACCTTAGAGGCGAGGCCGTCTTGAGTGGGTGATTTTACGGTTGGTCTTTGTCGATGTACTTGGTATGCGGGGAAATATTGTGGGATAATTACATGGGTAGTGTGAGATGGAAGTGGTAGCTTTCATGACGTGAATTAGTAAGATTGTTCCGGATCGGGAACAAGAGTTGGCGCGTTTAGGGGTCGGGTTGAGGGCCATTTGCGGGTCAACCCGCAGCCCAGATTGAGGTGGGGTCAGTTCGAGGTGGTCCCGCCAGGTGGTAGGGTCACGAGGGTGCTAGGCCCAAGTTTAGGTAACCATCGTACGAGTTCGTGGATGCGTTCAACCAGAATCGGATCGTGAAGGCCGGGGATGGCCTTAAAAGAATTTGAGGCCAGTAAGATGACCAAGTTTGGAGGTAGTGACTCCAAGGTTTTGGAAACTGCAGCGATGACGAAAATATGGTACGTGTACTAGAAAGAGTTCGGGTGTACGAGAAAGGTACGACGAGTAAGAAAGGAAGCAAACATGTGTTAAGAGGATGGAAGTGATCATTTTTGTGAAGTGAAGGTCGAGGAGAGTATCCTTTGGACCGTGAGTGAGAGTTAGTGTTGTTTTACATCTTAGAGGTGATTCCTCGATAGTTTGGATTTGGGTTTTGTGGCGTATGTGATATTATGGCCACGTGTGGCATAATTGGTTTGTAAGTATAGTAGTGAAGACTATACCGACGCATGTGTGATTATGGAGACTTAGAAGGAAAATTCGGGACTAATGTTTCTAAGGGGGGGAGAATGTTACAACCCTTAGTTCCATGGTATGTATGCGAGGACGTACGTACGATAATACGGCAGAAATTTTTGAAAGAAAGAAAGATGTGATTTTTCGACTAAAAGTTTCCGGTTTTGTAAAGAAATGGTTCATTAATGGGAATTGGATTCCCAGTTTGGTATTCGGACTTCTTATAATATTTGAGAATTATGGAATTTTATTTCCGAAATGGTCACGTGGGCCCACGGGTGAAATTTACTGGTTTGTAGGCCCGCTTAGTTTTTGAGATTTTGGCCTTTATGGATATTTTTGGAAGATGAAATATTTTGGACGAATAGGAGGGAGACACGTGTCACCCCCCTAGGTGGCCTTGTGGCCGAAATCATGTGACAAGTGGCGAGACAGTGGCAAGTCTTGCAAGATATTTTGTGTGGACAAGTGGCTTGGGTCCCACCCACACTTGTCCCCAATCTCAACCACACACTTGCCTTCATCCTAGCCCTTGGTTGTCCTATATATGCACCCTTAGTTGATGAAATCTTGCACACTTAGAGAATTCAAGGCTTGAAAATATTTCCCTCACTCCTTCTCTCCAGCTCTCGTCAATCTCCTCCTCCCTAACCAAACATTGTCCAATAATTCCTAAACTCTTAAGTGTTCTTCCCTAGTGTATTAGGAAGACTCTTAACCAAAAGATAGAAAAGATTTCACATCCTTGCCTTAAAAAGACACCTCGCCGAGAGCTCTTGGAGGAAAAGCCTAGGTGTTCTTCACTTTGAGTTGGTTCTTGAAGAGAAGTTGGTTAGGAGCTTCATGGGTTGCTTGTAGCGGATTGGAACGTAAAGATTTGGAGCTAAGACTTGCTTGGAGCGACTTTAAGAACTTGGATATTTTGGGCTATTTGAGGTAGTGAATCTTAAACCTCTTTGTGAATTGGTTGTTATACATATATTATAAGTATATTATGGATTATATAATATATGGAGTAAGTTTGGAAGAGTTGGATCTTGTTAACTTGATTAAAAGAAAGGATTGGCCGCTTGCCATTAAAATGGTAAAACGTATCTTACTTGCTAAGAAGCTAATAACAAAGTAACTATAACTTATATTAAGAATGGAAATATAAGTTGGATGACTAATGAGTAAATTGGATAAGTAAAATGGACAAAGTTGGCCAAGGACCCCAACTTAAGGATGTATTTACTTTGGACAAGATTTACTTTGGATCTTACATTTTACATTAAGGAAGATTGTTCAATCGCGTTAGTTTGGGCGTGTGATCCCTTTTTAATTATTGTATTGTTATGAAGGCGTGATAGTAAACGCGTTACCGGTTGGCGCGTAATCCCTTCTTTTACTTATTGTTGTTATGAGGCGTGATAGTAAACGCGTTCTGGTTGGCGCGTAATCCCCTTCTTTTACTTATTGTTGTTATGGGCGTGATAGTAAACGCGTTACCGTTTGGGCGTGTAATCCCCTTCTTTATGTTGTTTAATTATTACGCCTTATATATATATATGGTATATATATTACGGTTATTCGCCTTGGTAAAAGATGGAAAAGTGAGTAAAAGCAGGAAGTCTTTGCCAAAATTTCCGTAGATTTTGAGGGCTTTTATTGGTATAAGTCTTGATGGTAAGAAAGGTTTGATAGAGTACTATGCCCATTTTAGGGTGGAGTACTACGTGTGGCGTGATCTACTTGGCTTACGAGTAGCGACGGGTTGAAGTACTTGGGCGTTTTGCTATTTGTCGATAATCGTCGCGAGGTATGTGAACCTCTTCCTATCTTTTCTAGCATGATTGTTGTGAACTATGTAGTACGGTGACGTCATACGTGCTAAGTGATTTGGTTGGTTTAAAACATAGGGTGTTATAATAGCTTTATGGGAAGTTAGTTATAACGACTTTATGTAGGTAAAAGAATGGTTTATTGATTTTGAAAGTTAAGAGACTTGATCTTGAAAGATAAGAGACTTGACTTATACACGACTTGATTTTGAAAGTTAAGAGACTTGATCTTGAAAGATAAGAGACTTGGCGTAGTTTGACTTGTTATGAATTTTGTTAAAATGTTGTAAAAACCTCATTCGCGAGTAATGAGTAGTTGGTTTTAAAGAATAATGTTTTACTGATTTCGGAAATGAGATTAAGTATCGAACAAACCATTGCAGCGTTACTAAAGGAAATGTATTGACTAATTGTTATTAAAACCAGTAGAAACCTCCATCTGCATAGAAGCTAAGATGAGACAAAATGATATTACATTTCCTAGATCATGGCTGCTTTTATAAGATTGTAATAGACAAGAACAAACTACTCACACATAAGGCATATGTTTCTCAAATTTGTTTTAAAGGAGAATTATATTCTTAAGTGATTAAAACTATGAACTACGAAACCTTTCAAAATGAGAAAGCGAGCATTTGAAATTAGGCAAACTTGAACGCTTGGAAAATAATGTGTTACTTGATTTTACAAGGAAGTGTTTTGGTTTACTTAAAAGATACCACTCTATTTTATACTACGAACATTGTGTGACTTTTGTGAAAGAAACGTATCTTTTAAAAGAGTTAATGTATGTAATACTTTAGGTCGTAACCGGATTTTGGCATAAAATGATAGTACCTTAAGTTGTGTGTAACTTGCCTATGTTTGCGTGTGATAGCCTTGTTGTGCAATCGTATTTTACTCGACTACGGTTCGTAGGATGAACCGAATGTATTTCACTCGACTACGCGTTCATAGGATGAACCGAATGTATTTCACCCGACTACGCGTTCATGGGATGAACCGAATGTATTTCACTCGACTACCGCGTTCAGGATGAACCGAATGTATTTCACTCATTCTGGCGTCCGTGGATGGACCGAATGTATTCCATCCGACTACCGAAGTTCGTGAGATGAACCGGAATGTATTCCACACGTTTCTATCGGGTCCATGAGATGGGCGAGACATGTTATACGTATCACATGGTTTGTACCTAGACTGCCGGTGAGGAAGGAGTTCCACGTATGAGGATGACTTTGAGGCGTGAGTCCCCGACTTGACATATTCGCTTTTATGTTATGAAAGTAGTTTGGTTATCATACATGTCTACTGCTTTATATATTATTATGATTTCATTTACATTATTTTTAGTTTCACATAGTTGGTACTGTTGTCTCGACCTCGCCGGGCTGCGTTCATACCGCAGTAGAGGTACATCGGTTGTGGATCCTCGCCATAGGATCACAATTCAACGTATTGGGAAGCCGTTTCTCCGAGGCTTATCTTTTAGTATGTTACCACAGTCAGTAGGTTCTTGTACATTCGTGGTATGGCGGGGCCCTGTCCGCCATAGTTGTTATCCTTCTTAAGTGCAGAAATGCTTGTTGTGGCGAGTTTGTAAAAGGATAACTGCTCGGGTTTTATGTATATATCTGTAAGGCAATGCTTTGGTTGCTTTGTTTATTTATCATGTCTCTTGTTTCATGTTTATGTTTTTATTTCCGCTGATTCTCTCTGATGTTGTATCACGAGGGTGCCCGGGGTAAGGCACCAGTCACGGGCCCCGGTTCGGGTCGTGACATCTACCTAGTAGACTGGAGATCCCAAGAACTAGGTTCAAAGAGATCAAACAAAAATGATTCAACGTTGTCAAATAACTTAACCTATTCTTATGATGAAAACAATGTTCAGAAACAAGGATAAGGCATTAAGACTTCTTAACGAGTTAATAAAGATTAAGTTATTAATGGTTTCTAAGTTTGGCATGTATGACCAGATAGTGTATCTATGGGATGTCACGTTTAGGAATCACTTATGTGAGTGTGAAGTGTAAGCCTCTTCAAGGAGTATGTTAGGTAAAGGCACATGCACTACGCACTCATGAAACCAAGCAGTGTTCATGGCTAAAACGAACACAACAATGAGAATCAAAGATCGTTAAAGGGTTAATTGTGTGACATATGGTTATCTAGGTATACACCAAATCTTGAAGATTCAAAGATATCAAATCTACCGATTGATCGATTATATCCGACATATATTCACTACGTACTGTTCAAAGGAAAACCTACTTATCCAGATGCAATCAATACGTGCTTACAAACACACAATTTTTTATGTATGTTTTCATCATATAACCATTCCCCATTCACATGGGGGATTGTTGGGTTATTTATTGCATGTGAATGAGAAATGAAGAGTTGTTTTCCCGAAAAGACACCAGGAGAGAGGTTGTGACTTTTACGATAAGACACAATTGTATCCGTTCACACTACCCTTAGTTGGCTATAAATTCAAAGGATTAGCCTCAAATTTCCTTTATCTTTGAAAATCTCTGCTTAACAATATGCATTATGTATACCTTTACAAACAAAAAAATCGAGTCAGTGTCTTGTGTGCTTCGTTACCATCTTTGAGATTACGTGAAGTCATATGCGTTTGAGGTACCACTACTCCTTTGACAAGTTTATCCGTTGTATCATGGGAGGAAGTAATCCATAACCTCGACTACTTAAGGGGAATAAATTCCTTAAGGACACATAATGAATTATGTGGTCTCGGATATAAGTTTCGGCATTTTATGTTTTTCTAAGATTAATTTATGTTTCTGGTTTATTTATTTTGAACATAGATATACTAACAAATATTACTATTAACAAACCTTGATTTCATTACTTTCTTAGGTTTGTTCCCTCGTTGTTCCAATTTCTCTCATACTTAGACTAGTTAGCTCTTATTTAAAAGAAGTGAGCACTACTTAGAGCCTTTTTAAGACCTATAATCTTTGACTTACTCAATTGATATGTTAAAAGTCCTCTTTCCAATGTTACTTTGAGGTATTTAAGCGATATAGAGCTGAATTGCAACCATGAAACCTTAATTTTTATCCGTATGTTAAAATGTTCTTCTTACTTTGGTCTATTCTAACCTTGTGTTTACATACGAAATACATCTTGCAAGCTTTCTACCTACTTAAAATGTGATTGTTTTGTGATAAAGATGACGTATCAAGTGTTTGTATTGTTTACCCCAAAAAATGTACAGTTGAATTTATAAATGATTTTAAGGATACTTGGATCGAATTGTAAATGAATATAACGAACAATTAATAATAAGTAAGTAAATTGAAATAATAAGCAAGTAAATTAACTTGGAATATTGTGATCTTAATTGAAAAAACTTGACAAGTTCGGTCTGATCCTAAGCTGAATTGCTTCGGGCCTGAGCCAACAATGAGAACTAATAGCTTTTTAGTGCAATAAGAAAATCATGCAAGTATGAAATATGAGAATGAGATGTCCTTCCAGTATGAAGGTTAGACTCTGTCACGACCCGAAACCTGGGCCCGCGTCTGGTGCCCTATCTGGGAACCCTTCTACCCATACAACACAAGTAACTCGCGGAAGCTAAATAATACTCATCATCATTTTTTTTTTGCAAAGTCAAAGCCGGTAAGGTTGCCATAATATATAACACCACAATTAGACTACACTGTACAATAATATAAATACAACTCACACAAGTCCAGCCCACATATGAATACACACCTCTAAGAGTTTGGATAGTAACTATAACGGGACAAGGCCCCGCTGTACCCCTGAATATTCCTAGCAGTAATGGAAGGCATGTGCCAAAATGACAAGCTCCTGAACATTGGAGCTATCCCAAAAACGCTGAACAAGGATCCTAAGCTCGCGGATCACCCAACTGAGTACCTAATACCTGCGGGCATGAACGCAGCCCCCCGAAGGGGGTCAGTACAACATGTACCAAGTATGTAAACATGAAGTACAATAAACAAGATCATAACTGTACAAAAGAATGACTGGGACAAGTATGAAAAATCAAATACTAGATCCTACCGTGCCAAAAATAAGAGCCAACTGTACCTTGTATCACTGTACCCCTGTACCACTGTATTGTTGTATCACTGTACCACTGTACCACTGTATCACTGTATCGTTGTACCACTGTACTACTGTATCACTGTACTTTATAAAAATGATTCAATTGTACCCTTTTTAAAATAAAAGTCAAATGTGCCTTTAAATACTCTTTTGACCCTCAAAGGAATAAAACCAAGTTACCATTATGTCGTGTACCAATCATTAAAATGAACTCTCTTTTTATAAAAACCTGGGCACTAAAATATCATGCACCCAATAATCTAAGTAACCTCTTTTTAGAAAATCTCGGTACCAAAATATCATGCACCCAATAATCTAATCAACTATCTTTTTAGAAAATCTGGGCACCAAAATATCATGCACCCAATAATCTAATCAACTATATTTTTAGAAAATCTGGGCACCAAAATATCGTGCACCCAATAATCTAAGTAATCTCCTTTTAGAAAATGTGTGGCACCACATATCATGTACCAATCTCATATAAAAAACTTTCCTTTTAGAAATGTGTGGCACCACATATCATGTACCAATCACATATAAAAACTTTCCTTTTAGAAACTCAAAGTACTATCAATAAGATATTTATAACAATCTTTCATTTTAGAAACCCCAAGTACTATCAATAGAATATCACTAAGGATTAGGATCAGCTCAGTTATAAAGGTCAAGTCAAGTATAGGGTCCACTCGTCGTTTGTACCAACTCGATAATCTAATTCGTCTTGCTCCTCTGTCTAATATTATGAAAACATTTGCATGGTGATAACAGATCCGAATTGCCAAATTAATCCATTTTATGAGTCATTAGGCTATATATTAATCACGATCTTATCTAATCAGTTGTGAACCTAGAAAGTGTAAAACGAACTGGTTATATCTTAGCTTCTATGCAGATGGAGAATTCTACTCATTTTAATATAATAGATTGTCGATTCCTTTTTTATTAACGCTGCAATGGCTTGTTCGATACCCTTTTCTCATTAGTACTTTAACTAGAAAGATCAATTCGACTCCAACATTTACTAAAAGCTCTTACCAACATCTCCCATAAGACTTGGTAAGGACGTAGGAATAATTTAGACATGTCTTTTAGCATAAAATCAATAACAAGAATACTCCTTAACTTCTAAGAGTAGAATAACTTTTAAAACAATACCATAGTTATGGTTCACACGAAGAACATGCCAACGAGAGAAGGAAGAGGTTCACATACCTCATTGACGACTAACCAACACGACAAGTAGAATACACCCGAATAGGTACTTCAACGTTATCGGCTATTCCACACGCCAAGTAGAATATGCCACAAGTAGTACTTCAACCTATAGCAACAATAATACTTCTATCAAATTCATACACACTAGTATAAGACTTATATCAAGTAATGGTCCTCTTATTCTACGAAAATTTGGGCAGCACTTCCCCCGTTTATACGTATTTTTCCACATTTTCCAAAGCCCAAATTCAACAACAATCAAGCCTCATTTAAGGCACAACCAACAGTTAACCAAAGGGGATTACATGCCTACTTGACGTGTAAAATTCAGCCCCTTAATCTACCAAAACAGTCCATAAAAATCAGTCCAATATCCAACAACAACAAGGGTACAAAGTGAAGTCTTTTAATACATTTCCACACCCTTAATCACTTAGGACTTCCATTAAAAATTACCACATTAATCATGAAAATAGGTGGCTGATTTTCAATCAGCCTAACACCACAAAACAGTCCATAAAAACTGCATAATAACGTCCAACAGTTTTATATATTTCACGGCCAACAACTACAATTCGATAACTCTTTCCTTAATCCTTTTTATTCCAATTCAAGTTCCAAAACTTCTATATAAGTTATATCAACTTATTAACAACAATATTACTCCATTATAATATGCTACAAGTGTAACTAACCACAACAATAACCAACGAATCCAATGTCGCCCAAAATGCCCAATTCGGCCAACACCATTAAAAATGGCCCAAGTACTTTTTATCCTTCATTTTTTTTAGTACAAGCTCATCTATACATATCAACAATAAGTAATATCCAATTACTTTAAAAGAAGAAGAACTATTACCTTATTTTTAGCCCAAAAATCTCCCAAACCAGTCCGGGGAAGATTGTCCCGCCGTTTTCATTTCGCTCCACTTCTTCAAGTTCCAATCACATACATGTATCCTCTACAACCTTACACTCATCTTCCCTTCACGTTTAACCTCCAAAAAGTTGACGAACAAGCCTAGGGTTTCACCCTTATTCTCGGTCAAAAGAGATTATTGGTGTATTATCTTGGCTTAACACTTGGTTAGTGTTCTTGATCTTGTATTAGTGAACTAAGCTTGGAAGATTATATATCTTGGTCTTCAAAGACCCCTATGGCCGAGAGCAACATTGAGAGGAAGAGAGAGATATTATTTCTTGAAAATGACTTAGTGTGGGAAGTCTTGTAAGCTAATCCATATATATAAATATCTATCCAAGTGTATGGACAAGTGGAGTGGATGGGTGAGGGTATTATGCCTAAATAGTAGACACAGGTAATACTCCTTCTCGTTGTACCGAAATAGAGGTCTGATTTACGGCACACGGTTCTAACAATAAAAATAAAAATAAAGCCAAATTAGAAATAAAAATAGATGGTTCGATATTAGATATACGCCAGTCCCCGGCAACGGTGCCAAAACTTGTTAGGCGATTTTCACATGCGCAAAATACAAGTGTACGTATCGTCTCAAGTAATATTGTCTGTAAGACCGAATATCATCTACAGAGACTGATTTCTAAGTACCGAGCATCTATTTTGTTTTATCTATTTGGCGAACGAATATTGATTGGGGTTTTTATTTAACTACTGGAATGATTGCAAGAAATAAGTAAACTAATTAGGTTGTATTCAGATTATGAAGGAATTAAGGCTTCCAAAATCATCAACTATCCACTTTATTCAATCCTTAATGGGTTCTAGAATGATTCTTCTTCTATGTTAAGATAGCGGTTAACTAGACTGTCTTATATTTTGGTTAGGATATATAATCACTCAACCCCAGTGCAGAACCCTTCTATATTTCTATGATAGGATTTACCACATAGGAGGATTAAGAACAGTAACCTATAAAGCTACACAAGTATCGGGGTACTGTCGTCCACGATTTTAACCTATGTCTATTCAACTACAGCATATCCAAATCTCTCATCTCGGTTGTTGATTCGAAATCATATATGTTATGATATTTAGTGATCAATTAACTATCAAGCATTCACATCAATTATTGAATAGATCTTAATAACTGAAGAAGTAATCAAACTATTGCATCAAATCATGAATAAAGGTTCAAGTGAATCATAAGGAAAGCCCTAATTAAGTGTTTAGTTCCTAGCCATAGACATGCTACGAACTAACATAATATCCAACATAAAACTGAAATAAAAACTAAAGATAGAAAATTAAGAAGATTAAAGTCTCCAATTGTTGCTTCAAGTGCCTTGTAAAGATAGAAAATTACGAAGATTAAAGTCTCCAATTGTTGCTTCAAGTTCCTTGTGTTGTTCTTGTGTTCAAGAATGGACTCCCCTCCTAAAAACTGATCCCTAGGGCTTTAAATAGGTATCAATTTCGTGCCCTAGGGACCCTATTGCCCTTGGCCAATTCCAACTCGGAACTGAAAAATTCCGTTCCGGCACCACTGTTCTGCAGGTCAGCACTGTGGTGCCAAAACTCCTGTAGCTCTCTAAATAAATGGCACCGTGGTTCTGTCTGAATGCACCCCGGTGCTGAAAGTCCTGCGGGTTTCTGCTATTTTGGCACCGCGGTCCTGCCTCTGGGCACCGCGATGCTGCTGTGGTTTTTTCGAGTCATCGATTTTCGACCTTTTTCTACCTCGGGACCTCCTTTTATGCCCCCTTTTTGTTTTTTTTTTGCCATTTTGCCTTTTTGAACCGATGTGACTCAAAAGAAAGAAAAACAACCCTAAAAATATACTAGATGAAACGAAAATGGGTAAAATACTAATAAAAAATGACTCAAAATAGGTATATGAAATATGCCTAACAAACCCCCAAACTTAAACTTTGCTCGCCCTCGAGCAAAGAAGAAAACAAAACAAAGAAATAAAATCAAAAAGACTCAAAGACTCACGTCAAGCAGTTGCAAAATGTCACTTAGAAACACATGAACGTTAGTTAGGACAATATGTAGGAATAGATGTAGCATGCATTGAACAATCTAGAATTTCAAGTTAGATATTTCGCAGATTCATTTCAGTCACAATCACTGAAAGCATGAATACCTAACCTATGCATGTCAATGTCATTGCATTTTTGTCAAGGTACTATAGTCTGTTTACTTGTTATTCTCCACTAATCATGGACACACACACTAGGGATCATCAGAACTTTTCATGGTTGTAATGTAGGCTTAGGCAGGGGTAGGTAAAAATAGACATTTAGGCTCAAATTACGTACTATAAGCGCTTTTCATTCAACTTGTTTCTCTTCCTTGCTGTATTCTTTTTAGTTCATACCCATAACTCCCTTTTATCTTTTTGTTGAGAGCGGAACATACACATTCGTATTGGCACCCCCAAACTTAAGTTTTTTCATATTTTAATTGGGGTGCATAATTTATTTTTGCTCTCTTTTGTATTTCGTTTTCACTTTTTTTTCCTCCGTATCATCAGTTATTGCTTATGGCACATGAGGGAATTGGGGTGTCAAAGAAATAGCTTTTCATTTTAGGCTCAAAGGGTTGACTAGGGATACAATTCATTGTCAGGGTAGGTAATGAAAGGTAAGAAGGGCTAACAAAGAAATGTCTGAATCCCCCCCTAACATGTACATCCTAATAATTTCGTCTCAAATAGCAAGCATGCAGGACATTTTTTCGCAATTGACATACACAGGCTAAGCACACAATATTCCAACTAATCAGGTTTTCATGAATCTGTGACATATTTAACTTAAGCACACAGATTTTTGCATATCATTCCATTACATTATCCTACTTAATTCACTAGGCGTTTCAAGAAACTACAATATGCATGATAAAAAAAATGTGACTCATATAAACACATAAAAGACACAAATCAACGACTCAAAATTATAAGAAAATACAAGTACCCCCCCCCAAACTTAACTGACACATTATCCCAAATATGTATGACTCAAAGATGAAACAAAGACAACTTACAGGCGTACATCGGCTCAAAATGGTAGTGATGGCGGCGGATATTGCTTTGTGACGGTATCTGTGGAAGGAGATTTGGCGATTCTGGGCCTTTTCATATTTTCGAGGATCGTGAACTGGCACCGCGGTTCTGCCTCTGTGGTACCGCGGTGCATAAAGTACTGAGGCTTTTCTGAAGATTTGGCACCGCGGTGCTGACTCGATTTCGTGTCTTTTCGCCCTTTCCTTCATGCTCCATCCTCTGAGTCCTTATCCTGCCGATCAGGGGATTTCACATGGTTCGAATCCGGAGCATCACAACATAACAAACACACCAAAAGTGAGATTGTCCTAATTAAAATAAATTACAAAATTTAAACATTGGGTTGCCTCTCAAGTAGCGCTGTGTTTAACGTCTTTTAACCGGACACATGTTACTTATCAAAAATCATTGGGGTAATTTAACCCCACAACCTATCCATTTCATAATCATCTTCATCTTTCTCATTCTATTTTTCTTCTTCACCAGAGGGGGTTCATTAATACTTACCTTTTCGAGGGCTTTCATCTCATCAATTTTTGTTCCTGCCACCTTGCTGACCTGTGGGTTTAATGCTGTAGGGATGGTCTCCCTAGCTTTGGCCTGCACTGGCTGAACTGCTGGGGCAGCTGTGCTTGCTGCGAAACACTTGTCAATGGCATGGGACTCAATGGCGGATTTGAACACCTTGAACACTATCTCCTCCTCCTGAACCCTGAGTCTCAGTTCCCCCTTTTCCACATCAATCAAGGCTCTCCCAGTAGCAAGGAATGGTCTCCCCAAGATAATTGGTATCTCATCATCTTCTTCCATATCAAGAATAAGGAAGTCTGCAGGGAAGAAGAACTTTCCTACCTTAACCAACACATCTTCGATTATGCCTCTGGGATGCACCACAGTTCGGTCGGCTAGCTGCAGATTTACTGTGGTCGGTTTGGCTTCCCCCAAACCCAACCTCTTGAAGACAGATAGGGGCATTAGATTGATGCTAGCCCCTAGATCACACAGCGCCCTGTTGCATGTCACCCTACCAATAGTGCAGGGCAAGGTGAAACTCTCTGGATCCTTAAGCTTAAGAGGCAGTTTCTTTTGCAGGTGGCACTACACTCCTCTGTCAATGACACTGTCTCATAATCCGCTAGCCTCCTCTTTTTCCCAAGTATCTCCTTCATGAACTTGAAGTATGTGGGCATCTGCTCTAGCGCCTCAATGAAGGGAATATTTATGTGTAGCTTTTTGAACACCTCCAAGAACTTGGAGAACTGCTTGTCAACTGCCTTCCTTTGTAGCCTCTGAGGGTAAGGGATTTTATCAACATATTCCCTCAAAGGTGCTGGTGGAGCTTTTTCAACTGTAGGGCGGTCCTCAGTGACCCCCTCTTTCTCTACTTCAACTACCTTCTCACCCTCATTCTCACTTACCACTGCGGGCTGGGGAGCAACGTGCTCCAACTGCTTTCCATTCCTCAACAATACTGCTTGACATTGTTCTCTAGGATTCACCTCTGTATTGCTTGGGAGAGCGCCCTGTGGCCTGTTGGTTACCATCTTTGCAAGCTGCCCAACCTGTGTTTCCAAGTTCCTAAGAGAGGACCTGGTTTCTGACATGAACTGATTCTGTGAGTTGGTCAGTGTGAGCAGTGCAACTCTCAGTTCATCAGGCTTTTCCTGCTGCTGTGCAGGTGGCCTAAACTGCTGGGATGAAGTGGCCTGATTGTGTCCCTGCTGGTTCTGGTAACCACTTTGATATGTCTGCTGCTGGGGTTGGTCGTTCCTCCATGAAAACTTAGGGTGATTTCTCCACCCTAGATTATACGTGTTGGAGTTGTAAGGCCTCTGAAAGTTCCCAACCGCCTGAACCTGCTCCATTGGCACATTGTTGGGATCAACTGCTGCGCATCTGTCAAAATAATGTGGGCCCCCACAAATCTCACAATTTACAGGCGTCTGAACTGCATTCGTAGTCATGGTGTTCTGTTGCAGTTGCTTTGTCAGAAGGGCTACATGTGCATTCAGGGCAGTGATTGCATCTAATTCATGAATACCCATGACCTTCCTGCTGGTCACTGACCTATCACCTGCTCCCTGATGGTTGTTGGTTACCATATCCTCTAGTAAATCATGTGCCTCATTGGCACTCTTTTTCATGAAGGCACCCCCTGCTGCTGCATCAATGATGGTACGCGCAGTACCACTCAGCACATTATAAAAGATGTGGACCAACATTCACTTCTCTATGCCATGATGTGGGCACTTCCTCTGCAGATCCTTAAATCGCTCTCATGCATCATAGAGCGACTCACCATCCACCTGGCAATAATTTTTCAACTCTCCTCTTAACTTTGCTGCTTTGGAAGGAGGGAAGAACTTTGCTAGAAACTTTTGGACCAGGTCCTGCCAGGTAGTGACGGAGTTGGCAGGCAGTGAGTTCAACCAACTTTTGGCTCTATCCCTCAGTGAGAATGGGAAGAGCCTCAGTCAGATGTCATCATCAGTGACACCATTGTATTTGAAAGTAGCATACAGCTCCAGGAAGTTTGCAATGTGCATGTGGGGATCTTCAGATGGCAGTCCCCCAAAATGTACTGTGTTTTGGACCATGCTCAGGATGGCTGGCTTGATCTCAAAATTGTTAGCCCCTATAGTTGGGAGCCTGATGCAAGTTTGTGCTCCCATGACTGTGGGAAGAACATAGTCCCTCAAACTCATCTCCGCAGGTGGTGGGACTTGTCCCGGGGCAATCGGTACCTCATTATTCAACCCCTCTATTGGTATCCCATTGTTGTTCTGTTGTTCTCCCATTGCTAACAATTCAGCAGTTCTTTTATCTTTCCTGTTTTGTCTGCAAAGTTGTTACACCCCGAAATTCAGGTCATGCTTATGAGAACATACGAAAGGAATTAAGACTTAAATCTTAGAAAGATAGGTTGACTGAATGTTTCGGACGGGTTTTAGTCAACTTTGAGGCGGTTTATGTCCAGTTGCATTAAGAGTTCCTAGGTGTTTCAAAGGCCTAGTAGGTAGTTCGTTAAGTCTAGTTCCCAAGGCAACAAACCGTTCGTCGATAGGACATCGGAGTAGAAAGTTATGGAAGTTACAAGTTCAGTGCGCAGTTGATCAGTGTATTTTATATACACTTTTTGAGGCATTTTTAGTGAGTCTTTTGTCCCTTTTTGTACAAATACGTGTCGTCTTAGGATAGATTTTCTTTCTTTTGAGTCAAATTGGTTAAAGTGGCTCTTTGGCGGAAAAGAAGCGAAAAGAGGGCAAAAATGGAGGTTCCAGAGCTCGAAATGCGAGAAAGTGGCGAACTGTGCACGGACGGTCGGCCATGGCCTCCGGCCAGCGAGGCCAGCGCCCGGCTCCCAATATTCGAAGCTTGCGAAGTTCCAGTACGCGCGCTCTAGACAAGCGAGTTGCGGCGCGCGCGCTAATCATCGAGAGTTGCGATCTTCCGTATGGCTGATGCGCGAACAGCGGCGGCCGGGAAAAATCAGGGTTTTGAACGAATTATGGGTCAGGCCTGAAGGAAAACCTTAATGTCGGTTTGGAGGCTATAAAAAGAAAACCCTAGGTCAGAATTAAGGGTTCCCTTTTTGCCAATTCACAACACATCTTGGAGTTCAAGATTGGAGACCATTCTTTAGTAATTTCTTTTCTTTCTTTTACTTTATTTTCAGTTTTATGTTGGATATTGAATTAGTTCTTGTCATGTCTATGACTAGGAACTAATTCTAATATAGGGTTTTCCATGTCAATTCACTTGAACCTTATTTTATGAATTAATGCATGTTTATGGTTGTTCTTCTTATTGTTGAGATTTATCCAATAGATGATTTGATTGCTTGGTAATTACTTGATCATTAATTATCATTACTTATATGATTTCTAACCGAAATCTGAAAGAGGAGGTTGTGACTATGCTGTAGTTGGGTAGACATAGGTCGAATTGGGGATGAAAATACCTCAATTACTTGTGTAGTATTAATAGGTTTTTGTTCTTAATCCTCCTCTAGAGTCATCCTTATCACCGAAAGGTAGAAAGGAGTTGTACTGGGGTTGAGTGTTTATATTGTCACGACCCGAACCCGGGCCCGTGACTGGTGCCTTACCCCGGGCACCCTAGTGATACAACATCAGAGAAAACCAGCGGAAAATAAAATTTAAACAAGAAACAAGATATATGATCATAAAACAGGCCAACCAAACGGTTACCTTCCAATAAAATATATATATACAACTCTTTCAAAACGAACAGTTTAATCCTTTTTACAAACCACCGCACAAAGACTCTGCACCTCTAAGAGTTTTTATACAACATGACGGACGGGGCCGCCATACCCCGATATGCAAGAACCTACAACTCAGGGTAACATACCAAAGATAAGCCTCCGGAGAAACGGAGCTTCCCAACGCTGAACTGTGATCCTATAAGCGAGGATCAACACTGGTGTACCTCTACCTGCGGCATGACGCACGGCCAAGGAGGTCAAGATAACAGTACCATGTATGTGGCGAAAATATCAAATGAAATCATAATATCTATATAAAAGCAGAGACATGTATGATAACAAAACTACGATTCACAACATAAAAGCGATCATGTCAAGTCGTGACTCACGCCTCAAAGTCATCACCCAAATATAACCCGTGAATTTAACTCGCACAACGGCGCATGCCCGATCTCACTCGGTATAAGCATGGCCATGGAACCATCCCAATGGAAGCATACCGTGGGCCACCCATCGTGTCGGTATGTCCAAAGGAAATATCCAGATAACAATCGAAATGGAAGCATACTCGTGGGCCACCCATCGTGTCGAGATGTCCAAAGCGAATAACAAGATAACAATCAAAATGGAAGCATACTCGTGGGCCACCCATCGTGTCGGTATGTCAAGAACAAATAACAAGATCACACTCTAATGGAAGCATACCCGGGCACCCATCGTGTCGGTATGTCCCAAAAGGATCGACAGTGGAAGCATACCGTGGGCCACCCATCGTGTCGGTATGTCCATCAATCAACCAGATAAGCCCTCGGCGAGCGCGGTAACACAGAGATACAACACTTGCACAACAAAGGCTATCACAACAAGCATAGGCAAGTTCAACAAATTCATAGACTTATATTTTATTACAACAAATCTGGGTTTTAACCCCAAAGTACTACATACATTAACTCTTTTTAAAGGATCGTTCCTTTCACAAAAGTCACATAATACCCGTAGTATAAAAAATAGAGTGACTATCTTTTTAGGTAAACCCAAAACACTTCCCTTTGTAAAATCAAGTAACAACATTATTTTCCAAACGTTCAAGTTTGCCTAATTTCAAATGCTCAAGTTTCTCATTTTAGAAAGGTTTCATAACTCGCAGTCTTAATCTCTTTTAAAACAATTGAGTAACATATGTCTTATGTGTGAGCCGTTTATTCTTGTTTATAACAATCTTGTTACAGCAGCCATGATCTAGGAAATGTAATACAATTTTGTCTTATCTTAGCTTCTATGCAGATGGAGGTTTCTACTGGTTTTAACAACAATTAGTTATTTGCCAATACATTTTTCTTTATTAGCGCTGTTGTGGTTTGTTCGACACTTATTCCCATTTCCGAAATCAGTAAAACATTATTCTTTTAAAACCAAGTACTCATTACTCGCGAATGAGGTTTCACAACATTTTTAACAAAATGTTATATAACAAGTCAAATAAGTTAAGTCTCTTATCTTTCAAGATCAAGTCTCTTAACTTCTACAATCAATAAACCATTCTTTTACCCACATAGAGTCGTTATAACTAACTTCCCATAAAGCTATTATAACACCCTATGTTTTGAACCAACCAAACTCATTTAGCACATGTACGTCTACCGTACTACATAGTTTACAAAACATCATGCTAGAAAGGATAGGAAGAGGTTCACATACCTCGCGACGATTATCGACAATAAGCAAAATGCTCCACAGTACTGTAACCCGGCTAGCCTTTTCCACTCTTCAAGTAGAATACGCTACTCGTAGTACTTCCACCTATATAGGCCACAAACGTCTATTAACTTCTAAACGGTTCCATATTCTACGAAAATTGCGAGACCTCCCCCATCGCTGCGTAAATCTCCTCCTCTATCGAGGCCGGCTACCAAGCCAACCAGGGGGGGGGGGGGTTATTCGTCTAACCGGACGTATACAATACTACTATCTGATAATACCACAAGTCTCATGTCTGATACACTATGTAATTCTGATTCGATTCTCTTCTTTATATTCAGGCTTAAGTCAAAAGACATTGCCGCAAAGCTATGTTCAGTTCTATATATAGTATACTTCAACTATATAATCCTACAACATGTAATTTCCAATTACAATAAGGGGACAAGAATATATACCTCGATAAGCCCAAAATTATCCAAGTTATAATGTCGATCCTGAGCAAGGTTTAGCTCCTACTCCGTGCGCTCCAACCCGCTCCAAACAACCCTTAGAAGTTCTACACAACTTCTTATATATACTTCAACTCGCTATGAAGATTTCCTTAGGGTTTCGGTTTAAGACTAAAAGGACAAAAGGTAGTATTTCCGGGCTCTACGTATAGAGGTAACTTTTGGAATACTACAAGGTATACGGCTAGGGTATTTTGGGCATTATAACAATACTTGGAGAATACTTTCTACCAAGGGGGGGGGTGTATTTCACAAGAACAACACAAGGTAGGGGGGTACCCTCTCGGCCAAGCCTCTCTCAAGGGGGGGAGGGGTGTGGCGGACGAACACAACAAGAAGAGGGGAGGGAGATTTCAAGACTTAGGAAGATTTTAGGATGAAGAAGTCTTCAACAAGGGAGGGGTATTTATAGGGAAACCAATGGCCTTGATCAAGCCATGTGCAAGGCAAGTGTAAGGCCAAGATCAAGCCAAGTGCACCCTAACCCTACTCCACAAAACATGGCACAAAACAAGGCACAAAACAAGGCCAAAATAAGGCACAAAACAAGGGAGGAAACGTCCCCCTTTCGTCCACTCCAAACCGCCACTTGAGGGTGACAAGTGTCGCCCTCTCGTTGGTCCAAAATATTTCGTCTCTCGGAAAAATCCGCAAAAATAATAAACGACATAGCCGGAATTTTCCCTTCGCAAGTTTTGTAAAACGTTTCGTCGAAAAACGACTCTAATCGGGGGTTGTGCACAAATTTCGAACCTAAGCCTAACTTAAGGCTCAAACTTTCGTACGTACGTCCTCACGTACATACTCTGGAAATACGGGGTATAACATTCTCCCCTCCTTAGAAACATTCGTCCCGAATGTTCCTTCTCGAAACAGATAACGATGAAGTTCCTTCTAACAAGTTGCCAACGCCACACCTGGCCACGAAATAACACACGTTCTCTTCTTTCCTTACTCGTCGTAGTCACTTGAACTCTCCCAGTATACGTACCATACTTCAGTCATTACTTCAGTTCCCAAAATTTCTGGAGCCACTACCTCCAAACTTGGTCATCTTACTAACCTCAATCTTCTTTAAGGCCATTCCCGGCCTTCACGATCCGCTTCCTGGTTGAACATATCCACGAACTCATACGATGGTCATCTAAACTGGGGCCTAGCACCCTCGTGACCCTACCATCTGGCGGGACCACCCAGAACTGACCCCACCTAAATCCGGGCTACGGGTTGACCCGCAATACGCCCTCAACCCGACCCTCCGTCGCGCCAACTCTTGCTCCTCGATACGGAACAATCTTACTAATTCACATCATGAAAGCCACCACTTTCATTTTACACAACCCATGGACTTATCACACAATTATCTCCCACGTATACTACGCACTCTGAAAAAGGTCAAACATAAAATAAATCTTTTACTCAAGACGACCTTACCTCTAAGGTCTCAATCGTGAAATATTCTAAGGTTCACACTTACCATGCCCCCATACTTACCCTTCCATCTAACCATGTTTCTAACTCACAAATAATACAACGCTATCCGTACATAGCACACAATGATAAGATCATAATATCAAGCATACCAAAACTCTAGAGGGTTAAGGATATACCTGTATCCACCGCTTCACTCTAATCATAGGCACATCTGCAGGCGCATGCTGTGAAGGTGATGAACCAACCATAGATCCCGGCGTAGAGTCTACATCCGCGCTACCTGCGTCGGACAATTTCTGCAAATGGCCTGCTGTCGCATGTAAAACAAACTCCCAAATTAGCACGACACTCCCAAAATGGAGCCTACCACAATGGTCACAACGAGGTAGGGGTGGCTTGGTAGCTAACACCCGCTCTCCGAAAATATGAACCTCGAGCCCGACTGCTCACGAAGACGGTGGAGGACCACTCTGTCTTGGCGGGGTACATAACTAATCTCTTCTTTGAGGCGGTCCGCCTCGAAAGTCGCCAAAGACCACTGTCTGGCCTCTTCTCGCTGATCCAGTCATTCCGCCGACCTCTCGTGCCTCACATCCTAGTGCATGAGCTGCGTGCGAGCAATGTCCATGCCGGTGAAGAGCTACTCCGAACAAGCCTCTGTCAGTAATCATCTAGCCCGGTGACGTGGCGATGCACTCTATCCTCCATGGTTGCCACTAAAGCGGGGACATACCGAGCCAACGAGTCAAACTCCACGTTGTACTCGGGCCGTGCGCCTCTGCCTCAAAGATCATAAATCGTCGGCCGTGCCCTCGCCTCATCGCGGAGGCAAGAAGTGAGTGAGAATGCCTCGAGAACTCGTCCCATACCGCTGGAAGCGCATGCTCTCCGGGACAGCTCACGAATCAAACCGATCATTGCGGTATCACGCGCGGCCGATGCGAACCTAAGACCACCGACTCGGTCTCGAAGCCTTGATCACTCTGACCAGAATCGCCGGATGAACTCCTGCGGATCATCCTCGTGCCTCGACCCATAAAACTCGGCGGGCTCTGACTCGTAAAGTCCGTAGCCTCAAACTATCTGCTCGGGGTGTACCACGGGTGCTCGAATCGCCAGGCTGCTGCGTCGGCCTATCTCACGTTCGGCCACGATCTCGGCGATCGGGCCATCTCCTTGTACCCCAACTCCTGCCGGTGTGGGACCGGAGGCTCAGTGCGTGGTCTCAGCGGCTGCTGCGCTCTAAACTCTGGCTGGCGGCGTCATAAAACTCGCCATCCGGCACAATCTCAGTCTTGGGGCTGCGCCTCGTACTCCTCAGATCTCACTAGCGCACCCTCGGCGCCTTGCCCTTCGGGCTCTGGTTGCACTGCGGAGGCATAATCGGTAAAATGAAATACGTCGGAGGTCCAACTTATAACACAACTCTAAGGCACGATCTCGTAATGAGAAGAATGGAAACCAATCCTAAATGTCCTATAGCCTCACGATTATAGATGTGGTGCAACACACCGATAATCAAGACTCTACTGAACGGTGCTGTAGACACTTTCGAGGACTAATCGCTCACGATACCACTTTTGTCACGACCGAACCGGGCGTGGATCGTGCCTACCCTGCACCCTAGTTATACAACATCAGAGAAAACCAGATGAAAATAAAACTTAAACAATAAACAAGATATTTGATCATAAAATAGGCCAACCAAACGGTTACCTTACAATAAAATATATATATACAACTCTTTCAAAACGAACAGTTTAATCCTTTTACAAACCACCGCCCACAAGATTTCACGCACCTCTAAGAGTTTTATACAACATGACGGACGGGGCCCGCCATACCACAGATAAGAAACTACAACTCAGGGTAACATACCAAAGATAAGCCTCCGGAGAAACGGAGCTTCCCAACGCTGAACTGTGACCCTAAGAGCGAGGATCAACACTGGTGTACCTCTACTGCGGCATGAACGCGCCCGAAGGAGGTCAACAGTACCAAGTATGTGTGAAAAAAATATCAGAAATGAAATCATAACAGTCTATATAAAAACAAGAGACATGTATGATAACAAAACTACAGTTCACAACATAAAAGCAGTCATGTCAAGTCAGGGACTCACGCCCTCAAAGTCATCACCCAAATATAACCCGGGAATTTAACCTGCACAACGGCCGCATGCCGGCAAGATCTCACCTCGGTATAAGCATGGCCATGGAACCATCCCAATGGAAGCATACCCGTGGGCCACCCATCGTGTCAGTATGTCCAAAGGAAATATCCAGATAACAATCGAAATGGAAGCATACTCGTGGGCCACCCATCGTGTCAGTATGTCCAAAGCGAATAACAAGATAACAATCAAAATGGAAGCATACTCGTGGGCCACCCATCGTGTCAGTATGTCCAAGAACAAATAACAAGATCACACTCCTAATGGAAGCATACCCGTGGGCCACCCATCGTGTCAGTATGTCCCAAAAGGATCGATTAGTGGAAGCATACCCGTGGGCCACCCATCGTGTCAGTATGTCCATCAATCAATGTGAGCCGGCGGCCAACGAGGCGGTATACGTAGATACAACACTTGCACAACAAAGGCTATCACAACAAGCATAGGCAAGTTCAACAAATTCATAGACTTATATTTTATTACAACAAATCCGGGTTTTAACCCCAAAGTACTACATACATTAACTCTTTTTAAAGGATCCGTTCCTTTCACAAAAGTCACATAATACCCGTAGTATAAAAAATAGAGTGACTATCTTTTTAGGTAAACCCAAAACACTTCCCTTTGTAAAATCAAGTAACAACATTATTTTCCAAACGTTCAAGTTTGCCTAATTTCAAATGCTCAAGTTTCTCATTTTAGAAAGGTTTCATAACTTCATGATCTTAATCTCTTTTAAAACAATTGAGTAACATATGTCTTATGTGTGAGCCGCTTATTCTTGTTTATAACAATCTTGTTATTCTGACCATGATCTAGGAAATGTAATACAATTTTGTCTTATCTTAGCTTCTATGCAGATGGAGGTTTCTACTGGTTTTAACAACAATTAGTTATTTGCCAATACATTTTCCTTTATTAGCGCTGCTGTGGTTTGTTCGACACTTATTCCCATTTCCGAAATCAGTAAAACATTATTCTTTTAAAACCAAGTACTCATTACACGCGAATGAGGTTTCACAATATTTTTAACAAAATGTTATATAACAAGTCAAATAAGTTAAGTCTCTTATCTTTCAAGATCAAGTCTCTTAACTTCTACAATCAATAAACCATTCTTTTACCCACATAGAGTCGTTATAACTAACTTCCCATAAAGCTATTATAACACCCTATGTTTTGAACCAACCAAACTCATTTAGCACGTATGTCTCACCGTCTTACATAGTTTACAAAACATCATGCTAGAAAGGATAGGAAGAGGTTCACATACCTCGCGACGATTATCGACAATAAGCAAAACGCTCACAAGATCAGAAACGGCTAGCCTTTTCCACTCTTCAAGTAGAATACGCTACTCGTAGTACTTCCACCTATATAGGCCACAAACGTCTATTAACTTCTAAACGCACGGTTCCATATTCTACAGAAAATTCGGCACCTCCCACATGGCCGCGTAAATCTCCTCTCTATCGGCGGCTACCAAGCCAACCGGGGGTTATACGCCTAACGGACGTATACAATTCTACTATCTGATAATACCACAAGTCTCATGTCTGATCCTATGTAATTACGATTCGATTCTCTTCTTTATATTCAGGCTTAAGTCAAAAGACATTGCCGCAAAGCTATGTTCAGTTCTATATATAGTATACTTCAACTATATAATCCTACAACATGTAATTTCCAATTACAATAAGGGGACAAGAATATTTACCTCGATAAGCCCAAAATTATCCAAGTTATAATGTCGATCCTGAGCAAGGTTTAGCTCCTACTCCGTGCGCTCCAACCCGCTCCAAACAACCCTTAGAAGTTCTACACAACTTCTTCTATATACTTCAACTCGCTATGAAGATTTCCTTAGGGTTTCGGTTTGAGACTAAAAGGACAAAAGGTAGTATTTTCGGGCTCTACGTATAGAGGTAACTTTTGGAATACTACAAGGTATACGGCCAGGGTATTTTGGGCATTATAACAATACTTGGAGAATACTTTCTACCAAGGGGGGGTGTATTTCACAAGAACAACACAAGGTAGGGGGGTACCCTCTCGGCCAAGCCTCTCTCAAGGGGGGGAGGGGTGTGGCGGACGAACACAACAAGAAGAGGGGAGGGAGATTTCAAGACTTAGGAAGATTTTAGGATGAAGAAGTCTTCAACAAGGGAGGGGTATTTATAGGGAAACCAATGGCCTTGATCAAGCCATGTGCAAGGCAAGTGTAAGGCCAAGATCAAGCCAAGTGCACCCTAACCCTACTCCACAAAACATGGCACAAAACAAGGCACAAAACAAGGCCAAAATAAGGCACAAAACAAGGGAGGAAACGTCCCCCTTTCGTCCACTCCAAACCGCCACTTGAGGGTGACAAGTGTCGCCCTCTCGTTGGTCCAAAATATTTCGTCTCTCAGAAAAATCCTCAAAAATAATAAACGACATAGCCGGAATTTTCCCTTCGCAAGTTTTGTAAAACGTTTCGTCGAAAAACGACTCTAATCGGGGGTTGTGCACAAATTTCGAACCTAAGCCTAACTTAAGGCTCAAACTTTCGTACGTACGTCCTCACGTACATACTCTGGAAATACGGGGTATAACATATATAACCTTAACAGGAGTATAAAACGAATTAGTAAACCTGCTATCTCCAAAAGAAGAAGAACCATAGTTAATTGCATTAATAAGTAATATAAACGGATAGTTGAGGAGATTTGGAAGCCCTATTTCCATCATCACTGAAGTAAACAACATAGTTAATTAGTCTTTATAATTATTATTCATAATCAACAACTCAAATATCGGTCACCAAATAGATAACAAAGGGTAGAAATTGGTAATTGAGCACTAATCCCTGAGGACGATAACTCGGTATTCAAAGACTATACTACTTGAGTCGACACGTGCACTTGCGTTAAAGTGTGTGCATAAATCGCGCATCAAGTTTTTGGCGCCGTTGCCGGGGATTGGCATAGTTCAATATCGATTTATCTATTCTTATGTCTAATTTGGTTGCTCCAAGAATAAGTGCTAACTTGTTCTGCGAGCATTGTTTTATCACCTTTTGTTGTTTTTCTTATTTTGCAGGTTAACTTTCAAAAAAAAAAAAAAAAAAAATCAGGACACATGGACTACTACTATCAGAGACAGTGGAGTCATCAACAGCAGCTTAACCCACAGGTTCCAGAGGAAGATCGAAATGAGTTGCGGGCAGGCATACTTATGCTCACCAAGTGTCAGACTCAGTTTATGGCTGAGACAAGGGAGTCCCTAAAAAATTTGGAGACCCACATAGGGCAACTGATGGATGAGATGAGCAATACACCTCAAGTAAATTTACCTAGCGACATCATTATGGGAGGTGGCAAGCAAATTGAGGAGCCTGAACCACACCCAGCTATTGAGGACTCTGGCGAGATAGTTGGTGTAGAGAAGGAAAAGATCGCTAAAATCCAATTATTCACCTTTTTGGATTCTGTGGAAATTCTTCTTCTTGCACCTGTTACAGAAGAAACACCACAAGCTATCACTGTTGATCCCTAAATAGGAAGTCCATACCATCAAGGGCACCCCCTAGAGTTGAGAGATGTAGGGAATTTCACTGATCCCTACATTATAGAGAGCCTAAAAGAAAAGTCTGTCTTGTGTACTTGGGGGATAATTTTATGTTTGAGGCCCTTGTTTGAACAGATGGTTGTAGGGAAAGTGAGACCTACAGCAATAACTCTGCGGATTGCAAGCAGTTCGCAGAAGGATCCAATGGGCACTCGTAGAGGTTAATTGCGTCCGGCTAAAAGACGTTAAAGACAGCGCTTGTTGGGAGGCAACACAATGTTTTTAATTATGTTATTTTAATTTTTGTCTTTAGTTTATTTTATTTTGTCTTGAACAGTCTCACGGTCTTGGGTTCTTGTTTATGTGTTGTGATAACAGGTGCAGGGCCAACAAATTTGGAGGGCGAAAACTGAAGATAAGCAGAGGGATTTCCAGAAAATCGGGTTAGCGCCACGGCGGCGATGTGAGCGCGGCGCCAAAAAAGCGTAGGCGCGAAATTTAAAGCCGCGCCTTTCGAGCGCAGCCGCGACGCCAAAAATCCAGAAAAATTGTAAGTCCAGTAGTATGGCTTCCAGAAGCGAATGCGCAGAAATTCGAGAAGCGATAAATTGAAGCGTATGGCTGATGCGACCGAGGCGGAAATCCAGAAATTAAAAGACGCCCCAAATCCGATTTTCCCCAATTCCAAATCAAAACCTAAACCTTCTTCTCCACAAAACCCACGAAAATCCACACTTTACTTAAAAATCTTCCATAAACCAAACCCAAACACAATCAAAGCTTTTAAATTCCCTAAACCCTTAACCATCTTAACCAACAAACCTCATCCCATTACCTCAAATCACCATTAGAAGCAAGAAAAACCTTGAAGAACACCGTTAAAAGGTAATCTTTATCTTTTCTTGAAAGCTTTACTGTAGTCAGAGGAGGTAGTAGATTGGAGGAGTGTTGTATCTGTGAAGTTGTTGGGGTGTTGAAATTGGTTGTGAAATTTCGAGGAAGAAGTATACGAGGTGAGTGTGGGTGTTGTGTAGAAGCTTTTTAAGTGAAGTTTGGGGGTGATAGGTGTTGTAGCTGTTGATTGGTGAGTGATAGTGTTGGTGAACATTGTTGATAGAAAGGGAACGCTGCAAAAAGTTATCTAAAAATGTCTGCCAGAAAGAAAAGAGCTTCCACATCCACCTCAGCTCCTCAATATGATGATACTAGGTTTGTCAGCCGAAGACTCATGATAGATACCAAAAACTTAGTACTAGGCCCTTAATCCCTGAAAGAGGAATGGATTATCAAAGGGATTCACTTGGGGAGGAGGATGTCTATGAGCCCATTCGGGCGATGATTGAGATGATGGGGTGGAAAAGATTTGTAAACCCGGGAAAGAAAGCACCAATGAACACAGTGATGGTGCGTGAATTTTATGCTAACTTCCCGGAGAAGGTGGACAATGAATGCTTTGTGAGGGGAAGATATGTGTCTGTGACGACAGAAGTGGTAAATGTGTTATTGAAAACAACAGATGTTGAAGAAAGAGGTGATGACCGAAGCTACTTCAGAACATGGTCTAGAAGCACCAACAACATCGACTGGAATACCGTCGCAGACACAGTAAGCTACCCTGGGGCTGCATATGAATTTGCCAGAAATGGGTCAAGAGGACTGATCAGGTGTCAGTTCAACAAAGCAGCCAAGGGTTGGTTGTATTTCGTCAGTGCCCGTCTGATTCCATCAACGCACTTTACCAGAGTGCCAGAAGACAGGATCAAATTGATATATGGAATTATGTCGGGGAAGACGATTGATGTTGGAAAGGAGATAGTGCAAAGTATTGAAGAGACCAGCAGGTTGGTAACAACAGGTGGGTTGGGACATGGCTCACTTATTACAAATTTATGAGCCATAAATGGGGTCCCAACCCTACCCACTGATACTTATGAGAGAAACCAACTTTCTGTGTCATACGGGATAGTGCACTCCTTCCCAGACCCAATCCCTCCAGCAGCAGCAAGAAGAAGAGCACCAGCAGCACCAGCAGCACCAGCAGAGGCTGCCATGGATGAAGATGAGCCTGAGATAGAGGCTCACTATGAGGCAGGAAGCAGCCATCAGCCACCCATAGAATCAGAACCTCCAGTGCCTATGATGGAGCAGTTGCTCCAGAACCAGAGAAGGATGATGCAAAATTTTGACACGGTGATACAAGGACAACAAGAATTGAGGCAGGGGCAACAACAGTTGCACCAACGAATTGACGAGATGAGTTCCTTATTCAACCAGTGGTCAATGCACTATCCACCGCCACCGCCACCATTTTAAACCAAGTTTGTAAGTGTCCTGTTTCTTTTATTCTTGTTGAGTCTTGCACACATTGGGGACAATGTGTGATTTAAGTTTGGGGGGGGGGTGTCTTATTTGTGTCTTATTGTTGTAGTATGTTTGAGTCTTTTAAATTGTTTTGTGTATTTTGAGTCATAATTTTTTTTCTTTTTGAGTCATAATTGTCTGTCAAAGATCATGCATGTTGTAGTTGCTAGAAACACCTAGTGAAGTAAGGTGGAATAATGTGATGGAATTAGAAGTAACTATCTAAACACTTAGGTTAGATATGCCAAAAAATCATGAAATCTGTCTATTTGGAGTTTTTGCTTGAATTGTGCATTGCTAAATGTTAAAACCTATGTGTCATGATTGCTTGCTATTTGAGGCGAAATAGTTAGGATATGCATGTTAGGAAAATGACTCAGGCAATTCTTTGTTAGCCAATTCTTACCACTCTTTTCTATCCCTGACATTAAAAATATCCCTAGTCAGCCCCGTTGAGCCTAAATAGAAAACTTTTTTCTTTGACACCCTATATTCCCACACTTGTACCATAAGTAAAAATGTGAAATAGTTGGAATATAATGTGTTAAAAAAGAGACAAAAAGAGTGAACAAGTTTGATGCACCCCAATAAAAAAGTAATAAGAAATAGGCAAAAGCCTAAGTTTGGGGGTGCTTGTTATTATAATACACTGCACTCTCTCAAAACAAAAGAGGGGACATATAGATATGAAGTGAGGAAAGGAAATCAAAAGAGAAGGGAAAAATTGGAAAGCCAAAGAGCTTATGGTACACAAAATGAGCTTAAATGCCTATTTTTACCTACCCATGCCTAAGCCTACATTACAACCCTGAAAAGCCCTGAAGATCTCTTATATGCATATCCATGATTAGTGGAGAATAGCAAGTAAAAATGCCACAGGATTTTTGAAATTAACATGCATGATTCAGTATTTTGACTTCCATTAAGTATGATAAAAATGAGTTTGCGAAATATCTAGCTTAATGTGTTTAGAATGCTAAAATTTCATGCTATATGTTCCTGCATATTATTCTGCTAACCTTCATGTTTTTCTAAGTAAAACCAATGCAGCAAAGTGATCAATGTCATTGAGTCTTTCTATTTTTCTTTTTCCTTGAGTCTTTATTTCTTTCTTTTGATCTTTGCTCGAGGGCGAGCAAAGGTTAAGTTTGGGGGTATTTGATCAGTGTATTTTATATACACTTTTGAGGCATTTTTAGTGAGTCTTTTGTCCCTTTTTGTACAAATACGTGTCGTCTTAGGATATATTTTCTTTCTTTTGAGTCAAATTGGTTAAAGTGGCTCTTTGGCGGAAAATAAGCGTAAAGAGGGCAAAAACGGAGGTTCCAGAGCTCGAAATGCGAGAAAGTGGCGAACCAGACACGGACACGGGTCAGCGCCGCGGCGCCTCCAGCCAGCAGGGCCAGGCGCCCCGGCGCCCAATATTCAAAAGCTTGCAGAAGTTCCAGCACCGCGGCGTCTCTAGATAGCGAGTTGCGTATTGGCGGCGCTAATCATCGAGAGTTGCGAACTTGCGCGGCGCCGACGCGGGAAAAATCAGGGTTTTGAACGAATTATGGGCCAGGCCTGAAGGAAAACCTTAATGTCGGTTTGGAGGCTATAAAAAGATAACCCTAGGTCATAATTAAGGGTTCCCTTCTTGCCAATTCACAACATCTTGGAGTTCAAGATTAGAGACCATTCTTTAGTAATTTCTTTTCTTTCTTTTACTTTATTTTCAGTTTTATGTTGGATATTAAATTAGTTCTTGTCATGTCTATGGCTAGGAACTAATTCTAATATAGGGCTTTCCATGTCAATTCACTTGAACCTTATTTTATGAATTAATGCATGTTTATGGTTGTTCTTCTTATTGTTGAGATTTATCCAATAGATGATTTGATTGCTTGGTAATTACTTGATCATTAATTATCATTACTTATGTGATTTCTAACCGAAATCCGAAAGGGGAGGTTGTGACTATGCTGTAGTTGGGTAGACATAGGTCGAATTGGGGATGAAAATACCTCAATTACTTGTATAGTATTAATAGGTTTTTGTTCTTAATCCTCCTCTAGAGTCATCCTTATCACCGAAAGGTAGAAAGGAGTTGTACTGGGGTTGAGTGTTTATATAACCTTAACAAGAGTATAAAACGAATTAGTAAACCTGCTATCTCCAAAAGAAGAAGAACCATAGTTAATTGCATTAATAAGTAATATAAGCGGATAGTTGAGGAGATTTGGAAGCCCTATTTCCATCATCACTGAAGTAAACAACATAGTTAATTAGTCTTTATAATTATTAGTCATAATCAACAACTCAAATATCGGTCACCAAATAGATAACAAAGGGTAGAAATTGGTAATTGAGCACTAATCCCTGAGGACGATAACTCGGTCTTCAAAGACTATACTACTTGAGTCGACACGTGCACTTGCGTTAAAGTGTGTGCATAAATTGCGCATCAGCAGTCGAGCAGAAAAGTACTTTCGGTCGGGGCCAGCCGCCGCGGCTGGATCTGAGGCGGCGCGGATATACTGAAAATTCTCTGAAGTTGCAGCGCCGCGGCGCCGAGGCGGGTTTTTGCGAAATCTGGGGGAAAAATCAGAAGATATTTGTTTAAAAAAGGCCATGGGAGGGTGACAAGTGTCCCCCCCCCCATCTGATTCGAAAAAGGTATCGCGACTTGTCTTAAAAAGTAGATAGGACTTGATACTATGGTGATTAGTATCTTGGAAGTTTTATATGAAAAAGAGTCTTTTTAAAAGGATAGAAGTACGTAGTACTATGGGTTGAATTCCCGTATTTTTAAAATGACATGTTAGTGCCTTAAGTAAACTAAAATGAGAGGGTATAATAATAATGTTAATAGGAAGTTAGGGGATTTTCTTAACTTGCTTATATTATGATAAGCCGGTAGCGCTTATGTTATGTATGATAGCCGGTTGTGCTAGTTTAAGTTATTCTTACGGGGTAAAGCCCCGGGTTACTACTTATTCCATGGATTTGCTACCCATGATGCGAGTGCGGCGTTTGTACTCATTGCGGACCCACCGGACCCATGCGGGTGAAATAGTCCTATATGGGTGAAATAGTCCCATGCGAGGCGGATGACCTCATTGCGGGTCCACAGGACCTATGCGGGTGAAATAGTCCCAGGAGTAGGATTGCTTAATGATACTACGGGCAGGTGGCCCTACTTTGATCATGAGCCTCCTATTTTTATGCAGTAAAGTATACTCTTGTTTACTCTCATTGTTAGTAAGGCACAGTGTACTGTAATTTGATTATCATACATGTCCCCACCTTTATTTTAGTCCTATGATGTAAATTGCAGTATTTTTTTCCCAGTTTTACATACTTGGTACATATTGTGTACTGACCCCCTTTCCTCGGGGGCTGCGTTCATGCCGCAGGTAGGGGTAAGCAGGTGGTGGATCCTCATTCTTAGGATCACTGATCATGTGTCGGAAGCTCCATTTCTCCGGAGGCCTGTCTTTTGGTACGGTTCTCCCTGATGTTGTAGATATTATATACATTCGGGGGTATGGCGGGGCCCTGTCCCGCCACAGTTGTTATTCCTAGAGGTCTGTAGTCACATTGGTGTTTTGGGCTGTAAGAACAAAGTTGTACTGTTTTACTTTTGGTTATGTATATACTATGGAAGGCGGCCCTATCGGCTAGCCGGTGATGTTTATTGTCTAAACATGTTTATGTGTTGTGTATGTTCCGCTGCTATTCTCTGATGTATACCTGAAAGGGGTGCCCAGGTAGGGCACGATCCGCGCTCGGAGTCGTGACAAAAGTGGTATCAGAGCAGTTAGTCCTCGGAAAGTGTCTGCAGACCGTGTCTAGTAGAGTCTTGATTATTGGTGTGTTGTGCACCACATCTATAATCAGGAGGCTACAGGATGTTTAGGATTGGTTTCTATTCTTTCACTCTAAGATCGTGAAATAGAGTTGTGTTATAGGTTGAACTCCCTCTGACATATTTTTTATGTATCAGTTATGCCTCCACGCAAGGCAACCGCGGCCCAGAAGGGCAAGGCAGCTGAGAGAGCTGCAAGTAGGACGCAGAGGGTTACAAGGGCACATGCTCAGTCTTTACCTGAGGTGATGTTTCGGACGGCGAGTTCCACAACATCGCCAGCCCCAGCAGAGTTCGGAGCAGCAGCATCGGCTACTGAGACCGCGGTACCTGAGCCTCCAGTTACATAGCCTGGAGCAGAGGATATGGGATACAAGGAGATGACCCAGTTATTAGCCAGGATCGTGGCAAGACAGGAGGACAGACGGGAGACAGCGGTTCCGGTTGTACCCGTAGTTCACCCCAGATCTGATAACTTGAGACTTCGAGACTTTTTGAGTTGCAGCCTACCAGAGTTCTATGGGTCGAGGACTGAGGATGATCCTCAGGAGTTTATCCGACAGTTGCAGCGGATCATGAGAGTGATCAAGGCCTCAGAGACAGAGTCGGTAGTATTGGGTTCACATCGGCTGCGTGATACTGCAGTCGACTGGTTTGATTCATGGGAGCTGTCCCGGGGGGAGCATGCGCTTCCAGCTGTTTGGGACGAGTTCTCAGAGGCGTTTCTTAGCCATTTCTTACCCCCGCAGATGAGGAGAGCTCGGGCTGATAGATTTCTGACGTTGAGACAGAGCGGGCGGACGGTCCGAGAGTACAACGTAGAGTTTGACTCGTTGGCTCGGTACGTCCCCGCTTTAGTGGCCGACATGGAGGACAGAGTACACCGCTATGTCACAGGGCTCGATGATTACTTAGCAGAGGGTTGCTCGGGAGTAGCTCTTCAGCCGGGCATGGACATTGCCCGCATGCAGGCTTATGCGCTTGGGTGTGAGGAACGTAGGGGCCGACGGATTGATAGATATCAGCAGAAGAGGGCCAGGACAGCAGGGTCCTCTGGTAGTTTTCGAGGCGGACGACCTCAGCAGCAGACTGGATTTGCACCTCAGCCGGTTCAGAGCGCTCCTCCACCGTCTTCCGGGCGTTCAGGGTATTCAGGGGCAGAACAGGGCTCCAGGGCTTCGGGTTCCCAGAGGAACCGGGGTTCCAGTCAGATGAGGCCACCTATACCTCGGTGTGGTCGATGTGGTGATTCCCATCATGGGGGGTGTCGTGTTCCTCCGGGAGCTTGTTACTCTTGTGGCCAGCAGGGCCATTTGAAGAGAGACTGTCCGACCAGAGGCGGCGGGAGTGTTATGGGTCGGCGACAGTCGATTCTTTGGATCTTCGTCTTGGTGGCTATGTGCCGGAGGCGTGTTCACGGACCAGCGCGGCGAGGTCGTGGTGGGGTCCCGATTCAGCGGTCCTCAGAACCGCATTTATGCTATGTCCAGCCATCAGGACCAGGAGGCGTCACCAGATGTCGTCACAGGTACATTATTGGTTTCATGTTGTGATGTATATGCTTTGATAGATCCAGGTTCTACCTTGTCCTATATATCCCCTCATATTGCTGGTAGAATAGGGATAGAGCCCGAGTCCATAAAACCTTTTGAGGTGGCTACGCCAGTAGGTGATTCGGTGGTAGATAAGCGGGTATATAAGGCTTGCCCAGTGACTATATACAGTCGTCAGACCCTAGCCGACTTGATAGAGTTGGATATGACGGATTTTGATGTGATTATGGGTATGGATTGGCTAGCGTCCTGCTATGCCAATGTGGATTGTAGAGATAGATTGGTACGGTTCCAGTTTCCTGGGGATCCGGTTATCGAGTGGAAGGGGAATACTGCGTCGCCGAGGGGTAGGTTTATTTCTTACCTCAAGGCTAGGAAGATGGTGCGGAAGGGGTATATCTACCATATGGTTCAGGTATTCGATACTAAAGTCGAGATACCAGACCTTCAGTCAGTTCCGGTTGTTAGAGAGTTTCCAGATATGTTCCCAGACGATCTCCCGGGTATCCCTCCTGAGAGGGAGATTGAGTTTTGTATTGATACGTTGCCAGACACTCGACCTATATCTATTCCGCCATACAGGATGACACTTGCTGAGTTGAGGGAGCTGAAGGAGCAGCTGAAAGATTTGCTGGAAAAAAGCTTTATCAGGCCTAGTGTTTCTCCCTGGGGAGCGCCGGTTTTATTTGTAAAGAAGAAGGATGGGACGCTGCGTATGTGTGTTGATTACAGGTAGCTGAATAAGGTAACTATCAAGAACAGATACCCCCTCCCCAGGATTGATGATTTGTTTGACCAGTTGCAGGGTGCGAGGTGTTTTTCCAAGATAGACCTGCGATCGGGTTATCATCAGGTGCGAGTTAGAGAGGCAGATATCCCAAAGACTGCATTCAGGACCCAGTATGGGCACTATGAGTTCCGGGTAATGTCTTTCGGGTTGACCAACGCCCCAGCAGTATTCATGGATTTGATGAACCGGGTGTTCAAGCCATTCTTGGATATGTTCGTTATAGTATTCATTGATGATGTCCTAGTTTATTCGCGCACAGAGCAGGACCATGCCGATCATTTGAGGATGGTACTGGGAGTCCTCCGGGACCGACAGTTGTATGCCAAGTTCTCGAAATACGAGTTTTGGTTGGCTTCAGTGGCTTTCTTAGGGCATGTTATCGGGGCCGATGGTATTCGGGTTGATCTGAGAAAGATTGAGGCGATCAAGACTTGGACTAGACCACTACACCGACGGAGTGCGCAACTTTGGGCCTTGCGGGTTATTATCTGAGATTTGTGGAGAAGTTTGCTTCCATTTCAGCACCTTTGACTAAGTGACCCGCAGCGATTATGTTTCGATGGGCGGATGCTTGTGAGAGAGCTTCCGATTCATCAAGGAGAAATTGACGACCGCCTCAGCTTACTCTTCCGGAGGTTTAGACGGATATGTGGTTTATTGTGATGCGTCGGGTGTCGGGCTTGGAGTGCGTCTTTGATGCGACGCGGTAAAGTTATAACTACGATCTCGACACTCGGGAAGCATGAGAAGAACTACCCCACACATGACTTAGAGTTGGCGTGATGATTCATGCCTCGACGATCCGAGACATTATTTATATGGGGTTCATGTGGATATTTACACAGACCACAAGAGCCTCGAGATATCTTCACGAGGAGAGCTGAACTTGCGGCAGAGACGGTGGTTAGAGCTACTTAAGGATTATGATGTCGATATCCTATACCACCCAGGGAAGGCCAATGTAGTTGCAGATGCCCTTAGTCGCAGATCGATGGGTAGTCTGTCAGATGTGCAGCCAGAGAAAAGGGGCATGGTCCGCGGGTTACATCAGCTAGCGAGCCTTGGGGTTCGTTTGTGTGGTTCTGATAATGGTGGGGTTCGGGTTCGAGAGGTTGCCGAGTCGTCCATCGTCGAGGAGGTGAAGAGGCGACAGCATGAGGATCCGATTATGGTACGGTATTGAGATACGGCTCTTTGAGATGAGAAGAGTCTATTTGAAGTAGCACCGGATGGGGTGCTAAGATTTGAGGGCAGGTTATGTGTTCCCGATGTAGCAGGACTTCGTCAGCAGATTCTGGGGGAGGCACACAGTGCTCGTTACTCTATTCATCCGGGGTCGACTAAGATGTACCACGACCTCAGGGGTATTTATTGGTGGGATGGCCTGAAGAGGGACGTTGCGGGGTTTGTGGCGCAGTGTCCGAATTGTCAGCAGGTCAAGGTGGAGCACCAGAAGCCTGGTGGGTTGTTGCAGATGATAGAGATTCCGACATGGAAGTGGGAGGTGATCAATATGGACTTTATTACAAGGTTACCTCACACTCAGAGGAAGCATGATTCTATCTGGGTTATTGTCGACAGGCTGACGAAATCAGCCCAATTTCTTCCAGTCATGACGACTTTTTCAGCTGAGGATTATGCTAGATTGTATATCAGAGAGATTGTGAGATTGCACGGAGTTCCTGTATCGATTATTTCAGATAGAGGAGCCCAGTTCACGGCTAACTTCTGGAGGTCTTTCCATAAGGGATTAGGGACACAGGTGAGTCTCGATCGCGTTTCATCCTCGAGCGGACAGGCCGAACGTACTATCCAGACACTTGAGGATATGCTGCGGGCCTGTGTTATTGATTTCAGGGGTAGCTGGGAGGATCATTTACCTCTTGTGGAGTTTGCATATAACAACAACTACCATTCTAGTATCCAGATGGCGCCTTATGAGGCCTTATACGGGAGGAAGTGCAGGTCACCGATAGGCTGGTTTGATGTGGGCGAAGTTCAGTTAGTCGGGCCGGACTTGATTCAGCAGGCGGTGGATAAGGTGAAGCTTATCCAGGAGCGGTTATTGTCAGCTCAGAGTCGACAGAAGTCGTATGCAGATCATCGGCGTCGACACTTGGAGTTTGAGGTGGATGATTGGGTTTTCCTGAAGGTATCACCCATGAAGAGCGTGATGAGATTTGGGAAGAAGGAGAAACTTAGCCCCAGGTACATTGGGCCTTATCAGATAGTCCGTAGGATAGGCAAGGTTGCCTATGAGTTGGATCTGTCGTCCGATCTGGAGGCAGTACATCCAGTTTTTCATGTGTCTATGTTGCGAAAGTGTATCGGAGATCCATCTAGAGTGCACCCGATTTGTGATGTCCAGGTGACAGAGGGGTTATCATATGAGGAGAGTCCCATAGCGATACTCGATCGTCAGGTTAGGCGACTACGGACAAAGGATGTGGCTTCCGTCAAGGTCTTATGGCGGAATGAGAACAGAGAGAAAATGACAAGGGAAGCAGAAGAGGACATGATGAAGAAGTATCCTCACTTGTTCCCTACACCTCCAGGTAACCCACTTTCCTGCTTGTTAGTTTTCAATTTGGCAATTATGCTTAAGTATTGTTGTGGCCGTGGAGAGAGTTCTTTTTGCAAGAAGAATAGTTAAGAGGGTCTATGTCAATATTGTGATTTGAGTAAGTGTAGAAGGAACATTCGGGACGAATGTTTCTAAGGGGGGGGGGGGGGGGGGAATGTTACACCCCGAAATTCAGGTCATGCTTATGAGAATGTACGAAAGGAATTAAGACTTAAATCTTAGAAAGATAGGTTGACTGAATGTTTCGGACGGGTTTTAGTCAACTTTGAGGCGGTTTTTGTCCAGTTGCATTAGGAGTTCCTAGGTGTTTCAAAGGCCTAGTAGGTAGTTCGTTGAGTCTAGTTCCCAACGCAACAAACCATTCGTTGATAGGACATCGGAGTAGAAAGTTATGGAAGTTACAAGTCCGGCTTGCAATCGGCGTAAAAGTACTTTGGTCGGGGGCCTGTGTGGCGCGGCGCGGATCTGGTCAGCGGCGCGGATATACTGAAAATTCTGAAGTTGCAGCGCCCTGGCCGAATCTGAGCCAACGCCGTATGTACTGAAAGTTTGCAGAGGTTTCAGCGTGCGCGGCCGCAGGTCGCGCGCCGAGGTGGTTTTTTAAATAAACTGGGAAAAATCAGAAGATATTTGTTTTAAAAAGGCCATGGGAGGGTGACAAGTGTCCCCCCACCCCATCTGATTTGAGGAAGTCCTATTTATTGACCAAGTCTTAAAGACTTGGTCATTCTTCAAGAACCTTCGTTCTCTCTAAAAATCCCTCTTCCTTCTCTCAAAAAAATTCCTCTTCCCTCTCTCTAAAATTCAAGGAGAATCCAAGGCCTAGAGAAATTTCGGAAAGGTGACAAGGAGGAAACATGTTGACAAGCTTCTAGGAGGTTTGTGGAGGTGATTGTGGAAAGAAGGCAAGAGAAATTTTGTTGGACTATTTTGGGTGAACTCTTAGGTAACAATCAATTCACCTTTTTAAGTAAAATTGTGTTGCATGTGTGGAAGAAAGGACTTGTAGTTATCAATATGGCTTTTAGATATATTGCATGTAGGAATAACAATTTGGATTTGACAGAATAACAATTCCCGTATTTTTAAAATGACATGTTAGTGCCTTAAGTAAACTAAAATGAGAGAGTATAATAATAATGTTAATAGGAAGTTAGGGGATTTTCTTAACTTGCTTATATTATGATAAGCCGGTAGCGCTTATGTTATGTATGATAGCCGGTTGTGCTAGTTTAAGTTATTCTTACGGGGTAAATCCCCGGGTTACTACTTATTCCATGGATTTGCTACCCATGATGCGAGTGCGGCGTTTGTACTCATTGCGGGCCCACCGGGTCCATGCGGGTGAAATAGTCCCATGCGAGGCGGATGACCTCATTGCGGGTCCACAGGACCTATGCGGGTGAAATAGTCCCAGGAGTAGGATTGCTTAATGATACTACGGGCGGGTGGCCCTACTTTGATCATGAGCCTCCTATTTTTATGCAGTAAAGTATACTCTTGTTTACTCTCATTGTTAGTAAGGCACAGTGTACTGTAATTTGATTATCATACATGTCCCCACCATTATTTTAGTCCTATGATGTAAATTGCAGTATTTTTTCCAGTTTTACATACTTGGTACATATTGTGTCGACCCCTTTCTCGGGCCTGCGTTAAATCATGCCGTAGGGGTAAGCAGGTGGTGGATCCTCATTATTAGGATCACTGATCAGGTGTCGGAAGCTCCATTTCTCCGGAGGCTTGTCTTTTGGTACGGTTCTCCCTGATGTTGTAGATATTATGTACATTCGGGGGTATGGTGGGGCCCTGTCCCGCCACAGTTGTTATTCCTAGAGGTCTGTAGTCACATTGGTGTTTTGGGCTGTAAGAACAAAGTTGTACTGTTTTACTTTTGGTTATGTATATACTATGGAAGACGGCCCTATCGGCTAGCCGGTGATGTTTATTGTCTAAACATGTTTATGTGTTGTGTATGTTCCGCTGCTATTCTCTGATGTATACCTGAAAGGGGTGCCCAGGTAGGGCACCAGTCGCGGCCCGGGGTCGGGTCGTGACAAAAGTCTCTCAATCTCAGGGTTCAGAGGGATAGGAGTGTCTGCTCCTCTCCTACTTCGCATACACTAGATTCCTGAAATAGATCACAATCAACAAACAGATCACGACACACAGTTCTAACAATAAAAATAAAAATAAATCCAAATTAGAAATAAAAATAGATGGTTCGATATTAGATATACGTCAGTCCCCGGCAATGGTGCCAAAAACTTGTTACGCGATTTCCACACGCGCAAAACACAAGTGTACGTATCATCTCAAGTAATATATTTTGTAAGACCGAATATCGTCCACAAGGCTGGTTTTTAAGTACCGAGCATCTATTTTGTGTTATCTATTTGGCGAACGAATATTGATTGGGTTTTTTATTTAACTACTGGAATGATTGCAAGAAATAAGTAAACTAATTAGGTTGTATTCAGATTATGAAGGAATTAGGCTTCCAAAATCATCAACTATCCACTTTATTAAATCCTTAATGCGTTCTAGAATGATTCTTCTTCTATGTTAAGATAGCGATTAACTAAACTGTCTTATATTCCGGTTAGGATATATAATCACTCAACCCCAGTGCAGAACCCTTCTATATTTCTATGCTAGGATTTACCACATAGGAGGATTAAGAACAATAACCTATAAAGCTACACAAGTATCGAGGTACTGTCGTCCACGATTTTAACCTATGTCTATTCAACTACAGCATATCCAAATCTCTCCTCTCGGTTGTTGATTCGAAATCATATATGTTATGATATTTAGTGATCAATTAACTATCAAGCATTTACATCAATTATTGAATAGATCTTAACAACTGAAGAAGTAATCAAACTATTACATCAAATCATGAATAAAGGTTCAAGTGAATCATAAGGAAAGCCCTAATTAAGTGTTTAGTTCCTAGTCATAGATATGTTATGAACTAACACAATATCCAACATAAAACTGAAATAAAAACTAAAGATAGAAAATTACGAAGATTAAAGTCTTCAATTGTTGCTCCAAGTGCCTTGTGTTGTTCTTGTGTTAAATAATGGACTCCCCTCCCAAAAACTGATCCCTAGGGCTTTAAATAGGTATCAATTTCGTGCCCTAGGGACCCTATTGCCCTTGGCCAATTCCAACTCGGAACTTAAAAATTTCGTACCGACACCGTGGTTTTGCAGGTCAGTACCGCGGTGCCAAAACTCCTGCAGCTCTCTGAATAAATGGAACCGCGGTTCTGTCTGAATGCACCCCAGTGCGAAAGTCCTGTGGGTTTCTGCTGTTTTGGCACCGCGGTCCTACCACTGAGCACCGCGGTGCTGCTGTGATTTTTCCGAGTCATCGATTTTCGACCTTTTTCTGCCTCGGGACCTCCTTTTATGCCCACTTTTCGCTCCTTTTTATCATTTTGCTTTTTTGAACACCTGTGACTCAAAAGAAAGAAAAATAACCCTAAAAATGTACTAGACGCAACAAAAATGGATAAAATACTAATCGAAAATGACTCAAAATAGGTATATGAAATATGCCTAACATAAGAGAGGCTCAGATTTTGGTTGGAAATCCGAGGGAGGGTCATGGTTTTCAAGAAAAAAAGTGAGAAGCAGAAGCAAGGAAAAGAACCTAGACTCTTGATACCATGAAAGAATTAATCTCTTGATTATTCTTATTGATGAAAGACATATATATAAAAGTTACAATTGGAGAATCATATTCCTACTTTACATCTAAATCCCTATTCTATATGAATAACAACTATACACTTATGGTAATATTATAATCCTAATTAAGGTACAAGACTAATATGGAAAGATACCAAATATACAAAATAGATACAAAGTGGGAAGTAGGACTCTTCACGGAATGGGATGCACGGCTTTGGCCCATTTTCTAACAAGTAATCTAAGTGATTACAATCAAAGTCGGAGATCAAGAAAGTGACAAAATCGAATTCTACTTTATCTATTCTATTTTAATCTTCTACCATTTATGATTTATGAAATTCAATTTTTATAAATATTTGTGTAAGATTATATTAATCTCCCTTGGTGAGTCTTTTTCATTAATACAAAATATATACAGGTGTATAATGTTGAATCCTTCTATAATAAGGATCCCAATTCTACTATAATTATACAACACAAAATATGGTAAATACTGCCTATGTACACGTGCTAATACACCCCCTCCGTCTGAGCGGGAGGAGGTCGGACACTAATACTGGATCTGAAGTCAAGGAAGAGTTGTCTAGGGAGGTCTTTTATGAATATATCTGCATACTGATAAGAGGAAGACACATTTAATACTTTGATATGACCGAGAGAAACCTTCTCACGAACAAAGTGTATGTCTATCTCAATATGCTTGGTTCGCTGATGTTGAACCGGATTATGAGATAGATAGATGGCGGATATGTTATCACAATAAACCAAATGCGTTTTACACAACAAACACTGAAGCTCTAAAAGAAGGTTTCAAAGTCACAATATCTCAGCAACAACATGAGCAACATCTTTGTACTCTGCTTCTGCACTCGAACGGAATAATATGAATTATCTTTTGGCACACCAAGAAATAAGATTATCCCCCAAGAACACACAATAGCCCGAGGTGGATCGTCGCATGTCCGGACAGCCTGCCCAATCAGCATCTGTATATGACAACAACCTGGTCGGTACTTAGGGGTAGAGCTGTAATCTATAATCAAGTGTGCACTTAACGTATCGAATGATACGTTTAAAGACAGTAAAATGAGGCTCCCTGGGGGCATGCATAAATAAGTATATTTGTTGAACAACATAAGCAATATTAGGCCTGGTGAAAGTAAGGTATTGTAGGGCACCTGCAAGACTCCGGTAGAGAGTGGGATCTGACACTGGATCACCATCCAAAACACTGAGCTTTGATTTAGAATCAACTGGAGTAGACATGATCTTGCAATTTGTCATTTTAGCCCTGTACACAATCTCCTCTGCATACTTTCATTGACAAAAAACATAGTGTCTATGAATCTAGTCACTGAAATCCCCAAAAAATAGCTCAACTTCTCCAAATTAGTCATAGCAAATTCTATTTTAAGCGGTGCAATGATCTCATTTTTCTATAAGGAGTGAGCATAATATCATCCACATACAATAACAAATATGCAATCGTACTACCTCTATGAAAAATAAATAGAGAATTATCACACTTGGTGCATACAAACCTAATATGCAAAATACCCTATGCAAAGTGAGCATACCACGCTCCAGGGGCCTGTTTCAAGCCATAAAGTGACTTACAGAGACGACATACATACCGAGGGGATACAGGATGGACAAAATCAGGCGGCTGATACATATAAATAGTTTCTTTCAAATCCCCATATAGAAAAGCATTTTTCACATCAAGTTGATGAATCAGCCAATACTTACCCATAGTATTACTCAGAATTATGCGAATTGTATCGATTTGACAATCGGACTGAATGTCTCACCACAAGCAATATCCTCATGCCGATTAGTGTCATTAGCTACAAGTTTAGCCTTATACCTCTCAAGCTCACCACTGTCTCTATATTTATGACGAAAAAGCCACATACATCGAATCACATTCACCCTCTCCAGTCTAGGAAACAAATCCCAAGTGTTTTATTTTGTTAAACCATTATATTCCTCAAACATGGTTGTATTCCAATTAAGGTCTAGTTTGGCTAATTTTGGGTTTTTGGGAATTGGGAAAATAGTTTGGATGGACAAGTTAAATTGGACTTTGGGTTTGAAAATCTCGTGTTAGGCACGGGTTTCCATGTGATGAGTCGGGGCATGGGTACTATTGGTATTTGGGTATGGGGCTGGGCTCTGGTTACTGGTTGACGGGACTGGATTTATTGGTAAATGGGTTCGATGGGGTGGGATGTCGGTAATGGGGATTTTGGGTTTGATATCTGGTGTGGTGGTGGTGGCGATCGGAGTAGGCCTACGCCATTTGGGTTGTGGATGGTGGGGTACGATGTCGGTAGTGGGGTGGGGCTGGGAGTTTGGTTTGGTAGTGTGAGTATGACGGTCTGGGTATCGGGGTAGGTTTGACTTGGGGTTCCGGTGATAGGTGAGGTGGCGACGGGGTTGTTTTGGCTAACTGGAGGAGCGGCGGTTGGTGACACAGCGGGTGGTGGTTGATTCTGTTGGCTCAGAGGAGAGATGGTGAAAGGGGGATGCCTGGTAGTTGTTCCGGCAGGCAGTGAGACTGGATGGTTGGCCGACCGGATTCTGGTAGTATCAGATGGTAATGGAACAGTGAGGTTGATGGCAGACGGTGATTGTACAGATGGGGTGGTGGTGATGGTGGTGGACTGACATAGTTCATGAAGTATGACGGGGGATGTATCGGACTCGTCTAGAAAGGTATAGTCCGTGTTTTGGAATTTTTGAATATTTGCAAAAGGAAAAATCATCTCATCAAACATAACGGGACGAGAGACGTGAATTTATCGAGTGGACATGCCATAGCACAAATAGCCCCTATGATTAGATGGAAAACCTACGAAGACACATGGAGTGGTTCGGGTGCTAATTTATGAGGGGCGGTGGACTCAAGATTTGGGTAACACAGGCAACCGAAAATCTAAAGGTGATCATAGGAGGGAATCCGACGGTATACAATATTGGTTGGGGTCATGTTATGAAGAGTACTAGTAGGTAAAATATTAAAGACTTATTCTACCATTTTGACTGCATTAACCCAAAAGGATAAAGAGATATAGGTATGAAACAGGAAAGTACGAACCATGTTATTTATGGTGTGAATAATTCGTTCTGCTTTGCCATTCTGATGGGAGGTGTGGTGACACAAAAATCAAAAAATCATGTCATTATTTTTACAGAATTTGTGAAACGTGGAATAATTAAACTCACGACCATTTCACATTAAAAATATTTAATGGCTTTTTCAAATGCGTTTTGATAAAAGTGCGAAATTCCAGAAATGTGGTAAAAACTTCCGACTTAAACTTTAGTGGGTAGATCCAAATAAAGTGATAGTAATCATCTAATAGGACTAGATAATATTTATGACCCAGAGAGCTAGTAATTGGAGACGTCCACAAATCAGCATGAACAATATTAAAAGGAGCAAACGCAACAATAAGAGATGATTTAATCGAAAGGATAACATGTTTGCCTAACTGACAAGAAACATAATTTTGGGCAAGTTTCCCATTATTACAACGAATAAATTTATTTCTTCTAAGAAAATTAAAAACTGGGGCTCCTGAGTGTCTAAGCCTATTATGCCAACTTGACAGAGAGATACCGCGGAAGGTGTGTGAGTGGGAACTGGCAGCGGAGTGGATGGGAAAAGATAAAGATCTCTTGTGCTATTGCATCTCGTAAGAGGTGTCCCCATACGAAAATCCTTCACAGTAAAACAAAAAGGGTCAAAGTCAACAAAGATGGAATTATTATGAGTAATTTTTGGACAGATATTAAGTTTTAATGATGTTAGGAGCAAACAGGACGTTATTTAGGGAGAAGGGTGAGTGAGGTGGTTTGGTGTATGTGGTATCATAACCCTGAATTATAATGCGGTAGTCATTACTAATAGTGATATTTTGAGGATACGTTAAACGAAACAATTCTGGAAGATTACCTGCAGATCGGGTAAGGTGAGATATAGGCCCCGTATCCATGTATCAATTTTTATCGGGCTGCTGCATATTTATGGAGCTGAAGGCCTGGCCCAAATCAGTGGGGGCCAGGCACACTGGAACCTGCTGCTGCGATATGAAGTGGGCCTGTTGTTGGCCTGGTCCAAGTGCAAAAAAAAGCCTCTGCCTTGGGCCTGGTATGGGGCCCAACATACCCATAAAAGGGTAAGTCTATTGGGTCAGTGATGATGGTAGCTGGAACGCAGCCCAATTCAGGTTGATGGGCCATTGGCCAGTGACGGCCCGCTGACCAAAAGTAGGGGTCTATTGCTGGTCCTTTCCACCGCGGCTACCCCTTCCCTATTCCACTGTTTCTGCAGCGGCCGCCTCTGCCACTGCCGCCGTCCGGCGGATGGCTGTTTGGTGGTGGCGGTTGGGCAGTGGTGGCATTATATTGCGATATGTTTTCAACGGCTAATGCCTTTTGATTGTGTTCGTCCTGTTTGGCACGTCTGGTTTCCTCCAAAAGTAATTGGGAGCGTGCCTTGTTGAAACTCGGTAGTGGGTCGGCTTGTTGAATCATAGTAGTGAGACTATCAAATTCACCTTTCGGTAAATCTGCAACAAGTTGTAGGACCATCTTAGTGTCGTAGATGGGCGTCCCCATGTTGGATAATTGGTCTGCAACTAATTTTAATTGTCTGCAATATTCGTACATGTTGGAAAAAATTTCGAGATGTGTATTATTGAATTGTTCGTCCAAATACACTGCTCGAGTATTTTTGTTGTCCTGAAAAACAAATTCCAATCAAATCTATAATTCACTAGCCGCGGCACCTGTTTTCATGATTCTGTGGAGGAGGTCTTTAGATATGGTGCCATAGAACCACTGTTTGATAATAGCGTCAAGACGATGCCATGTCGAGTCTGCCATTTCTAGGGGCGAGAGATGGAGTCGTCGATATGATCAAGTATGTTGTATGCACAAGCGTGGATATTGATAAGTTCAACCCACGAAGAGTATTGACTGTCTTCCTGGTCACGAATTAATGGGATAAAATTCTTGATATTTGAGACAGTGAAAGTAGGATGGAAAGGGGACGTGGATGAGGTAGGGGGTTATCCACGACGGTTGTGGAGGATACAGAAGCATTAGTAGATGTGGGAGGAGACATGTGGCTCAACCAAAGCACAGAAACACATGAAAGGAAAAGGAAAAGGAAAAACAATTCCGGCAGAGGAGGTAGAAAAATAAATCAGTCGAGGGGAAGAGGGTGTTCCGGCGACGGTAGGTAGGGAAATTTTTTAGATTTTAGGTTTTGGCTCTTGATACCATGTAAGATTTTATTAATCTCTCTTAGGGAGCCTTTCTCATTAATACAATATATATATATATATATATATATATATATATATATATATATATATATATATATATATATATATATATATAGGTGTACAATATTGAATCCTTCTATAATAAGGATCTCAATTCTACTATAATTATACAACATAAAATATGATAAATACTGCCTATGTACACGTGCTAATAATTTGGGTAGACGTTTATTATTTGATGATCTCAAAATATATGTGCCAAAAAACTAATTGGTTGGTATTCAATTTGATAGTATGAATGATATATGTGGAAGATTATTTTCATGAATGTAAGGCATGAAGTATAGACTTACATTTATACTTAAAAAGTATTCTTGAGATTATGAAAATAATATGTAAATAATATTTTTGGAAAATAAAGGTATACATATATTGTTAAAAAGGAGAACTAAGAAATAAGACCAAACAAATGGGTCGTTGTTCGAAGTCTGGAGAAATAAATGTGAACTTTATCTCAGTGCCAAATACGATTAGTGCGATTTAAAAAAAAAAAAAACTATGTGGAGCCAATGTTACAAATATTTCATGGCTTTACAAATGAAGAGAAAAGAAAAGTATGTCCATTCCCTTTGAGGAATGGAAATCTAATCACAACCTTGAAACGGCGTGTGAATTAGTATTGTAGAACCTTTGTGGCTTTCTATTTTGGTTGAAGTTTTAATTCCGGTTTGAAGATTAAACACTTTGTCAATTTATTATATTTCGTTATACTGAATATATCGATTTGAAGATATAAAAACTTCATTATTTTATTCAATTTGATTTTGTATTCGATTTAAAGATATTAAAACTTCACTATTTTACTAAATCTGGTTAAAATTGTTTGAAGATATAAAAACTTCACAATTTTACTAAAAGACTTAATGATTATGTCATGATGAGATGACGTGAAGGACAACAAATGTTCTGTTGAGTACTTTTTCATTCTTTTATTTCAATTTTCTAACAATCAAGATTGTGTGACACATGAAAATAGAAGCCCATGGTGAATTTTTCCAAGTTTAGCATAAACGTCTCTTCAAGATGTGATACATGCCTGGTAATTTATTTTGTGAAATAAATATCAATTCGTCTTCCATTGACAACATTCTCTGAAAATAAAATGGTGGAAAGAAGTGTATGTCTTGTTAATAAGTTATGATTTATTACACAACTTGTGGGGGAAGCTATCATTATGACTAGCCAAATACTTGATCGAGTGTCTCATAGAAAAACACAATATATTCCATATGAAAAAATGAAAGGAAGAAAGCCCAATTTAGCATCCTTCAAAGTGTGGGGGTGTTTGGCTATAGTGTAAGTTCCTAAATCCAAAAGGGTAAAAATAGGACTGAAAGTCGTTGATTGTATTTTCATAGGATATGTCACATAGAGTAAAGGATATCGATTTCTAGGAGAATAAGACAATGCTGATTTATTGACATTGTTCTATTATGTCAACCCTGGGACATATGTTCTTGGTGGTATTGATATGGCAGTTAGTGACATCTTTACATAACACGTCTCGTCTTGGTAAGGACTAGTTGATGGAATTACTAATGTGATGTGGTTGATCATATGTCTTTCATTATAGGTCGTGTTCTTAAATTTTGTTAACGGATGTCACTTGAAAGGTTGTGACCTTTCATGATAAAATATGTTTGTTGATAGACAACTCTTTGAAAAGATAATATGGTTCATTGAACGTATATGTTCATTGGTCTATAAATCCAAGAATCAATTGACGATAATGATATAAATCGAGAATAGCTTGGTTTTTACATCGATGTATGTGCTATTAGTTTGATGTTTGAAGAAATAGACTTATAAGAAGTGGATATATATATATATATATATATATATATATATATATATATATATATATATATATATTGTTAAATGTTGTGGCCACAATTGATGTCAACAATCCACGTGTATTATGATCTACGATATATTCTATTTCCAAGCTATGTGTTATTTTATAATAAATATCCCACGATTCAAGGTGTATGTTTCTACAAATTGAATCACCGGTTCAAATGAAATTAAATCCATAAATGAATATTTTATCATTGGTGGAGGAGCACTATCTTGAAAATCATCCAAACAAATATGTATCCGCCCCACAATGGAGTCTAAGTTCATAGCTTTAGACAAGATCAGTGAAGAAGTTAAATGGATCGGGAATTTTTCGGAAGATATTCCATTATGGCCCTAATTGTAGGCTCATATATGCATACATCATGATAGCCTAACGGCGATAGAATGGGCTGGAGCGTTATGTCTAACATAAAATCTTGTCATATACGACGGAGACATAATATCGTTCGACAACTACTCTCCAGTGGAGTTATCACAATTGACTATGTAAAGTCAAGAGATAATGTGTCGGAGCCACTTACAAAAGGGCTAACTAGAGAGGCAATTGAAAGATCATCGAGGGGAATGGGTTTAAGGCCTAGGACAAGTTACATGGATGTAACTCTACCTAGTAGACTGGAGATCCCAAGAGCTAGGTTCAAAGAGATCAAACAAAAACGATTCAACGTTGTCAAATAATTTAATCTATTCTTATGATGAATACAATGTTCAGAAACAAGGATAAGGCATTAAGGCTTCTTAACGAGTTAATAAAGATTAAGTTTTTAATGGTTTCTAAGTTTGGCATGTATGACCAGATAGTGTATCTATGGGATGACACGTTTAGGAATCACTTATGTGAATGTGAAGTGTAAGCCTCTTCAAGGAGTATGTTAGGTAAAGGCACATGCTCTACGCACTCATGAAACCAAGCGGTGTTCATAGCTAAAACGAACACAACAATGAGAATCAAAGATCGTTAAAGGGTTAATTGTGTGACATATGGTTATCTAGGTATACACCAAAGCTTGACGATTCAAAGATATCAAATCTACCGATTGATCGAGTATATCCTATATATATTCACTACGGACAGTTCAAAGGAAAATCTACTTATCCAGATGCAATCAATTCATGCTTACAAACACACAATTTTTCATGTATGTTTTCATCATATAGCCATTCCTCATTCACATGGGAGATTGTTGGGTTCTTTATTGCATGTGAATGAGAAATGAAGAGTTGTTTTCCCGAAAAGACGCCAGGAGAGAGGTTTTGACTTTTACGATAAGACACAATTGTATCCGTTCACACTACCCTGAGTTGGCTATAAATTCAAAGGATTAGCCTCAAATTTCCTTTATCTTTGAAAATCTCTGCTTAACAATATGCATTCTGTATACCTTTACAAACAAAAACATCGAGTCGGTGTCTTGTGTGCTTCGTTGCCATCTTTGAGTTTACGTGAAGTCATAGGCGTTTGAGGTACCGTTACTCCTTTGACAAGTTTATCCGTTGTATCATGGGAGGAAGTAATCCATAACCTCGGCTACTTGAGGGGATTAAATTCCTTAAGAACACATAGTGAATTATGTGATCTCGGATATAAGTTTCTGCATTTTATGTTTTTCTAAGATTAATTTAATTTTCTGGTTTATTGATTTTGAACATAGATATACTAACAAATATTACTATTAACAAACCTTGATTTCATTACTTTCTTAGGTATGTTCCCTCTTCTTATGTTGTTCAATTTCTCTCATACTTAGACTAGTTAGCTCTTATTTAAAAGAAGTGAGCACTATTTAGAGCCTTTTTAAGACCTATAATCTTTGACTTACTCAATTGATATGTTAAAAGTCCTCTTTCCAATGTTACTTTGAGGTATTTAAGCGATATAGAGCTGAATTGCAATCATGAAACCTTAATTTTTATCCGTATGTTAAAATGTTCTTCTTACTTTGGTCTATTCTATCCTTGTGTTTACATACGAAATACATCTTGCAAGATTTCTACCTACTTAATATGTGATTGTTTTGTGATAAAGATGACGTATCAAGTGTTTGTATTGTTTACCCCAAAAAATGTACAGTTGAATTTATAAATGGTTTTAAGGATACGTTGATCGAATTGTAAATGAATATAACGAGCAATTAATAATAAGTAAGTAAATTTAAATAATAAGCAAGTAAATTAGCATGGAATATTGTGATCTTAATTGAAAAAACTTGACAAGTTTGGTCTGATCCTAAGCTGAATTGCTTCGGGACTGAGCCAACAATGAGAACTAATAGTTTTTAGTGCAATAAGAAAATCATGCAAGTATGAAATATGAGAATGAGGAAAAAGCAAGTTCGGTACCCTTTATTCAAAAAATACAAAAAAAAAAAAATTGTTCATAAATATAAAAAAAATGTTATCCAACAATACAAAACATTTTTTAAGTATCATTGTTTGACTTGGTTGATACCAACACAATTAGGAGTGTGCATAGGAAAGAACGAGTAATAATCAATATAGGTTGACTTCGTGGTAAATCATAGATTCTTTTGGTACCTCTCTCTCACACTTGTAATGATATTCTTGCATGCTTCTAAGATAAGAACGAAACCAACCTCATCGTTTCATGTGCATTATGTGGTGAGTTTTAGAATAAGTTCAGTTGCATTGCATTGTGATCTAGAACTTGGCCTGAATGTTTGTTGAGGCGAAATCCTGAGTAACACTCGGTGTAAGAAATGATCGTAGGCTTTCTTTGACCCGTTTGAGCCTTTTCAGCCTACCAAATAACATTATCCGTAGTACACCCCTTTTGAGCCTAAAACTTGTTCTTTCGACAACCGCATATTACACATATACCCTTTCTGAGTGTGTACGCACTATCCCTCTCTTGGCCCGACCTCCTTGAGCGCTTTAAAAATGTGCAAGTGGCTGACAAAATTCTGCGTCGAAATTTGCAAAGACAAAAATTGTCAAAGTCCCAAAAGGGAAAAGAAAAACACAAATGACGGCTTCACAAAAAGAAGAAATCAAAAGCCCCGACATTATAAAAAAATGAATAAAAATGAGAGAATAACTTTGGAAAAAGGGGGCTCCAAACGAAAGATTCAAAAAGAAGTCAGTACAGAAAAACTGGGACAAAAAGAAAGTAGGTCAGCAATAAAGCACACAAATATCAAGCACGGACGTAGTCCAACGCTCGAGGAAGGATTAGTCACTTTTACCCAAATGATATTCATCCCTTCTCCCAAACCTACATTACAAGTCCGTGACAAGCCCTACATGATCTTATACTAAGGGTTCTCACATTAGTGGATACTTACATGATGGTCAAGCCTATGGTATCACAATTGCATGCATTGAACATCCTTTTGAGTGTGAGCGTACTTCTCTAAATGTCCCAAAATTCAAAATACTGGAATATATGTGAGAAATGGGACTTTCTTCAGTGAGGGCATTTCAAAAGTGAGATTACGTGTAGTTCGAAACTTTGGCTGCAAGCAAGTGTGCCGATAGTTAGGTGTCTGAGGTACCATTTGAAAGTATAGGAATTACTCAGAAGTCAGTCTCGGTTAGACTGGAAGTAAATAACGGAATTCCTAAGCACAATACTAATTGTTGGTATCAACTGAGGTCAGAACGTGATGTTGTCTTTCCATTTTCAGAAGAAAAAAAACAATAAAAAATACATATATAAAAATTCTCATTTTTTGCATCACGAACTACGTCTTGACCTGATTCCCTCAGCGGGATACGTAGGCGGCCACATTGGCTTCGGTCTCATTTCTTGAAAATTGTACAATCATTTCGCATCACGAACTACGTTTGACCTGATTCCCTTGGTGGGATACGTAGGCGGTCATATCGGCTTCGGTCCCACTTTTAGGAAAAAATCACAATTCCCTTTGATTGTAATTGGAACTACGATCGACCTGATTCCCTTGGCGGATACGTAGGCAGCCATATCGGCCTCGTTCCCACCTTTAGAAATTTTAGCTTTACCAAATTTCGCTTGTAATGAACTACGTCATGATCTGATTCCCTCATGAGGATACGTAGGCGGCCTAAATCGGCTTCGGTCACACCATTAGAAATCTTCCCATTGGCTCGCGTGCGACAGAATGCGTTTGATTATTCCGAAAAGAGATATGAGCAATTTCCGCCAGAGTTAAGTCTTGCCCACGCGCCCCGCATAATGAAAACTGGGATAATTTTGGAAAAGCACCGTGAAGAGATCATAATAAGGATTCCAAAAAGGTGTTCGTTTAGTCAGAATACGTGTCATATTCGGCAAATTTGACAATGCTTTTATACTTTATACGCATGTCATATAAATATTTTATTCTAAAAGATGTTTTGTGCACACCTTATGAAAATGTTTCGTTTTGAAAATACTTTTAGGACACGCTACGTCAAAATTTTTGCTATCAAATATCTCAACGAGATCAGGCAGGGGTTACAGGTCCAAACAAATCAGGAAAACGAGCAGAAAGATCAAGGTCGCAGAATCAATACGAACCGACCACCCCCCCCCCCCCAAACTCACAAGTTTTCTTTGAGTACAGATTTTTTCCCATTAGTAGAAGCAGAAACAACATTAAATTCTGGGCGAAACGACAACCGCATTCGCAAAGATCCGGAAGTCCGTGCGGGGACTACATCGGACTCGCATCATTCGCCAGCATTCGCGGCGTTCGCAAGTCGCGGCAGACTACAACATCATTAACAGCATTCGGCAAGCATTCACAACATCCATCAAGTCCGTGCAGAGATTACATCAGCAATCGCAGCATTCGCAGCATCCAGCAAGTCCATGCAGAGACTACATCAGCAATCGCAGCATCCAGTAAGTCCGTGCAGAGACTACATCAGAAATCGCAGCAATCAGCAAGCATTCGCAACATCCAGCAAGTCCGTGCAGAGACTACATCAGCAATCGCAATAATCAGCAAGCATTCACAGCATCCAGCAAGTCCGTGTAGAGACTATATCAGCAATCTGATCGGTGTATTTTATATACACCTTTTGAGTCAGTTTTAGTTAGTCTTTTGTCCCGTTTTGCACATATAATTGTCGTATTAGGATAGTTTCCCTTTCTTTTGAGTCAAAGTGGTTAAAATGGCCAAATGGCGGAAAAGGAGCTAAAAGAGGGCAAAAGAGGAGATTCCAGAGCTAAAAACAGAGAAAGTGGCGAACGAGGCTGAAACCAGACAGCGCGGCCTCCTGCGATCGGAAGCGGCGCGGCGCCACTATCGAGAGGCTGCGAAGACTTCGCGCCATGCGCTCATGTCGGCAGTGCGGTCGCGGCGCCTAAACATCCGAAAGCTACAGAGTTGCGGCGCCATGGCTACCGAGACAGCAGAGCGCGGCGGCTAAATCATCCGACGGATTGCGAGTTCCGGCGCCCGTCATGCGAACGCGCGCCGCAGCGGAAAAATAAGGTTTCAGACGGATTTTGGGCGAACTGCGAGGAAAAATTGAGGCGGTTTCGGCTATAAAAGGAGAACCCTAGGCGGTTTTAAGGGTTCCCCTTCTGCAACACAAGGCTTGCTTGGAGATTGGATACCATAGTTTAGTAATTTTCTTTTCTTTTCTTGTCTTTATTTCAGTTTTTATGATGAACATTGAATTATTTCTTGTCATGTCTATGGCTAGGAACTAATTCCTCTATAAGACTTTTCATGTTGAATCTCTAGAAACTTATGTTATGATTTAATGCATGCTTATGGTTATTCTTCTTCTTGTTGAGATCTATCCAATATTTGAATTGAATGCTAGGTAGTTAATTGACAACTAATTATCACTATATGATTTCTAATCAGACTTCGAAAGGGGGGGATTGTGAATATGCTGTAAGTTGGGTAGACATTCTTGGATTGGCGATGAAAATACCTCAATTATTTATGTAGCGTTAATGAGAGGCTTAAAACCCTAATTTTGCGCATTGTGTGTGACGGTTAACTAGGTTTTTGTCCTTAATCCTCCTATAGAGTTATCCTTATCACCGAAAGGTAGGTAAGGTGCAATACTGGGGTTGAGTGTTTATATAACCCTAACGGGAGTATAAAACGATTTCGTAAACCTGCTTTCTCCAAAAGAAGAAGACCATAAATTATTGCATTAATAAGTAACATAAGCGGATAGTGAGGAGACGTGGAAGCCCTATTCTCATCACCAATGAAGTAAACCCTTATAGTTAAATAGCTTTTATAATTCTTAGTTATAAACAACAAATCCAAATATCAATTTACCAAATAGATACCAAAAGATAGATAGTTGGTAATTGAACCCTAATCCTTGTGGACGATATTCGGTCTTATCAAGACTATACTACTTGTCACGATAACGTGCACTTGCGTTTAAAGTGTGTGCATCTTACCGCGCATCAAGTTTTTGGCGCCGTTGCCGGGGATTAGGCATAGTTCAATATCAAATTTGTCTATTTTTAATTTCTAATTTGGTGTTTAATTTTTATTGTTATTTTTAATTTTTACATTTTTTTATTATTATTTTCAGAAAATTCGAGGTACCGTGATTGGTTGTTTGTTTTTTATCTATTTCAGGAAATCAGTTTATGCGAAGGAGAAAATGAGCAGACACTCTTGTTCCCTTCAATCCAGAGATTGAGAAAACCTGCAAACAGAACAGAAAGAATCAACGGATTGCAACTTTGATAGAAATGGACGGAGGTCAAAACAATAACATGATGAGAGAAGGGTTAGGTGAAAATCAACCTAACCCAGGAGTGCCTCGGCAAGTGCCAATAGACGTGGAGGAGAGAGTCCAAATCCAGCCAGAAAGAAGTCTGGGAGACTATGTGCTGCCAAGAGTGAATGGAGCACAGACATGCATTAGGCTCCCTACAATAGGAGCCAACAATTTCGAGATAAAACCGGTGATTACGAGCATGATGTACGGCCTGCGGTGCAATTCGGAGGCGCCATCGGAGGATCCACATATGCACATAGCTAATTTCTTGGAGCTATGTGCAACTTTCGAATATAACGGCGTTCGATGATGCGTCAGTTGAGGCTCTTTCCTTCTCACTCGAGGATAGAGCAAAAGTATGGTTGAATTCCTGTAGGCCGATTCGATTTTTACATGGCAAGAGGCGCACATAAATTCCTAGCCAAGTTCTTTCCCGTGTAAAGCGGCAAAGCGAGAGGGAGTTGAACAACTTCTACCAAGCGGATGGAGAGTCCTTATATGAAGCTTGGGAAAGGTTCAAAGATCTACGAGAAAGTGCCCACACCATTGCATTGAATTGTGGAACTTGGTCCACATCTTCTACAACTGGTGAGCAATACAACGTAACCATCATAGATACTGAAGGTGGAGCATTCATGAGGAAAACAGCCCACGGCGCTCATGAGTTATTAGAAGATATGGCCACTAACAACCATGTCACAGACGAGAGGTCGACAAATGGGAGAAGAACAGTGGGAGTCCACGAAATAGATGCTATTCTTTGCCTTGAATGCCCAGTGGCCCTTCTAGCAAAACGATTGCGCAACATACGATGTCGATGAATGCGGTGCGGATGCCTAAAAGGCTGTGAGATATCGTGGCCCACATACATTTGATAGGTGTCCTCGGTGACCCCGATAACATACCAATGGAGCAGCGAGTGTCGGTGTGGGTAATTATCGAGAGGCAGAACAACCCTACTCAACACTTATAATCCGGTGGAGGAATCACCCAAATTTCTCATGGAGAGGAGACCGGGCAGCGTGAACCAATACCAAGAAAGCAGAATCAATACCAGGCAGCGAGAACCAATACGGCGATGCAGAAGCAGCGAGAATCGTGACCGCCATTCAAGCCCGCGGCCTCAGCGATTCAATGCCGGTTCGTGAAAAAGCTGACGAGCTGGCGGTATGGCGACACCCAACACCTGCACGCGATTCATGCGAAGCTAGATCCTCATTCAGGAACTTGGAAACTCAAGTGGGTCATCTAGCAAAGCAGGAAAACAGCAGACCACAGGGGATATTGCCAAGCAACACAGAGGTAAATCCGAGGGAGCGATGTCGAGCGATGCGATTGAGAAGTGGAAGCGATTGGAGCGGCGATCACCTCGGCAAGATGGCGAGAAGAAAGCGAGTTAGAAAAGAGAAGGTGATTGAGCCCACCAAAGAAAGAGAAAACTCCGGAGAAGGAGTATACAGAGAAGATCCCTTTCCCCAGAGACTACAATAAAGGCGGTTGATAAACAATTCTCTAAATTTTGGAGACATTCAGAAGTCGCGTATCAACATACCTTTCATAGAAGCTTTAGAGCAGATGCCCTCCTATTTCAAGTTTATGAAGGAAATATTGGGGAAGAAGAAGAAGTTGGCGTAGTATGAAATAGTAGCACTGATAGAGGAGTGTAGTGCTATCTTGCAGAAGAAGTTGCCACCAAAACTAAAGGATCCAGGAAGCTTTACACTACCTTGCACAGTGGGCAGGGTAACTTACAACAGAGCTCTGTGTGATTTAGGGGCAAGTATAAATCTAATGCCCTTATCAGTATTTAAAAGATTGGAGTTGGGTGAGGCCAAACCAACCACAGTAAGCCTGCAACTGGCCGACAGGACAGTGGTTCATCCAAGAGGCAAGATTGAGGACGTAATTGTGAAAGTAGGAAAATTCTTCTTTCCTGCAGACTTCATCATTCTTGATATGGAAGAAGATGCGGAAATCCCTATCATATTGGGGAGGCCATTCCTAGCAACGGGGAGAGCTTTGATTGATGTTGAAAGAGGAGAGTTAACATTAAGGGTGGAGAATGAAGAAATGGTGTTTAAAGTTTTTAAACACGTCATTGATCCACCAACCATGAGTGGGTGCTTTGCAATCAGCACCATAAAACCCCCCTGCGAGCCAATATAAGTCAACCAAAAGGAGATGAGCCCAAGAAAGCAGGCATGGTTTGCCGAAATTCCACTGAAGGAGGTATGTGTTCCTGAACTCCCTCTTACTGATAATGCTAAGAAGAAAAGAAGAAAAAGAAAACGCAAAATATGGAGGAAATGGATTAGTTGGGGGCTTGATCTACCCCACGGTTATTAAAGCTAAGGAACTTGCGTCCGGCTAAAAGACGTTAAAGACAGCGCTACTTGGGAGGCAACCCAACGTTTTCAATTATGTTATTTCAATTCTTGTCTTTAGTTATTTTAATTTCTCCTAGAACAGTCTCACGGTCTTGGGGTCTTGTGTTTGTGTTATTGACAGGTACAGGCAAATAAACTGGAGGACGAAAAGCTGAACGAAAGCCAGGATTTCCAGAAAAGCGGGTAAGCGCCGCGGCGCCCAGGAGCAGGGCCGCGGCGCCAAAAGAACTGAACAGGCGCAGAAGTTTAAGCGCCGCGGCGCCAAAAATTCCAGAAAATTTGCCAAATTTAGGCGCCGCGGCGCAGAAAGTCCCGAAGGAGCGCAGAAGATTAGCCGCGTGGCTAAAAGCGAGCGCGCGCTAGCGAGAATCCAGAAACGTAAAGCGCCCAGACACCAGATCTTTCCCCAATTCCAATTTCAAAAACCTAACTTTCCCTCTTCAAAAACCCACGAAATTCCAAAAACTTGCCCACAAATCCTCCACAAACCCAACCCAACCACAACCAAAACTCTTAAATTCCTAAAAACCCTTAGCTATCTCAAAAAACAAAGCTCCATTCCATAGCCTCAAACCACCAATTGAAACAAGAACAGCTTGAATCTTCTCATAAAAAAGGTAATCTTTTTCTGTTCTTGAATCCTTTATTGAAGTCACAGGAGGTAGTAGTTTGAAGGAGTATTGTAGTTGAATTAGTTTGGGTACTGAAAAGTTGATTGTGAAGTTGGAGAAAAGAGTAGAAAAGGAGTGTGGGTATTGGGTAGAAAAGTTGAAGTTTGGGGGTGTTGTGTTCGCTGCTAGTTGTGATTGTGTAGGAAACATTTGTGCCACTAAATTATAAGCTCCAGAAACTGTTTTAACCATGGCCACTAGGAAGAGAAGAGGCTTCACATCCACCCCAACCCCACAATACGATGAAAATAGGTTTGTAAGCTACCAAGCCTTCCAAAGATACAAAAAGCTTGATACCAGACCCTTAATACCAGAAAGGGGGATGGACTACCAGAGGGAGTCATATGGGGAAGAAGATGTTTATGAGCCCATTCGGGCGATGATTGAATTAAGGGGGTGGAGGAGATTTGTGAATCCGGAGAAAATAGCACCAATGAATACAACAATGGTGCGTGAATTTTATGCGAACTTTCCGGAGAAGGTGGAAAGGGGATGCTTTGTAAGGGGACATTATGTGCCTGTGACAGCAGAAGATATTAATACACAATTGAAGACGGTTGATGTTGAGGAAAGTGATGATTGGAACCTCTTTAGAACATGGTCTAGGAGCAGCAACAACATCGACTGGAATAACATTGCAGACACAGTGAGCTACCCTGGGGCTGCATTTGATCTTGCAAGAAATGGGTCTAGAGGACTGAGCAGGTGCCAGTTCAACAAAGCAGCCAAGGGTTGGCTATATTTCATCAGTGCCCGTCTGATCCCATCAACGCACTTCACCAGAGTGCCAGAAGATAGAATCAAATTGATATATGGGATCATGACGGGGAAAACAATTGATGTAGGGAAAGAAATAGTGCAGAGCATTGAGGAAATCAGCAGGTTGGTAACAACAGGTGGATTGGGACATGGCTCAGTTATCACCAAGCTATGCCACATGAATGGGGTCCCAATCCTACCCACTGATACTAATGAGAGAAACCAACTGCCTGTGTCCTGTGGGATAATACACTCTTTCCCAGACCCAAGCCCCTCAGCAGCCAGACGGAGAGTACAACCACCAGCAGCAGCAGCAGCAGAGGCCGCAATGAACGAGGATGGGCCTGAAATAGGGGCTCAATATGCGGCAGGACCTAGCCACCAGCCAACCACAGAAGCAGAACCTCCAGTGCCGATGATGGAGCAAGTGCTCCAGAACCAGAGAATGATGATGCAACATTTTGGCACATTGATACAAGGACAAAATGAGTTGAGACAGGGACAGCATGAGTTGCGACAAGGGCAACAAGAATTGAGGCGAGAGCAGCGATTGCACCAAAGTGATATGGCGAGATGAGTTCCCTGTTCAACCAATGGTCAATGCATTATCCACCGCCACCACCACCATTTTAGCCAAAGTTTGTAAGTGTCTTATTTCTTTTACTGTCTTTGAGTCTACACACATTGGGGACAATGTGTGATTTAAGTTTGGGGGTGTTTTATTTGTGTCTTGTTATGTTTTATTTAAGTCTTTTTGATTGTTTTATGTTTTTTTTTTTTTTGAGTCACCAAATTTTTTTCTTTTTGAGTCACAATTGTCTGTCAAAGATCATGTATGTTGTAGTTGCTAGAAACACCTAGTGAAGGAAGGTAGAATAATGTAACGGAATTGAAGCAACTATCTAAACACCTAAGTTAGATATGCCAAAAACTCACAGAATCTGTCTATTTGGAGTTTCTTGCTTGAGTTATGCATGCTAAATGATAAATACTTATGTGTTATGATTGCTTGCTATTTGAGGCGAAATAGTTAGGAAATGCATGTTAGGGAGATGATTCAGGCATTTCTTTGATAGTCAATTCTTACCATTCTTTTCTATCCCGGACTTTAAAAATATCCCTAGTCAGCCCCATTGAGCCAAAAATTGAAACTTCTTCTTTGACACCCTATATTCCCACAAATTGTGTCATAAGTAAAAATATGAAATAGTGGAATACACTGTGTAAAAAAAAAAAAAAAAAAGAGACAAAAAGAGTGAATAAGCCTGTTGCACCCCGATAAAAAAGTAATAAGAAATAGGCAAAAGCCTAAGTTTGGGGGTGCTTGTCATTATTATATACTTCACTCTCCCAAAACAAAAAGAGGGAAAAGATAGAATCGAAGTGAAGGAAAGAACAAAAAGAAAAAGGGAAATACTGAAAAGCTGAAGAGCTTATGGTACACGAAATGAGCCTAAATGCCTATTTTTACCTACCTATACCTAAGCCTACATTGCAACCCTTAAAGTCCTGAAGATCTCTTTTATGCATATCCAGAATTAGTGGAGAATAGCAAGTAAGCATGCCATAGGAATTCTTGAATTTATATGCATGATTTAGTATATTGACTTCCATTAAGCATGATGAATATGAGTTTGCGAAATATCTAGCTTCATGTGTTTAGTGTGCTGAAATTTCATGCTATATGTTCCTGCATATTATTTTGCTAACCTTCATGTTTTTCTAGTTAACTCTAATGCAGCAAAAGTGATCAATGACAGTGAGTCTTTTATTTTCGTTCTTTGAGTCTTTTATTTCTTTCTTTCTATCTTTGCTCGAGGGCGAGCAAAGGTTAAGTTTGGGGGTATTTGATCGGTGTATTTTATATACACCTTTTGAGTCAGTTTTAGTTAGTCTTTTGTCCCGTTTTGCACATATAAGTGTCGTATTAGGATAGTTTCCCTTTCTTTTGAGTCAAAGTGGTTAAAATGGCCAAATGGCGGAAAAGGAGCTAAAAAAGGGCAAAAGAGGAGATTCCAGAGCTAAAAAGAAAGTGCAGCGTGGCGAAGCGGCGGCCAGCCGCGCGCCTCGCGCGATCGAAGCGAGGGCGCCACAATCAGAGGCTGCGAAGACTTCGGCGCACGCGCCTCATGTCGGCGAGTGCGGGGCGCGCGCTAAACATCCGGAAGCTAGAGTTGCAGTACTGGCGCCAGAGCAGCATGCGGTAGCGGCTAAATCATCCGACGGATCGCAGAGTTTTGGCGCGCTTGGCTGCGCAGGCGCGCGCCGACGCTGAAAAATAAGGTTTCAGACGGATTTTGGGCCAGCCTGCAGGAAAAGTTGAGGCGGTTTTCTTTATAAAAGGAGAACCCTAGGCAGTTTTTAAGGGTTCCCCTTCTTGCACAACACAAGGCTTCTTGCTTGGAGATTAGAGACCATAGTTTAGTAATTTCTTTTCCTTTTCTTTTCTTTTATTTCAGTTTTTGTATGATGAACCTTGAATTAGTTCTTGTCATGTCAATGGCTAGGAACTAATTCCTCTATAGGGCTTTCCATGTTGAATCTCTAGAAACTTATGTTATGATTTAATGCATGCTTATGGTTATTCTTCTTCTTGTTGAGATCTATCCAATATTTGAATTGAATGCTAGGTAGTTAATTGACAACTAATTATCCCTATATGATTTCTAATCAGACTCCGAAAGGGGGGGATTGTGAATATGCTGTAAGTTGGGTAGACATTCTTGGATTGGGGATGAAAATACCTCAATTATTTATGTAGCGTTAATGAGAGGCTTAAAACCCCTAATTTTGCGCATTGTGCGTGACGGTTAACTAGGTTTTTGTCCTTAAACCTCCTATAGAGTTATCCTTATCACCGAAAGGTAGGTAAGGTGCAATACTGGGGTTGAGTGTTTATATAACCCTAACGGGAGTATAAAACGATTTCGTAAACCTGCTTTCTCCAAAAGAAGAAGACCATAAATTATTGCATTAATAAGTAACATAAGCGGATAGTGAGGAGACGTGGAAGCCCTATTCTCATCACCACTGAAGTAAACCCTTATAGTTAAATAGCTTTTATAATTCTTAGTTATAAACAGCAAATCCAAATATCAATTTACCAAATAGATACCAAAAGATAGATAGTTGGTAATTGAACCCTAATCCTTGTGGATGATATTCGGTCTTATCAAGACTATACTACTTGTCACGATAACGTGCACTTGCGTTTAAAGTGTGTGCATCTTACCGCGCATCACAATCGCAGCATTCAACAAGCATTCGCAACATCCAGCAAGTCCGTGCAGAGACTACATCAGCAATCGCAGCATTCAACAAGCATTCGCAGTATCCAGCAAGTCTGTGCAGAGACTACATTAGCAATCGCAGTATTCAGCAAGCATTCACAGCATCTAGTAAGTCCGTGCAGAGACTACATCGAATCGCGGATTCAAAGAAGCATTCGCAGATCCAAAGAAGCCCGCGCAGAGCATTCGAAGCATTCGCGATCCGGAAGTCCGCATTTAAAGCGCATCAGCACTCGCAACATTCAGCAAGCATTCACAATATTCAACACGTCCATGCAAGGATGAAATCTCAGTATTTGCAGCATCACATCAATACAACCGCCATCACATTTTACAGGATAACATTTCTACTCATATAATTACATTGCTTATAAATTCATGCGTTATCATTTTTGCCTTAACAGTTATGCACTAACCTTTTGCTTAAGTCTTAGCATGCAGGAGCAGGAGCACAACGTAGATTTTCTCTTACAGCGAACTGGGGTAATTTGTTTGGGGCCAACCTTCCCAACGAATGGCAGAAGTGGCCTCGAGCGTCGGTCCACTCATCCCGCATCACCAACAAGCCCAGCGCCATCATAATTCGATACCGATACACCCCTAAGTCCAAACCAATCTGAGCATGCAAGCGTCAAGAGCCAAAGCTACAAAGTTGATGCGAATCAACCACTCCTTTCCTAAAACTCACAAGTTTTCTTTGAAGCAGGATCTTCATATCAGCAAAGGCGGGAGGACAATAATAAGCTCATGCGGGTTACAAACGCACAACGTCTATGGAATGAAGTTATCTCAACCCAGGCGAGTCACAAAGCAGGTATGTCCATAAAACGACACAATTTCATTGTAAGCCTATGCAACGGCTTCATCTATGTTTTGTCTATGCAACGACGAACATCTGCATCGTGTCTATGCAACGACGTCATTTCATGTAAGCCTATGCAACGGCTTCATCTATATTTCGTCTATAAAACGACGAGCATCTGCATCGCATCTATGCAACGACGCCATCTCATGTAAGTCTGTGCAACGGCTTCATCTATGTTTCGTTCATGCAACGACGAATATCTGCATCGCGTCTATGCAACGACGTCATTTCATGTAAGTCTATGCAACGGCTTCATCTATGTTTCGTTCATGAAATGACGAACATCTGCATCGCGTCTATGCAACGACGTCATTTCATGTAAGTCTATGCGAAGACTTCATCTATGTTTCGTTCATGCAACGACGAACATCGGCATCGCGTCTATGCAATGACGCCATCTCATGTAAGCCTATGAAACGGCTTCATCTATGTTTCGTCTATGAAACGACGAGCATCGGTATCGCGTCAATGCAACGACGTCATTTCATCTAAGCCTATGCAACAGCTTCATCATGTTTCGTCTATACAACGACGAGCATCTACATCGCGTCTATGCAACGACGTCATTTCATGTAAGTCAATGCAACGACTTCATCTATGTTTCTTTTATGCAATGACGAGCATCTGTATCGTGTCTATGCAACGACGCATTTTTATTTAAGCCTATGCAACAGTTTCATCTATGTTTCATCTATGCAACGATGAATATCTGCATCGCGTCCATGCAATGACGCCATCAACATCTACAAACACCTTTTGCATTTTGACCTCGGAACAAACATTCTAGAGGCATTTCAGGGAACAAATACCCTGTCTTTTACAGCACCACATCACCTGTAACCCAGTGTCAATCATAATTCGACACTGGGACAAATTTTGAATCTGCGTCGGCATTGTCTTTAATTTTACAGCATCACAGCAACTCAGTGTCATCATAATTCGACACCGGGACAATTTTGAATCGGCGTCTGTCTGCTTTAATTTTCTAGCATCGTAGCAACTCAGTGTCCTCATAATTCGACACTGGGACAAATTTTAAATCTGCATCAGTTTTGCCTTTTATTTTGGCATCACAACAATCCAGTGTCATCATAATTTGACACTGGGACAAAATTTTGAATCTGCATCAGCTTTTTGCCCATTCATTTTCTTGATCTTTGTTTTAATTCTGACGATGGAGACAAAATTGGCTACAAGTTAATGTCTTTGTCCGAAAAACTCTTTCATCGTCTTTGGTCAAAGAGGGACAAGTTGTTGACATCCAATTTTGACTCATCTTTTAGTTATTTCTTGCAATTTTAAGTATTTTAGGACACCGCATTTTAATCATCATTTTTTGCATTTTTATCTTTTTATTTTAAATTAAGCATTATGTCTTTGTTAATATTATGTTTCTATTATTATTACACTGTCGTTTATTTTAATAATATTTGCATCTCTTTAAATAATTAATTGGCATCCCGTTTTAACTTTTAATTAGGCATTAAATATTTCTTAAGTATTGTATTTTATTATTATTGCATCGGCATTTTCATTTTGATAATTTTGTATCTTTTTAAATAATTAATCTGTTTTGCATTTTGTCAAACCAGTCCAATCCGTCAAGAACCAAAGCCCAAACCGATGCCCAAAAGATGAGGCCCAATACACCTTTCATCTTTTTTTCCCCAAAACCCAAAACCTTAACCTAAAACCCCCCCTCTATAAAACAAACATTACACCTTCATTTCATGGTCAGGATTTTGACCCTCAGCCGCACATGACCATTTCCCCTATTTTCTATTTCATCTCCACAACACACCAACACCTCACGGCCCCTAAGCTCCGGCGAACCATCATCATCGTTGCTTGTATACCATCAGCGCCGCACCTCACTGCTCACCGTCGAATCTCACCACTGCGGTGGCGTCGCTCCGACGACCTCGTTGTGGAAGTGAGGTCGCCGCAACCCTCTCTCTATTGGTAATGTTGAAATCTGCCGGAGTAAAAACTCCGGCGACGTCACTATATTTTACTTCTCTTGCAGCCATGGGTGTTGTTTTTTTCTGTTAGTTTAATTTTCGTGGTCTTGACATATTACCGGAATTTATATTTTCAGATGACTTTTGTTTGTTTTTATCTCGTTGGAATCTGTTGTTGGTTTTGGATATGGACGGATTTTCTATTTTTGGGTATGTCGCCGGAGTTCTTTTGAAATTCCGGCGACCCCTAGTTCGGCTCATCTTTTGGACCCGATTGTTGTTTTGTTGGATGTTTGTGGACTGATATTTTAATATTTTGGTATCCGGCCGGAGTTCTAAAAACTCTGGCGACCCTCTAAAAAATCCGGCGAACTGCCGCTTTTGCTATTTTCAGCGACCTCGCCTTGGTCCTCTACTGTTTTGTGCGATTCACTGTTCCATTTTTCGTATCTATATGGTTCTGGTTATTTGTGCCCTTTTTTCGACAATCACATGTTGTTGCTTTCACTATTCGTCGGTTTCGGGCTGATTTTTGACGATTTTGCCCGTCATTATTTTGTTAAACTGATTTCTGAACAAATCACTGCACTTGATAAAAACCCACTGATTTGAATAAGATAATACACTTGTTGTGGCCAATGAAAAAGTTATCCGTCGATTTTTGAGGCCTACACAGTTGCAAAGACGGAAAATAAAATTAAATGAAGCTTTTTGGGCGTTGATGATTTCTTCTACTTACACAGGATAACAACATGCACCGGCGGGGCGAATTTTCGCAGTCGGACTTGTTTAGGATGTCCCACTTTATTTTTTATATATATCTGAGCCCTCCGTGTTTAAAACTATTACTGTTTTGGCGCGGATCTGAAGGTTTTATTTATTTTATTGTTTCTAACAATATTGGCCGATGAAGGAATCTTCGTCTGATTTCCAAGGCCTCCCCTGTACAAAAGACGAGTTTATTTTTGGCTTTACTTATTAATTCTTGTCATTGCTTTAAAATTATCCATTCTATTACTAATACTTTTACTAAGTGTTTATACAGGTCCCGGAGATGCATTTCAAAAAGAATGTTCAGGAGTTTTATTTTATGTCGCATTTAATTTTAGTTTTATTATTCTGTATTGCATTTTATTTTAATTGTAAATGCGAATTTTCGCAGTCGGACTTGTTTAGGATGTTATTTTATATATATATATCTGAGCCCTCCGTGTTTAAAACTATTACTGTTTTGGCGCGGATCTGAATGTTTTATTTATTTTATTGTTTCTAACAATATTGGCCGATGAAGGAATCTTCGTCTGATTTTCAAGGCCTCCCCTGTACAAAAGACGAGTTTATTTTTGGCTTTACTTATTAATTCTTGTCATTGCTTTAAAATTATCCATTCTATTACTAATACTTTTACTAAGTGTTTATACAGGTCCCGGAGATGCATTTCAAAAAGAATGTTCAGGAGTTTTATTTTATGTCGCATTTAATTTTAGTTTTATTATTCTGTATTGCATTTTATTTTAATTGTAAATGCGAATTTTCGGAGTCGGACTTGTTTAGGATGTCCCACTTTATTTTTTATATATATATCTGAGCCCTCCGTGTTTAAAACTATTACTGTTTTGACACGGATCTGAAGGTTTTATTTATTTTATTGTTTCTAACAATATTGGCCGATGAAGGAATCTTCGTCTGATTTCCAAGGCCTCCCCTGTACAAAAGACGAGTTTATTTTTTGCTTTACTTATTAATTTTTGTCATTACTTTAAAATTATACATTCTATTACTAATACTTTTACTAAGTGTTTATACAGGTCCCGGAGATGCATTTCAAAAAGAATGTTCAGGAGTTTTATTTTATGTCGCATTTAATTTTAGTTTTATTATTCTGTATTGCATTTTATTTTAATTGTAAATTATGAAAAATGCTTAGAGTAGGTAGAATAAAATCCAATATATAATTAACCTAGGTTTGAACGGATAATCGCAAGTTAGCGGATCTTAAAGAATGACTAACCCCTTCCCTTTAGGATAATGAAGAACCCTGATTCAGAATCTCATTAATTTCGCAGACCATTAAATGGAGATAATTGTAATATTTTTATTGCAATAAATCAAGTGTCCGAATTCACTTAACTAATTAGGTGGCGACTCCTCAAAATCAGCATTATTGCTCCATCCAGGGAACCGCGCCAAAGAGCAATGTTGCGGATACCGTTCAGACCCCGAGGTAAAACCTCGGGCGCGACAAGGCGTATTTTGTATACGCTTTTTGAGTCATATTTATTTAGTATTTACTCATTTTGTTGATGTTTAGTATAGTATTAGGGTTGTTTTCCTTTCTTTTGTGTCACATCGGTCAGAAATGGAGAAATGACGAAAAGGAGAGGAAATGAGCTTATTTGAGATGTAATTGCATACAAAGGGGCCAATAACTGAAGTCTAAGAAGTCCCGGGAAGTATAGAAGAGATCAGACGAAGTCCGGACGAAAAAGGGACAAGAAACGAAAAATCGAAAAAAAAGTCATCACGGCGCCTGGCAGCAGCGCTGCGGCGCCGACCCCTGAAATTTCCGAAAACTTGCAGATTTTTCGACGTCGTGGCGCCCAATCTCAGGGCCACGACGCCGACGCGGGTTTTTTGACGTTTTGGGCCGAATTTGACACATTTTCAGAGTCCACAAGGGATAACTTTTCCTACCTACAAAACCTATATAATCCTTAAAACCCTGCTCATTAATCTAGCATCCTTCAGACCTCCTCATACCACCATTCTACACTCATCCACCTTGTAAATATTCCACAACTCAACTCTTGGATGCTAGAAGGCTTGGAGACTTGTTCTTAAGTATTTTCTTTCTCTTTTGCTTTGTTTATTTCAGTTCATGTATGGAGATTGTATTAGTTCTTAGCGTGACTATGGCTAGGAGCTAATTACTTATTAGGGATTTCCTTGTGATTCGCTTGAAACTCTTATTCATGAATTAATGCATTAGTTTTGGTTTCTTCTTTATATAGTTGAGATTTATTCAATAATTGTTTTGATTGCTTGGTAATTAATTGATCACTAATTATCATCACATATATGATTTTTAATCGAGATCCGAAAGGGGAGATTGTGAATATGCTATAGTTGAATAAATATAGGTTAAAATCGTGGACGAAAGTACCCCGATACTTGTGTAGTTTAATAGGTTATTGTTCTTAATCCTCCTTTGTGGTAAATCCTATCATCGAAAGATAGAAGGATTCTGCATCGGGGTTGAGTGTTTATATATCCTAACCGAAATATAAAACGGCTTAGTTAACCTGCTATCTTAACATAGAAGAAGAACTTTTATTGTTGCATTAAGGATTGAATAGAATGGATAGTTGATGATCTTGGAAGCCCTAATTCTCCATCATAACTGATTTAAATCAAAATCGTTTTATAATTAGTTATTTTCTGCATTATTAGTCTACAATTCTAAACCAATTAACGTTAACCAAATAAATACTATAGAATAGATAACCGGTACTTGAAAACCAGTCCCTGAGGACGATATTCGGTCTTTCCTAGACTATATTACTTGTAACGATACGTGCACTTGCGTTTTAAGTGTGTGGATAAATCGCTAACAGAAGACCCTTTGTAAAGATGTCTGCAATTTGATATCTGGAAGGGACATGGCAGACGCGTACTTGTCATTTAGCTACCTTCTCTCGAACAAAGTGAATATCCATCTGTTGAGTGTATTTTATACACTCTTTTGAGTCCTTTTTAGTTAGTATTCTACTCTTTTATTTTGTGTTTAGTATAGTATAGGTGTATTTTTCTTTCGTTTGTGTCACAGCGGGCATAAAGGAGAAGATACTACTTTCGAGAATGAAATTGCACAAGCACAGCCCAAAGGAATGAAGCCTAAGAAGTGCCAAAAAGAATAGAAGAAATCTGGCAAATTCTGGACAGAAATCAGAGAGGCACCGCGGTGCCTGGCCCAGTAGCGCCACGGTGCCATAGAACCGCGGTCAAGAAATTAGCACCGAGGCGTAAAATTTCTATAAAGTCCGAAATTAAAACAACGTCGAAGGCACCGCGGTCCAGGCAAGAGGAACCGCGGTGCCATATTTCCAGTAAGCTGCCAGTGATTTCAGCCCATTAGCACTGCGGTGCCAGACAACGGAACCGCGGTGCCGACGCGTAAAAATCAGAATCCGAGTCGATTTTTGACAAGGGTAAAAGGGTCTGAAGCAAGGTTTTTCTCAGATATAAATACCTTAAACTCTGTCATTATTAAGCATTCTACTTTGGAGAAGGGAACGACGACTAGAAGCAAGATTAGAGACATCTTCTTGTTCAAGTTATTTTTTTTCCCTTATTTTATTTCAGCTTATGTTGGATTGTAATTTAGTTCTTGACATGACAATGTTTAGGAGCTAATTACTTTAGTAGGGTTTTCCGTAGAATCTTCTTGAAACTCTTTCATATAGTTAATGCATAATTATTGATTCTTCTTCAGTATATTAAGATCTATTCAATATTGTTATGATTGCTTGATAATTAACTAGCTATTAATTGTCATCACTTATATGATTTCGAATCAAAAGTCTGAAAGGTGAGATTTGAATATGTTGTAATTGTCTAGACATATGTTAAAATCGTGGACGAAAGTACCCCGATAATTGTGCAGTAATTAAGATTATTGTTCTTAATCCTCCTGTGTGATAAAATCTATCATAGAAATATATAAGGTTTCTGCACAAGGTTGAGCTCTTGTATGTCCTAACCGGAATATGATGACAGATTAGTTAACCTGCTATCTTAATAAGAAGAAGAGTCATTAGCATTGCATTAACACGTGAAAGAGTGGATAGTTGAGGAGATTAGAACCATATTCCCTTCATAACTGTTATAAATCCAAAGTATTATAATCTTTAGTTTATTTCCTGCAATTAGTCATAATTCGTAGTTATAATTCTCAAACTAAAGAACGTCAACCAGATAGATACCATAGAATAGATATTCGGTACTTAATAAACTAGTCTTTGTGGATGATAAACTCGTTCTTACAGATCTTTATTACTTGAACGATACGTACACTTGCGTAAGCACAAAGAAATATCGCAACACCATCTCTATGTCTTTAGTACGCTGGTGCTGAACTGGATTACCAGAAAGGTAGATGACACTTATATTGTCACAATACAGTAAGGTAGCTTTCTCAATAGGACAATGAAGCTCTAAAAGTAGATTTTATAACCAACATGACTCGGAAACCACATTGGCTATCCCTCGATACTCGGCTTCTGCACTTGAACGTGAAAGTGTGGTTTGACGCTTGGCAGACCATGAGACCAAGTGTGGCTTGACGCTTGACAATGGACCCAAGTCTTTCATAACAAATTCAGAACTGAGCATTGTCATGATAGACTTTCGCAAAGCATCAGAAGAGGCAGTCAAAATAATATCATCCACATATAATAGTATATAAGTCATCAAAGAACCACGATAATATATGAATAATGAATTATCAGACCTGCTGTGAGAAAAACCCATAGTCGAAACATAATAAACAAACCTCTTATACCAAGCTCGTGGAGACTGCTTAAGCTCATACAAAGACTTTTGCAACAAACAAACATGATTAGGATATCTAGTATCCCTAAACCCCAAGGGCTGATGCATATACACTGTTTCCTTGAGATCACCATGTAGGAAAGCATTATTCACATCTAACTGATAAATTGGCCATGATTTTAAAAGAGTCAAGCTGAGCATAGTGCGAATGGTAGCCGCCTTGACCACTGGGCTAAATGTTTCACCACAATCAACACCAACCTGATGAGTCTTACCATCACCAACAAGACGAGTCTTATGCCTCGCAATGAACCATTAGAATTTTCCTTATGAGAAAAAATCCACATATACTGAATAATATTAACACCAGACGAACGGGGTACCAACTCTCACATATTATTATCAATAAGAGCATTATATTCATCAGTCATGGCAATTTTCCAATTAGGATCATTTAAGGCAGACACAAAATTACGGTGTAAGAGTAATTTAAGAACATTAGAATTCAAATTAAAATGTTTTTTTGTTTAAAAATACCTCGTTGACTGCGAGTGATTGGACCATGACTCTGGGCTATATTGGGTGAATTTTGGGAATTTTGAGAATTTTCAGAAATTTCCATCGAAGGAGTCGCGGTGCCTGATGAACAGTGTTCTCTGGAATTTTGGCACCACGGCGCTGACGACGGGATTAAAGTACCCTGGCTACTAGAGGACTAGCACCGCGGCGCTGACAACTGAGGTAAATTTGACTGTTCACTGGAAGGCAGGCGCCTCCCCTAAGGACCGCGACGCTGACGACGTATTTTGTGACAAATCTGAAAAATGACGGTGAACATAGGGGGAGATAGCATTATCCAAAAACTCATACAAACTAGGCACAAGTTTTTCTACATAAAAAAAGGGAATTGGGACTCATAAAAAATAACATGTAGACTAATGATGTGTTACACCCCGTAATTTCAGGACACGTTTTAAGAACATACGTAAGAACTCAGAAATGATAAGATTAGAGACTTGTAAAAAATTTATCGGAATTATGGAATTGTCGGAAAACGGAATATTGCGACGAATGGGAGGGCGACACGTGTCACCCCCCTTAAGTGAGCTTGGACGAAAATCAACATGGGTATAAGGGTCATTTGACCATTATTAAGATGACAAGTCTTGCAAGTAGTAGAGCTTGATAATATTGACTTGGTCAATTGGACCACTTAGCTTGATATTTAAAAGATTTGCATCCAAACCACACATATGTATTAATCTTAGCCCTCTATGTTGCTATATAAGGATACTAGTAGTGAGACAAGCTTTCTATACTTAGAAAAATTTCAAGAAATTGGATGAACTCACAAGAGGGCTCTCGGCTTTGTCAAAGGTTTCAAGAAAAAAATTTAGTTTGTTGTCCAATAAGCTCCACACTTTAAACCAAGGTCCCTAGGGGTATTGTAAGGACATCTCAATAGAAAGATCCCGGGAAAGTATCGTTTTCGTATTAGTCGCAAGGTGAAAACCTAGTTGCTTTCCTAGGTTTTGATTGGAAGGTTAAAGGGAAGTTGTTTATGATATTCTAAGGGTCTCAAGTGGCGGATTGAAGTGTCAAGAAGAGGCTCTAAGTTGCTAAGGAGCGACTTTGGATTTGAAGTTGGATTAAGACTCGTTGAGGTAACAATCTTGTTCTCTTAAAGTGTTACAAGATTATATATTGTTGTTGGACTTACATTTTTACTAGCATGAAGTATATGTGTTGAAGATTTATAAGTGATATGGATTATTGTAGCCTAAAATCCGAAATGACATATAAGCCATTTGAAGTTGGATTACAATTTGGTCGTTAATTAGAATCGTCGCATGTTACGTACTTGAAGATTGTGGTAGTTATAATCGATTGCGACTTGATATCATGTTATACTAAACAATTTGGATTGAAAAGGAATTGGATAAGAATTGGTGTGGTTGTGTCTCAAGTTGCCGAATTTACACTTGTAGTTGTACTAGTTTGATATCAATTGTGGGGCGGAATTTTACACGTCTAGTAGGCGTGTAATCCCCTATTGATAACTACATTGTTGAGCCTTAAATGTGGCGTGTTTGGTTATTGAATTCGGCCTTGAAAAAGGTGGCAAAGTATGTAGAAACAAAGGAAGTGTTGTCCGATTTTCCGTAGAATTTAGTGACTTTGCACTTATAATATTCTATGTTTGAAGTAAGAAGTTAATGGACGTATTATGGCCATTATAGGTTGAAGTACTAAGTATAGCGTATTCTACTTGAAGGATGGAATAGCTATCAAGGTTGAAGTACTTTGGAGCATTTTGCTACTTGTCGATAATCGTCGCGAGGTATGTGAACCGCTTCCTTCTTTTGGCATGATTCTATGTATGAAATATACATGTGGTGTTATTTCATGATCCCTTCTACTCTTAGAAGTTAAGAGGTATGTATGTTGATTTACTTTATGTAAAAGCTACGTCTAAGTTATCATAAGTTCTTACCAAGACTTACGGGGGATGTTGGTAAGAGTCGTTAGGAAGTATTTGGAGTCGAGTTGACTTTGCTAAGTTACTGCACGAATAAGAATAAGTATCGAACAAGCCATTGCAACGTTAATAAAAGAAAATGTATCGACAATCAATTAAATTAAAATGAGTAGAATTCTCCATCTGCATAGAAGCTAAGAGAAGACAAAATTGTATTACATTTTCTAGATCATGGCTGCTTTAATAAGATCGTTATAAACAAGTATAACCTAGTCACAACGCACAAAAGTATATATTACTTAATTTAAAGAGTTTACATTATGAATTTTTAAGACTATGAACCTTAAATTCTTAAAAGGTTATGAGACTTTATTTTTCAAGTTATGAGACTTGATTCTTAAAGGAAGGAATGAATTGATTTAAAAGTATAGAATACTTGATTTGGAAAGTATTGATTTCTTGATATTCTAAAGATAAGAGACTTGATTTCTAAAGTTAAGAAACTTGATTTCTTAAAAGTTAAGAGACTTGAAGTATTTTTTTGAAAGCTATGTAACTTGAGTTTTTAAAAGAAGAAGTTTATGGATTTAAGAAGAGAAGGAGTTTTATGATTCTTTTTAAGTATATATGTACATAGTACTTTTGGGTTTAATTTTCCCTAATGTAAAAAGAAATAAAAGTGCCTTAAGTTCTCTAAAGTGAAAGGTTGTTATAATAGCTTTATGGGGAGTTGTTATAACGACTAAAGAAGAAGTGAAAAGATGATTTAAAATGTTATGTAATGAGACATTATCGCGTCGAGAATGGGTCGGGCGATACCTTTATGGGCAGACTATCTGACATTATCGCGTCCCAGGAATGGGCCGGGCAGTATACCTTTATGGGAAGACTATATGACATTATCGCGTTCCAGGAATGGGCCGGGCAGTATACCTTTATGGGCAGACTATATGACATTATCGCGTCTCAGGAATGGGTCGGGCAGTATACCTTTATGGGCAGACTATATGACATTATCGCGTCGAGAATGGGCGGGCAATATACCTTTATGGGCGGACTATATGACATTATCGCGTCGAGAATAGGCGGGCGAGATACCTTTATGGGCGAACTATATGACATTATCGCGTCGAGAATGGCGAGCGTATACCTTTATGGGCGGACTATATGACATTATCGCGTCGAGAATGGCGGGCGGTATACCTTTATGGGCGGACTATATGACATTATCGCGTCGAGAATGGGCGGGCGAGATACCTTTATGGGCAGACTATATGACATTATCGCGTCCCAGGAATGGGTCGGGCAGTATACCTTTATGGGCAGACTATATGACATTATCGCGTCCCAGGAATGGGCCAGGCAGTATACCTCTATGGGAAGACTTATGTGACTTTATCGCGTCCTAGATTGGGTCGGGCAGTATAGGCGTCCCTCCATAAAGGGTCGGATTATGTTAGGTAAGGTAAGTAAGTTATATGGTAATTAACTTGATGATTTTCCTAAGTATGTACGTAAGAAAGTGACTATAACTTTTATTGAAAAATGGAAAAAGATAATAAGGTACGATTAAGTTCACGAGATGGTAATGACATGGTAGGATCAGGTATTTACCCTTTTTATACTTACCTCTGTCATTCTTTTATACAGATATGATTGTTTGCTGTACCTTATTTTCGTTCCATATTCGGTACCTGTTGTACTAACCCCTTGAAGCTGCGTTAAATGCCGCAGTATTAGGTACACAGGTTGGTGATCCTTGCTCTTAGGATCTCGGTTCAGTTTTGGGAAAAAGCTCCATTTACTCTGGAGTCTTATCTTTTGGTACGGTTTCCCTGAGGTTGTAGATTCATGTATATTCAGGGGTATGGCGGGGCCTGTCCCACGATTGTAATGTTAAAACTCTTAAGTGCTGTAGTCACATATTGTGGGTCGTTTGTAAAAAGAAAGGCAAGCTGCCGGTTGTATATATATGTCGGGAAGGTAGCCTATCGGCTAACTTTGTTGTTTTATTTGTTGTTTTATTTTATAAGTTTCATGTATGTTCCATGATTATCTCGATGTATACAGTAAGGGTGCCTGTGTAGGGCACGATCGCGAGCTTGAGGTCGGGTCGTGACAAAAGTGGTATCAGAGCAGTTAGTCCTCGGAAAGTGTCTACAGACCGTGTCTAGTAGAGTCTTGATTATCGGTGTGTTGTTCACCATATCTATAATCAGGAGGTTGCAGGACATTTAGGATTGGTTTCCATTCTTCTCTCTTTGAGATCGTGCAGTAGAGCTGTCATAGTAGGTTGAATCCTCTCTGACCTATTCTTATGTATCAGTTATGCCTCCACGGAAGCGACCGAGGCCGAAGGCAAAGCGTGGCGAGGCGCTAATGGTCCTGAAGGTTACGATACTCGAGCCCAGATTATGCCTAAGGTTGTGGCTCAGACGGCGACGGTTGATTCGCCGGCGATAGTAGAAGCGAAAACGGCCGCGGCTCGGAGGTTCCGATACGAGCCTCGATTCGCGGCCGGCGAGTTTAGAGATTATGGAAGCGGTCGGGCTATTGACTAGCATAGTGGTAGGGCAGCGCCAGCGAGGCGGTAGCTAACCCAGAGCGCGGATTTGAGGATTCGAGATTTTACGGGTTGTAGTCCGCCGAGTTTTATGGTTCGAGATCCGAGGATGATCCTCAAGAGTTCGTTCGGCGACTCTGACGGACTATGCAGTGCTTAGGGCCTCGGAGGCAGTCGATTGTGTTAGCTTCTTAGGATTCTGCGATATTGCGTTGAACCCGGTTTTGAGTCTTGGGAGGCTGTCGAGAGGTGTGCTCGTCGGCGGTTTGGGATAAGTTCACGGAGGCCTTTCTTGATCACTTTTGCCTCCCGAAATGAGGAGAGCCCGTGTTGATAGGTTCTTGTCATTGAGGCGAATGGGAGGACCATCGAAGTACAACACGAAGTTTGACTCGTTGGCGGTATGCGTACTATTGTGGTGACATGGCGAGAGTTCACCGCTATGTGATGGGGCTGAACCGTTATATGATTCTTGCGTATGCAGGAGTGGCCGCCCGGCGGTATGGATATTACCAGATGCGAGCTTATGCCGCGAGGATCGAAAACGAGAGAGAGAGGACCGGCCGAACCAGTCCGGCCAAGAGGCGGGCGGCGGGTTTGAGGTAACTTTGGCGGGCGGCCTCGGCAGAACTAGGTCTACATTGCGGCCCAGACCGAGTTCTCCTCCATAGTTTTCCGGTGGGGTTTTACAACCGGGAATGCGAGGGCGGTCGGATCTCTAGAGCTTGAGTGCCGAGGAGATGGGGTTCGGTCGATCGAGCCACATTTGCCTCAATCGCCCGATGTGGTAGGTTCCATTACGGGTATGTCGCCGTGCAGTGCTTGTTTTTCTTGTGGTCGTCTAGGCCATATGTTAAGAGAGTGTCCTTATAGAGGTCTGGTGGGGACAGCACAATCTCTTGGATCGATTCGGGTTCTTCGCCTTGATAGCTAGGCGGGATGTTCATGCAACCGGCGTGGCGAGAAGGTCGTGGTGGAAGTTCCCAGTTTTAGCGGTCCTTTGAACCGCCTATATGATTTTAGGTATGTCTTTGACCCTATAGAAACTTGTATGCATGATAAAGTTGTTGTATGTTTAAGTGTCATGAACAGATTATATTGAAACTATGTATATACTAGAAGGGGTTGGAAGTACGAAAAGATAATCCCTTTTGGGCTTATGATGGACGGATATGCGTGTGCGAGGTATTAGGGCCATAAGTGGCATAATTAGGTTTCATTAAGTGTAGTTTTATGAGATTATACCGAGAAATGATAGAGTGAGCTCCGAAAGAACATTCGAGGACGAATGTTTCTAAGGGGGGAAGAATGTTACACCCCGTAATTTCAGGACATGTTTTAAGAACGTACGTAAGAACTCAGAAATGATAAGATTAGAGACTTGTAAAAAATTTATCGGAATTATGGAATTGTCGGAAAACGGAATATTGCGACGAATGGGAGGGCGACACGTGTCACCCCCCTTAAGTGAGCTTGGACGAAAATCAACATGGGTATAAGGGTCATTTGACCATTATTAAGATGACAAGTCTTGCAAGTAGTAGAGCTTGATAATATTGACTTGGTCAATGGGACCACTTAGCTTGATATTTAAAAGATTTGCATCCAAACCACACATATGTATTAATTTTAGCCCTCCATGTTGCTATATAAGGATACTAGTAGTGAGACAAGCTTTCTATACTTAGAAAAATTTCAAGAAATTGGATGAACTCACAAGAGGGCTCTCGGCTTTGTCAAGGGTTTCAAGAAAAAAATTTAGTTTGTTGTCCAATAAGCTCCACACTTTAAACCAAGGTCCCTAGGGGTATTGTAAGGACATCTCAATAGAAAGATCCCGGGAAAGTATCGTTTTCGTATTAGTCGCAAGGTGAAAACCTAGTTGCTTTCCTAGGTTTTGATTGGAAGGTTAAAGGGAAGTTGTTTGTGATATTCTAAGGGTCTCAAGTGGCGGATTGAAGTGTCAAGAAGAGGCTCTAAGTTGCTAAGGAGCGACTTTGGATTTGAAGTTGGATTAAGACTCGTTGAGGTAACAATCTTGTTCTCTTAAAGTGTTACAAGATTATATATTATTGTTAGCCTTACATTTTTACTAGCATGAAGTATATGTGTTGAAGATTTATAAGTGATATGGATTATTGTAGCGTAAATCCGAAATGACATATAAGCCATTTGAAGTTGGATTACAATTTGGTCGTTAATTAGAATCGTCGCATGTTACGTACTTGAAGATTGTGGTAGTTATAATCGATTGCGACTTGATATCATGTTATACTAAACAATTTGGATTGAAAAGGAATTGGATAAGAATTGGTGTGGTTGTGTCTCAAGTTGCCGAATTTACACTTGTAGTTGTACTAGTTTGATATCAATTGTGGGGCGGAATTTTACACATCTAGTAGGCGTGTAATCCCCTATTGATAACTACATTGTTGAGCCTTAAATGTGGCGTGTTTGGTTATTGAATTCGTCCTTGAAAAAGGTGGCAAAGTATGTAGAAACAAAGGAAGTGTTGTCCGATTTTCCGTAGAATTTAGTGACTTTGCACTTATAATAATCTATGTTTGAAGTAAGAAGTTAATGGACGTATTATGGTCATTATAGGTTGAAGTACTAAGTATAGCGTATTCTACTTGAAGGATGGAATAGCTATCAAGGTTGAAGTACTTTGGATCATTTTGCTACTTGTCGATAATCGTCGCGAGGTATGTGAACCACTTCCTTCTTTTGGCATGATTCTATGTATGAAATATACATGTGGTGTTATTTCATGATCCCTTCTACTCTTAGAAGTTAAGAGGTATGTATGTTGATTTACTTTATGTAAAAGCTACGTCTAAGTTATCATAAGTTCTTACCAAGACTTACGGGGGATGTTGGTAAGAGTCGTTAGGAAGTATTTGGATTCGAGTTGACTTTGCTAAGTTACTGCACGAATAAGAATAAGTATCGAACAAGCCATTGCAGCGTTAATAAAAGAAAATGTATCGACAATCAATTAAATTAAAATGAGTAGAATTCTCCATCTGCATAGAAGCTAAGATAAGACAAAATTGTATTACATTTTCTAGATCATGGCTGCTTTAATAAGATCGTTATAAACAAGTATAACCTAGTCACAACGCACAAAAGTATATATTACTTAATTCAAAGAGTTTACATTATGAATTTTTAAGACTATGAACCTTAAATTCTTAAAAGGTTAAGAGACTTTATTTTTCAAGTTATGGGACTTGATTCTTAAATGAAGGAATGACTTGATTTAAAAGTATAGAATACTTGATTTGGAAAGTATTGATTTCTTGATATTCTAAAGATAAGAGACTTGATTTCTAAAGTTAAGAAACTTGATTTCTTAAAAGTTAAGAGACTTGAAGTATTTTTTTGAAAGCTATGTAACTTGAGTTTTTAAAAGAAGAAGTTTATGGATTTAAGAAGAGAAGGAGTTTTATGATTCTTTTTAAGTATGTATGTACATAGTACTTTTGGGTTTAATTTTCCCTAATGTAAAAAGAAATAAAAGTGCCTTAAGTTCTCTAAAGTGAAAGGTTGTTATAATAGCTTTATGGGGAGTTGTTATAACGACTAAAGAAGAAGTGAAATGATGATTTAAAATGTTATGTAATGAGACATTATCGCGTCCCAGGAATGGGCCGGACAGTATACATTTATGGGCAGACTATATGACATTATCGCGTCCCAGGAATGGGCAAGGCAGTATACCTTTATGGGCAGACTATATGACATTATCGCGTCGAGAATGGTAGGCGAGATACCTTTGTCACGACCCGACCGGGACGCGGCCGTGCCTACACAGGCACCCTTACAGTAAACATCGAGAAAATCAGCGGAACACACATGAAACTCATAAATAAAACATCGGAAGTAAAGCAACGAGTTAGCCGTTGGGCTACCTTCCGAACATATATAAATACAACCAAGCGGTTGCCTCATTTCTTTTACAAAGCGACCCATGATATGTGACTACTGCACCTCTAAGAGTTTTAACATAACCCTTTGTGGCGGGACGGGGCCCGCCATACCCACGAATATACATGAATCTACTACCTCGGGAAAAGCTGCCAAGAGCTAAGCCTCGGAGCAAATGGAGCTTCTCTCAAAATCAACCGAGATCCTAAGAGCAAGGATCACCACACAGGTACCTAAAACTGCGGGCATGAGCGCGGCCCGAAGAAGTCAATACAACAGTGCAGAATATGGAGCGAAATAACGTCTGAAATGCGGATCATAATCGTACAAAGGAATGACAAGGTCAAGTATAAAAAGTACATACGGATCCCGCGTGTCATTACCACTTATGAACTTAATTTCACATCAATATCTTTTCCCATTTTCAATAAAGGTTATAGCCACATTCTTACGCACATGATTAGTAAAAATCATTAAGTTCATTTCTATATAACCTACTTATCTTTCATAAGTATAATCCGGCCCTTAAAGGAGGGCACATTTACTACCCGGCCCAATCGGGACGCGATCAAATCACACTAATATCAAGCGTGTCCGTGGAATCCCCATCACCGAAGCGGTACAAGTGTAAAATATAATCATGTGTCGCGCCCGTGGCATCCCACCTCACTGTCGGCGTACACATACACAACACATATATATATATATCTCCTTCCCGTGGAAGCCCACATCACTGTCGACAGTCCAGGATATAATAATACACCAATAGGCATACATGAACACCAAGTCCCACGGTGGTATAGCGTCTTGGGTCTACCTCACTTATACTCTTACCTGGAGAAGTTGGTAAAGCGGTGGTATAGCATCTTGGGGTCTACCCTCACTTATACTCTTACCACGGAGAAGGTGGTATAACGTCTTGGGGCTTGCCCCATTTATACTCTTACCCTATCTCGGTGAACCATTATACAAAACAAGCGGGGTATAATGTCTTGGGGTTACCCGCCACTTATACTCTTACCTCGGAGAAGGTGGTATAACGTCTTAGGGCTTGCCCTCATTTATACTCTTACCTATCTCAACCGACCATTATACCAAATGAAGCACTACCATGTCTTACATAAGAATCGAATTTAACCCAGTACTAAAATTAACGGAAGCATGCGTGGAATCCCACATCACTGTCGGTATGTCCAAGTACTTACAAGACGGTAGGCCCTCGGTAGAGAGTCGCGACAGCGTAATAAAACATAATACTTGCACTCAAAGGTTATCACCCAGACACATAGGCTAATTCTCAATTAATCAAGCCAAAGTACTAATCAAGGCACAAATAGAATAGTTCTCATTTAACAAGCCAAAGTACTTATCAAGGCATACTTAGACTAATTCTCAATTAAAAAAGCCAAAGTACTAATCCGAGCACAAATAGAATAATTCTCATTTAACAAGCCAAAGTACTTATCAAGGCATACTTAGACTAATTCTCAATTAATCAAGCCAAAGTACTAATCCAGGCACAAATAGAATAGTTCTCATTTAACAAGCCAAGGTACTTATCAAGGCATACTTAGACTAATTCTCAATTAATCAAGCCAAAGTACTAATCCAGGCACAAATAGAATAATTCTCATTTAACAAGCCAAAGTACTAATCAAGGCACAAATAGAATAATTCTCATTTAACAAGCCAAAGTACTAATCAAGGCACACTTATACAAATTCTCAATTTGTCAAGCCAAAGTACTAATCAAGGCATCACATAGAATTATTCTCAATTAAACAGGCCAAAGTACTACGTACGTACATTCTTTTCAAAAGACTCCTTTCCAAATAAAACTTCCCCGATACTAACAACTGTAGTATCAAGTCCTATCCACCTTTCAAGACAAGTCACAATACCTTTTTAGAAATACAATTACCGGTTTCTAAATCAAGTGACTTCTTTATTAAAAACCTTAAGCAGTTGGTACCTTTAAAACAATTTGCCCTTCCTTAACACAAGTTATTCCTTTTATTACTTTACTAGAGAAACCCATTCTCTTAACCTTCCATAAAGTCGTTATAACCAACTCCCCATAAAGCCGTTATAACCCCTTATGGTTTAGACCAATACGTTCCTTTTATAATCAAGAGACTTCTACTTTTTGAAACCAAGTATTATATACTTTCAAATCGATTCTCTTAACTTTCAAAAATACAATTAGTCTCTTAACGTTTTGAAAATCAAGTGACTCTTTTTATTACAAAGCCTTAGGCAATTGATGCCTTAAAAATCAAGTTGCCTTTTCACTAAAATCAAGTCATTTATCTTTCCATAAAGCAAATATAACCAACTCCCCATAAAGTCGTTATATTCACTTTATACCTTAGCCAAATACAATTTCCTATCCAAGGGACTTATACGTTTAAAACAGAACAAGTATCACATACTTTAAAACTCTTCAAGTCCCTTAACTTTAAATAAAACTTAAGACATCCTTTATACTTTCAAAGAAGCGAGTTAATCTCCTAACTCACCCGACTTGGCTACTCACAAAACAAGTAAAAGGATATCAAGGTGTTGTACGTCTACCGTACTACATACGTGCAACTAGTCATGCTCAAAGATAGGAAAAGTTCTACATAGAATAGATCACACAACTACCTCTTAACTTCTAAGAGTAACAGGAAACATGAAATGATACCACAGGTATATTCCATACATAGAATCATGCCAAAGGAAGGAAGAGGTTCACATACCTCGCGACGATTGTCGACAAGTAGCAAAATGCTCCAAAGTACTTCAACCTTGAGCTATTCCATTCTTCAAGTAGGATACACTATACTTAGTACTTCAACCTATAATGGTCACCATACGTCCATTAACCTCTTATTTCAAACGTAGAATATTCTAAGTGCTAAGTCACTAAATTCTACGGAAAATCGACACACCTCCTTTGTTTCTACTAACTTTGCCACCTTTTTCAAGGCGAATACAATAACCAACACGCCACATTTAAGGCACAACCAAAGCAATTAATCAATAGGGATTACACGCCTACTAGGCGTGTAAAATTCCGCCCCACAAACGATAACAAGCTAACACAACTACTAGTCCAATTTTCGGCCATAAAGAATACAACAATACCAATTCTTATCAAATTTCCATTTCAATCCAAATTGGTAGCATAACATGATATCAAGTCATGACGATTATAACTACTATAATCTTGAGTCAACAACATCGACGATTCTAATAACGACTAAATTGCAATCCAACTTAACATGGCTTACATTACATTTGGTTCCAAGGCTACAATCAATCCATACTCTTATAAACTTCAACACATATACTTCATGCTAGCAACATGTAAAGATAACAACAATTTAATTAATCTTGTAACACGCTAAAGGGACAAGATTATACCTTAACGAATCTTAATCCAATCTCCATATCGAAGTCGCTCCTAGCAACTTAGAGACTCTCAAGACACTTCAATCCGCTTGTTGAGACCCTTAGAACCATACCAACAACTTTCCTTCAAACTTCCAATCAAAACCTAGAAAGCCACTAGGTTTTCACTTTGCGACTAATACGAAAACTCTCTTTTCCGGATTTTTCTATTGAGATACACTTACATAACACTCATGAACCTTGGTTTAAAATGTGGAGCTTAAAGGACAAGAAACGAAAAATTTTGCTCTTCACAATGCCTTGAACCCGAGAGCTCTCTTGCTCTTCCTTCAATTTTTTGTGAAAAATAAGGCTAAGTGTTAAGCTTGTCTTGCACTACTAGTATTATAAAGTGTAATGGAGGGTCATGATATAAACAAATGGGTGGTTCGGATGAGCTCTTAATTAAATATCAAGCTAATGTGGATCCATTGACTTAGTCAATATTGTCAAGCTACTACTTGCAAGACTTGTCTTGCTAACCAAGGTCCAATGACCCTCTTGCCCTTGCAAGATTTCGTCCAAGGCATCATCTAAGGGGGGTGACACGTGTCGCCCTCCCATTAAATCCAATAATACGTTTCCCGAAAATTTCACAATTCCGATAAATTTTTACAAGTCTCAAATCTTAACACTTGCGAGTTCTTACGTACGTTCTTAAAGCATGTCCTGCAAATACGGGGTGTAACACCTTTATGGGCAGACTATATGACATTATCGCGTCCCAGGAATGGGTCGGGCAGTATACCTTTATGGGCAGACTATATGACATTATCGCGTCCCAGGAATGGGCCGGGCAGTATACCTTTATGGGCAGACTATATGACATTATCGCGTCGAGGAATGGGCAGGCGGTATACCTTTATGGGCAGACTATATGACATTATCGCGTCCCAAGAATGGGCCGGGCAGTATACCTTTATGGGCAGACTATATGACATTATCGCGTCCCAGGAATGGGCCGGAAAGTATACCTCTATGGGCAGACTTATGTGACTTTATCGCGTCCCAGATTGGGCTGGGCAGTATAGGCGTCCCTCCATAAAGGGCCGGATTATGTTAGGTAAGGTAAGTAAGTTATATGGTAATGAACTTGATGATTTTCCTATGTATGTACGTAAGAAAGTGACTATAACTTTTATTGAAAAATGGAAAAAGATAATAAGGTACGATTAAGTTCACGAGATGGTAATGACATGGTAGGATCAGGTATTTACCCTTTTTATACTTACCTCTGTCATTCTTTTATACAGATATGATTGTTTGTTGTACCTTATTTCCGTTCCATATTCGGTACATGTTGTACTAACCCCGCCGGAAGTGCGTTAAATGCCGCGTGTATTAGGTACGAGTTGGTGATCCTTGCTCTTAGGATCTCGGTTCAGTTTTTGGGAAAAAGCTCCATTTACTCCGGAGGCTTATCTCGGTTTCCATTTGCGTGATGGGCACGAGGGTGAAGGCCAGTATGTCGAGCTGTTGGATCGCCCATGGTGATGCGAAACCGAGCGGCCAGAAGAACTTGGGCCGGCTGGAAGAGTGAGGCTATTTGTGCGCGGTGTTGTACTGGGCTGGGATCCATTGCTACTGTCCAGGGTGTTACACCCCGTAGTTCCAGGGTATGTATACGAGGACGTACGTACGAAATTACGACAAAAAAATTGGAAAGGAAGAAAGACGTGATTTTTCTACGGAAAAGTTTCCGGATTTTGTGAAGGAAAAAGGTTCGTTAATGGGAATTGGATTCCCAGATTTGGTATTTGGACTTTTTGAAATATTTGAGAATTATGGAATTTTATTTCCGAAATTGGTCACTTGGGGACCACGGGGAAAATTTACGGTTTTGTGGGGCCCACTTTATTTTTGGATTTTTGGCATTACGGATATTTTCGGAAGATGAAATATTTTGGACGAGTAGGGGGGCGACACGTGTCACCCCCATGTGGCCATGATTGGCCGATTGGTGGACAAGTGTGACATGTGGGACGTTTTTTTGGTGGACAAGTGGCAAGCCACTTGTCCCATTTTTGTGGTGGACACATGTCTCAATGTTGTGGTGGACACTTGGTTGGAAGAACCCACACACACTTGTCCCTAATCCTCACCTTACACTTGCTTTGATCCTAGCCATTGGTTGGCCTATAAATACCCCTTGATTTCAAGACTTTATTCATCCACACTTAGAGAAATTCCAAGGCAAAATTCTCCCTCCCTCCTTAGGTGTTCTCGTCCAAACACACCCCCCCCCACCTTGTGTAGAAATTCTTCAAGTGTTGGTATTATTCCAAATACCTTAGCCTAAATCCCTTGTAGTATTCCAAAGTTATCCCAACATAAGAGCCCGGAAATACTACTTTATTTCAATAGTCGTAAAACGAAACCCTAGGAAAATCTTCATAGATGGGTGAAGTGTTAAGAGAAGTTGTTTAGAAACTTCTAAGGGTTGCCTGGAGCGGGTTGGAGCGTAAGGAAGTGGAGCTAAACGTTGCTCAGGATCGACTTATAAAACTTGGATAATTTTGGGCTTATCGAGGTAATGATCTTTATCCCCCTATTGTAATTGGAGATTACATGTTGTAGTAATGTATAATTGAGTATATGATTTATGCAAGGATGATTAAAAAGAATTGAACTGTATTTACATTGGATTGTATTTACAGTAGACTTGTAGTATTATTGTGGGGCAGAATTGTACACGTCCGGTTAGACGTGTAATCCCCTCTGAGTTGTTGGCTTGGTAGCGGGCCTTGTTAGTGGAGGTTATTTATGTGGTTACGGGGGGGAGGTGCTGCCGAATTTTTTGTAGAATATGGAACCTTGTACTTAGAAATATTCTACGAAGGGATCTAGAAGTTAATAAACGTTTTATGGCCATTATAGGTTGAAGTACTACGAGTAGCGTATTCTACTTGAAGGGTGGAAAAGGCTTAGCAGGGTTATAGTACTTTGGAGCATTTTGCTTATTGTCGATAATCGTCGCGAGGTATGTGAACCTCTTCCTATCCTTTCTAGCATGATTGTTGTGAAATATATATAGTGCGGTAGACGCACGTGTGTTTAAAGGAAATTTGATTTTTCTTTTGTGTCCTTGACTTGATTCCAAAGTTAAGTGACTTGTTATGAAATATTAAGGACTTGAATTATGTTAAAAAGTTGTAAAACCTCATTCATGAGTAATGGGTGTGTGGTCTTTTAAAGAATAAAGTTATCTTGATTTCGAAAATGAGAATAGTTGTCCTTGGTTGGTTTAAAACATAAAGTGTTATAATAGCTTTATGGGAAATTATTTATAACGACTTTATGAAAACAAAAGAATGGTTTTATCATTGGATTTAAAATGATAACTTGACATTTTAAAAGTTGGAGGTTGGTTTCCTTAAAAGATATGATTTAAAGATTAGGAGACTGATTTTTGAAAGTAAAGAGACTTTACTTATAAACAACTTGATTTTGGGAAAGGAGAAGTAACTTGATTTAAAGGCATAGGTTACTTGTTTTTAAAAAGAGTAAGACACTTGGTTTAAAAAAGTATATTGCTACTTGACTTTAAAAAGGAAAAGTGTCTTTGTTTTAAAGGAAGGCATGGTTTTGTCTTAAAATGGTTTAAAAAGGAAGGCATGCTTTTGTCTTAAGATTGGTTTAAAAAGAAAGTATGGAAATTGTTTTGGTTTACTTAAAAAGATAGTTACTCTATTTTGATACTACGGGTATCGTGTGACTTTTGTGAAAGAAATGGATCTTTTTTTTAGAGTTGAAGTATGTAGTACTTAGGGTTAAAACCTGGATTTGTTGACATGAAATAAAAGTACCTTGTGTGAGTAACTTGACTATGTTGGCTTGTGATAGCCTTGTAATACTTTCTTATTGGTTTGATAAGTAAACATGTTATGATGCTACGTGTGTTAGTGTCTTGTGACGTTTGTGTAAGGGGGTTTTCTTGTTGTGCTTATGTTGTTTAACGATAAGCAGTTGTGTTGGTATTATATCACTTACCCCCCTGACTTGTTATGCCGAGGGTTAGCCGCCCCCGATGCGAGGAATACCTCATGCGGGTCCAGGTGACCTATGCGGAGCTGCGGGAGTTCCAGAATGATCACTCCGGGTGTGTTACGCCGATGCGAGGAATACCTCATGCGGTCCATGTGACTATGCGGATCGCGGAGTCGAGTTGATGCCGGGGTTAGCTACCCGATGCGAGAATACCTACGCGGACCTAGCGGTCTATGCGGACTGCGGAAATTCCAGGATTAGGCTCGCATAATGATACTATGGGCGATTGGCCTTGCTTCGATCATTAGCGGCCTAGAAAAGACCAGTTACGTTATATCTATTTTGCTCTTGTTTATGCTGTGGCACTATGTGCGGTTAAAAATTGGTTGTTCGTACGTATTTGTGAACTGGTTTTTAAATGTTATGATTTTATTTCAGTACTTTACAATTTCACATACTTGGTACCTGTTGTACTGACCTCCTTCGGGGGGATGCGTTCATGCCGCAGGTAGAGGTACACCAGTTGTCGACCCTCGCTCATAGGATCACAGTTCAGCGTTTTGGGAAGCTCCGTTTCTCCGGAGGCTTATCTTTTGGTATAGTCCCCTGTCGTTGTAGGTACTTACATTCAGGGGTATGGCGGGGCCATGTCCCGTCGTAGTTGTGGTTACATTCTTAGAGGTCTGTAGTACTGTTGTGGGCAGGGTTTGTAAAAGGGATGTAACTGTTCAGGTTTAATCATTTTTATATATATGCAGAAAGGTGACCGTTTTGGTTAGCCTATTTTTCTTATTGTATATCTTGTTTCATGTGTAAGTTTTTATTTTCGCTGATTGTCTCTGATGTTGTATCACTAGGGTGCCCGGGGTAAGGCACCAGTCACGGTCCCGGGGTCGGGTCGTGACACAGGGGCCCACGTGGGCCCAGAATTGTTGTTGCTGCTGACGATTGCCTCCGTTGTTGCTGCCGCGATTTTTGCCATTATTTTTCCAATTTTGGCCCTTTTTACCACCACCTTTGTTGCAATTTTGGCTCGAGTTGGTGGAACCGGAAGGGGAAAAGTGGACTCAGTCATCATGACGACATGACTAGCCCCAATGGCCGCCTTTTTTGCCAAACTTGCTTCTTCTAATGTGAACATGGAGCGGGCTTGGTAGAACTCCGGAAGGAGGTTCTTTTGAAGAAGGATCGACGCAACACTGTTATAGGCCTCGTACAGGCCTACAACCATCTATAGAACAAGATGACTATTGGTAACAGGAGCACCCACATTGCGAAGTTGATCCGCTAAGTTCTTGAGTCGTTGATAATAAGAAGAAACGTTAGGAAAATTCTCCATAGCAACCTGAGAAAATTCCTGCTCAAGGATAACAATGCGAGAATGACTGTTATCTTGGAAGATATCACGCATTCGATTCCACGCTGCCATAGCTGTGGAGTTGGGTTCCATAATCGTCTGTAAAAGGTCCATGGATATAGTGGCATAAATCCACTGGAGAACTTTTGCATCAAACATGACCCTTAAGTTTGGATCAGCTGCTTTAGTGGGCACAACCGTTGTAGTCGCCGTATCACCCTTGGTAGGAGGAGCTGGAGGGATGATGTGGTGAAGAATTTGATGTGTCATGGCATGAATCTTGAATAATTCCGCCCACATCCCAGATTGGACGTTCTCTAGATCAAGAACAATAGGAAGAACACTCTTGATGTTAGAAACTGTGAGGGCAGGATGAAACGTGTTTTTATCAGTCATGGGGAATAAAACACGAAGATTCAAATAAGAGAATTTGTGAAGAAGGATGTTTTTGGAAGAAGATGTTAGGCAATTTCCACACGCGCAAAACTCAAGTGTACGTATCGTCTCAAGTCATATAGTCTGTAAGACCGAATATCGTCCACTGAGACTGGTTTCTAAGTACCGAGCATCTATTTTGTGTTATCTATTTGGCGAACGAATATTGATTGGGGTTTTTATTTAACTACTAGAATGATTGCAAGAAATAAGTATACTAATTAGGTTGTATTCAGATTATGAAGGAATTAGGGCTTTCAAAATCATCAACTATCCACTTTATTCAATCTTTAATGCGTTCTAGAATGATTCTTCTTCTATGTTAAGATAGTGGTTAACTAGACTGTCTTATATTCCGGTTAGAATATATAATCACTCAACTCCAGTGCAGAACCCTTCTATATTTCTATGATAGGATTTACCACATAGGAGGATTAAGAACAGTAACCTATAAAGCTACACAAGTATCGGGGTACTGTCGTCCACGATTTTAACCTATTTCTATTCAACTAGCATATTCAAATCTCTCCTCTCGGTTGTTGATTCGAAATCATATATGTTATGATATTTAGTGATCAATTAACTATCAAGCATTCACATCAATTATTGAATAGATCTTAACAACTGAAGAAGTAATCAAACTATTACATCAAATCATGAATAAAAGTTCAAGTGAATCATAAGGAAAGCCCTAATTAAGTGTTTAGTTCCTAGCCATAGACATGCTACGAACTAACACAATATCCAACATAAAACTGAAATAAAAACTAAAGATTGAAAATTACGAAGATTAAAGTCTCCAATTGTTGCTCCAAGTGTCTTGTGTTGTTCTTGTGTTCAAGAATGGACTCCCCTCCTAAAAACGAATCCCTATGGCTTTAAATGGGTATCAATTTCGTGCCCTAGGGACCCTATTGCCCTTGGCCAATTCCAACTCGGAACTGAAAAATTTCGTATCGGCACCGCGGTTCTACAGGTCAACACCGCGGTGCCGAAACTCCTGCAGCTCTCTGAATAAGCATCGCGGTTCTTTCTGAATGCACCCCGGTGCTGAAAGTCCTGCGGGTTTCTGCTGTTTTGGCACCGCGGTGCTGCTGTGGTTTTTCCGAGTCATCGATTTTCGACTTTTTTCTGCCTCGGGACCTCCTTTTATGCCCATTTTTCGCTCCTTTTTACCATTTTGTCTTTTTGAACCGATGTGACTCAAAAGAAATAAAAACAACCCTAAAACTGTACTAGACGCAAAGAAAATGAGTAAAATACTAATAAAAAATGACTCAAAATATGTATATGAAATATGCCTAACAAACCCCCAAACTTAAACTTTGTTCGCCCTCGAGCAAAGAAGAAAACAAAACAAAGAAATAAAATCAAAAAGACCCAAAGACTCACATCAAGCAGTTGCAAAAAGTCACTTAGAAACTCATTAACGTTAGTTAGGACAATATGTAGGAATAGATGTAGCATGCATTGAACAATCTAGAATTTCAAGTTAGATATTTCGCAGATTCATTTCAGTCACAATCACTGGAAGCATGAATACCTAACCTATGCATGTCAATGTCATTGCATTTTTGTCAAGGTACTATAGCCTATTTACTTGTTATTCTCCACTAATCATGGACATACATATTAGGGATCATCAGGACTTTTTATGGTTGTAATGTAGGCTTAGGCAGAGGTAGGTAAAAATAGTCATTTAGGCTCAAATTACGTATCATAAGCGCTTTTCATTCAACTTGTTTCTCTTCCTTGCTGTATTATTTTTAGTTCATACCCATTACTCCCTTTTCTCTTTTTGTTGAGAGCGAAACATACACATTCGCATTGGCACCTCCAAACTTAAGTTTTTTCATATTTTAATTGGGGTGCATAATTTATTTTTGCTCTATTTTGTATTTCTTTTTCACTTTCTTTTTCCTCCGTATCATCAGTTATTGCTTATGGCACATGAGGGAATTGAGGTGTCAAAGAAATAGCTTTTCATTTTATGCTCAAAGGGCTGACTAGGGATACAATTCATTGTCAAGGTAGGTAATGAAAGGTAAAAAGGGCTAACAAAGAAATGCCTGAATCTTCCCCCAAACATGTACATTCTAATTATTTCGCTTCAAATAGCAAGCATGCAGGACATTTTTTCGCAATTGACATACACAGGCTAAGCACACAATATTCCAACTAATCAGGTTTTCATGAATCTTTGGCAAATTTAACTTAAGCACACAGATTTTTGCATATCATTCCATTACATTATCCTACTTAATTCACTAGGCGTTTCAAACAACTATAGCATGCATGATGAAAAAAATTGTGACTCATATAAACATATAAAAGACACAAATCAACGACTCAAAATTATATGAAAATACAAGTACCCCCCCCCCCCAAATTAACTGACACATTGTCCCAAATGTGTATGACTCAAAGATGAACCAGGGATGACTTATAGACGTACAGTGGCTCAAAATGGTGGTGGTGGCGACGGATATTGCATTGTGACGGTATATGTGGGAGAAGATTTGGCGATTCTGGGCCTTTTCATATTTTTAGGGATCGTGAACTGGCACCGTGGTTCTGCATCTGTGGCACCGCGGTGCATAAAGTACTTAGGCTTTCCTGAAGATTCGACACCGCGGTGCTGACTCGATTTCGTGTTTTTTCGCCATTTCCTTCATGCTCCATCCTCTGAGTCCTTCACCTGGCATCACAATATAACAAACATACCAAAAGTGAGATTGTCCTAATTAAAATAAATTGCAGAATTTAAACATTGGGTTATCTCCCAAGTAGCGCTGTCTTTAACGTCTTTTATCCGGACGCAAGTTACTTATCAAAAATCATTGGGGTAATTTAACCCCACAACCTATCCATTTCATAATAATCCTCATCTTTATCATTCTATTTTTCTTCTTCACCAGAGGGGGTTCAGTAATATTTACCTTTTTTAGGGCTTTCATCTCATCAATTTTTGTTCCTGCCATCTTGTTGACATGTGGGTTTAATGTTGTAGGGATGGTCTCCCTAGCTTTGGCCTGCACTGGCTGAACTGTTGGGCCATCTGTGCTTGTTGCGAAACACTTGTCAATAGCATGGGACACAATGACGGATTTGAACACCTTGAACACTATCTCCTCCTCTTGAACCCTGAGTCTCAGTTCCCTTTTTTCCACATCAATCAAGGCTCTCCCAGTAGCAAGGAATGGTCTCCCCAAGATAATTGGTATCTCATCATCTTCTTTCATATCAAGAATAAGGAAGTCTGCAGGGAAGAAGAACTTTCCTATCTTAACCAACACATCTTCAATTATGCCTCTGGGATGCACCACAGTTCGGTCGGCCAGCTGCAGATTTACTGTGGTCGGTTTGGCTTCCCCCAAACCCAACCTCTTGAAGATAGATAGGGGCATTAGATTGATGTTATCCCCTAGATCACACAGTGCCATGTTGCATGTCACCCTACCAATAGTGCAGGGCAAGGTGAAGCTCTCTGGATCCTTAAGCTTAGGAGACAGTTTCTTTTGCAAGATGACACTGCACTCCTCTGTCAATGACACTGTCTCATAATCCGCTAGCCTCTTTTTTTCCCAAGTATCTCCTTTATGAACTTGAAGTATGCGGGCATCTTCTCTAGCGCCTCAATGAAGGGAATATTTATGTGTAGCTTTTTTAACACCTCCAAGAACTTGGAGAACTGCTTGTCAACTGCCTTCCTTTGTAGCCTCTGAGGGTAAGGGATTTTATCAACATATTCCCTCAAAGGTGTTGGTGGAGCTTTTTCAACTGTAGGGCGGTCCTCAGTGACCCCCTCTTTCTCTACTTAAACTACCTTCTCACCCTCATTCTTACTTACCACTGCGGCCTGGGGAGAAACGTGCTCCAACTGCTTTCCATTCCTCAACAATAATTCTTGACATTGTTCTTTAGGATTCACCTATGTATTGCTTAGGAGAGCGCCCTGTGGCCTGTTGGTTACCATCTTTGCAAGCTGCCCAACCTGTGTTTCCAAGTTCCTGAGAGAGGACCTGGTTTCTGACATGAACTGATTCTGTGAGTTGGTCAGTGTGGCGATCAGACTCTCGTTCATCGAGCTTTCTGGCTGCATGCGGTGGCCTAAACTGTTGGGATGAAGTGGCCTGATTGTGTCCCTGCTGGTTCTGGTAACCACTTTGATATGTCTGTTGTTGGGGTTGGTCGTTCCTCCACGAAAAGTTAGGGTGATTTCTCCACCCTGGATTGTATGTGTTGGAGTTGTAAGGCCTCTGAAAGTTCCCAACCGCCTGAACCTGCTCCATTGTCACATTGTTGGGTTCAACTGCTGTGCATCTGTCAAAATAATGTGGGCCCCCACAAATCTCACAATTTCCAGGCGTCTGGACTGCATTCGCTGTCATGGTCTTCTACTTCAGTTGCTTTGTCAGAAGGGCTACCTGTGAATTCAGGGCAGTGATTGCATCTAATTCATGAATACCCATGGCCTTCCTTATGGTCACTGACCTGCCATCTGCTCTCTGATGGTTGTTGGCTGTCATATCCTCTAGTAAATCATGTGCCTCATTGGCACTCTTTTTCATGAAGGCACCCCCTGCTGCTGCATCAATGATGGTACGCGTAGTACCTCTCAGCCCATTATAAAAGATGTGGACCAACATCCACTTCTCTATGCTATGATGTGGGCACTTCCTCTGCAGATTCTTAAATCGCTCTCATGCATCATAGAGCGACTAACCATCCACCTGGTAATAATTGTTCAACTCTCCTCTTAACTTTGTTGCTTTGGAAGGAGGGAAGAACTTTGCTAGAAACTTTTGGGCGAGTCCGCGCGGTGGTAGCGGAGTTGGCGGTGATGAGTTCAACCAACTTTTGGCTCTATCCCTCAGTGAGAATGGGAAGAGCCTCAGTCTGATGGCATCGTCAGTGACACCATTATATTTGAAAGTAGCACACAGCTCCAGGAAGTTTGCAATGTGCATGTGGGGATCTTCAGATGGCAGTCCCCCAAACTGTACTGTGTTTTGGACCATGCTCAGGATGGCTGGCTTGATCTCAAAATTGTTAGCCCCTATAGTTGGGAGCCTGATGCAAGTCTGTGCTCCCGTGACTGTGGGAAGAACATAGTCCCCCAAACTCATCTCCGCATGTGGTGGGACTTGTTCCGGGGCAACCGGTACCTCATTATTCAACCCCTCTACTGGTATCCCATTGTTGTTCTGCTGATCTCCCATTGCTAACAATTCAGCAATTCTTTTATCTTTCTGTTTTGTCTGCAAAGTCTCTCAATCTCAGGGTTCAGAGGGATATGAGTGTCTGCTCCTCTCCTACTTCGCATACACTAGATTCCTGAAATAGATCACAATCAACAAACAGATCACGACACACGGTTGTAACAATAAATATAAAAATAAAGCCAAATTAGAAATAAAAATAGATGGTTCGATATTAGATAAACGTCAGTCCCCGGTAACGGCGCCAAAAACTTGTAAGGCGATTTCCATCTGCGCAAAACACATGTGTATGTATCGTCTCAAGTAATATAGTCTGTAAGACCGAATATCATCCACAGAGACTGGTTTCTAAGTACCGAGCATTTATTTTGTGTTAGCTATTTGGCCAACGAATATTGATTGTGGTTTTTATTTAACTACTGGAATGATTGCAAGAAATAAGTAAACTAATTAGGTTGTATTCAGATTATGAAGGAATTAGGGCTTCCAAAATCATCAACTATCCACTTTATTCAATCCTTAATGCGTTCTAGAATGATTCTTCTTCTATGTTAAGATAGTGGTTAACTAGATTGTCTTATATTCCGGTTAGAATATATAATCACTCAACTTCAGTGCAGAACCCTTCTATATTTCTATGATAGGATTTATCACATAGGAGGATTAAGAACAGTAACCTATAATGCTACACAAGTATCGGGGTAATGTCGTCCATGATTTTAACATATGTCTATCCAACTACAGCATATTCAAATCTATCCTCTCGGTTGTTGATTCGAAATCATATATTTTATGATATTTAGTGATCAATTAACTATCAAGCATTCACATCAATTATTGAATAGATCTTAACAACTGAAGAAGTAATCAAACTATTGCATCAAATCATGAATAAAGGCTCAAGTGAATCATAAGGAAAGCCTTAATTAAGTGTTTAGTTTCTAGCCATAGACATGCTACGAACTAACACAATATCCAACATAAAACTGAAATAAAAACTAAAGATAGAAAATTACGAAGATTAAAGTCTCCAATTGTTGCTCCAAGTGCCTTGTGTTGTTCTTGTGTTCAAGAATGGACTCCCCTCCTAAAAACTGATCCCTAGGGCTTTAAATATGTATCAATTTCGTGCCCTAGGGACCCTATTGCCCTTGGCCAATTCCAACTCGGGCGAAAATTCCGTCTGCAAACGCGTGATTCTGCAGTCGACATCATGCCAAACTCTGCGACTCTCAATAAATGGCACGCGATTACGTGCGAATACACCCGGTCTTTGAAAGTCCTGTAGGTTTACGCTTGCATGATCTTTCTTGTAGTTTTCCGAGCCATCGATTTTTGACCTTTTTCTGCCTCGGAACCTCTTTTTATGCCCACTTTTCGCTCCTTTTTGCCATTTAGCCTTTTTGAACCGATTTGACTCAAAAGAAAGAAAAACAACCCTAAAATTGTACTAGACGCAACGAAAATGAGTAAAATACTAATTGAAAATGACTCAAAATAGGTATATGAAATATGCCTAACAGAAGAGAAGCTCGGATTTTGGTTGGAAATCTGAGGGAGGGTCATGGTTTTCAAGAAAACAAATGAGAAGCAGAAGCAAGGAAAAGAACCTAGACTCTTGATACCATGAAAGAATTAATCTTTTGATTATTCTTATTGATGAAAGACATATATATAAAAGTTACATAGCAGAATCTTATTCCTACTTTACATCTAAATCACTATTCTATAAGAATAACAACTATACACTTATGGTAATATTACAATCCTAATTAAGGTACAAGACTAATATGGAAAGATACCAAATATAAAAAATAGATACAAAGTGGGAAGTGGGACTCTTCACGGAATGGGCTGCACGGCTTTGGCCCATTTTCTAACAAGTAATCTAAGTGATTACAATCAAAGTCAGAGATCAAGAAAGTGACAAAATCAGATTCTACTTTATCTATTCTATTTTAATCTTCTACCATTTATGATTAATGAAATTCAATTTTTATAAATATTTGTGTAAGATTGTATTAATCTCCCTTGGTGAGTCTTTCTCATTAATACAAAATATATATAGGTGTATAATGTTGAATCCTTCTATAATAAGGATCCTAATTCTACCATAATTATACAACACAAAATATGGTAAATACTGCATATGTACACGTGTTAATACACCCCCTCCGTCTGAGCGGGAGGAGGTCGGACACTAATACTGGATCTGAAGTCAAGGAAGAGTTGTCTAGGGAGGTATTTTGTGAATATATCTGTATACTGATAAGAGGAAGACACATGTAATACTTTGATATGACCGAGAGCAACCTTCTCACAAACAAAGTGTATGTTCATCTCAATATGCTTGGTTCGCTGATGCTGAACCGGATTATGAGATAGATAGATGGCGGATATGTCATCATAATAAACCAAATACGCTTTACGCAACAGACACTGAAGCTCTAAAAGAAGGTTTCAAAGCCAACACATCTCAGCAACAACATGATCAACACTTGTGTACTCTGTTTCTGTACTCGAACGGGATAATATGAATTATCTTTTGGCAGACCAAGAAATAAGATTATCCCTCAAGAACACACAATAGCCCGAGGTGGATCGTCGCATGTCCGGACAGCCTGCCCAATCAGCATTTGTATATGACAACAACCTGGTCGGTACTCAAGGGTAGATATGTAATCTATAATCAAGTGTGCACTTAACGTATCGAATGATACGTTTAAAGACAGTAAAATGAGGCTCCCTGGGGGCATGCATGAATTAGTATAATATGTTGAACAACATAAAAAATATTAGGCCTGGTGAAAGTAAGGTATTGTAGGGCACCTGCAAGACTCCGGTAGAGAGTGGGATTTGACACTGGATCACCATCCAAAGCACTGAGCTTTGATTTAGAGTCAACTGGAGTAGACATGATCTTGCAATTTGCCATTTTAGCCCTGTACACAATCTCCTCTGCATATTTTCGTTGACAAAAAACATAGTGTCTGCGAATCTAGTCACTGAAATCCCCAAAAAATAGCTCAACTTCCCCAAATCAGTCATAGCAAATTCAGTTTTAAGCGGTGCAATGATCTCATTTTTCTACAACTCAGATGAGGCAGTGAGCATAATATCATCCACATACAATAACAAATATGCAATCGTACTACCGCTATGAAAAATAAATAGAGAATTATCACACTTGGTGCATACAAACTCAATATGCAAAATACACTATGCAAAGTGAGCGTACCACGCTCCAGGGGCCTATTTTAAGCCATAAAGTGACTTACGGAGACGACATACATACCGAGGGGCTACAGGATGGACAAAATTAGGCGGCTGATACATATAAATAGTTTCTTTCAAATTCCCATGTAGAAAAGCATTTTTCACATCAAGTCGATGAGTCGGCCAATGCTTACCCATAGTAATACTCAGAATTGTGCGAATTGTAGTCGGTTTGACAATCGGACTGAATGTCTCACCACAATCAATATCCTTATGCCGATTAGTGTCATTAGCCACAAGTTTCGCCTTATACCTCTCAAGCTCACCACTTTCTGTATATTTATGACGAAAAAGCCACATACATCGAATCACATTCACCCCCTCTGATCTAGGAAACAAATCCCAAGTGTGTTATTTTGTAAAAGCATTATGTTCCTCACACATGGTTGTATTCCAATTAAGGTCTAGTTTGGCTAATTTTGGGTTTTTGGGAATTGGGAAAATAGTTTGGGTGGACATGTTAAATTAGACTTTGGGTTTGAAAATATCGTGTTAGGCACGGGTTTCTATGCGATGATTCGGGGCATGGGTACTATTGGTATTTGGGTGTAGGGTTGGGTTCTGGTTATTGTTTGACGGGACTGGATTTATTGGTAAATGGGTTCGATGGGGTGGGATGTCGGTAATGAGGATTCTGGGTTTGATATCTGGTGTGGTGGTGGTGGCGATCGGGGTAGGCCGATGCCATTTGGGTTGTGGATGGTGGGGTATGACGTCGGTAGTGGGGTGGGACTGAGAGTTTGGTTTGGTAGTGTGAGTATGACGGTCTGGGTATCGGGGTAGGTTTGACTTGGGGTTCCGGTGATAGGTGAGGTGGCGACGGGGTTGTTCTGGCTAACTGGAGGAGCGGCGGTCGGTGACACAGCAGGTGGTGGTGATTATGTCGGCTCAGAGGAGAGATAGTGAAAGGGGGATGCCTGGTAGTTGTTCCGGCAGGCGGTGAGACTGGATAGTTGGCCGACCGGATTCTGGTGGTATCAGATGGTAACGAAATAGTGATGTTGATGGCAGACGATTACTGTACAGATGGGGTGGTGGTGATGGTGGTGGACTGACATAGTTCATGAAGTATAACGGGGGATGTGTCGGACTCGTCTAGAAAGGTATAGTCCGTGTTTTGGAATTTTTGAATATTTGCAAAAGGAAAAATCATCTCGTCAAACATAACGTGACGAGAGACGTGAATTTATCGAGAGGACAGGTCATAGCACAAATAGCCCCTATGATTAGACGGAAAACCTACGACGACACATGGAGTGGTTCGGGTGCTAATTTATAAGGGGCGGTGGACTCAAGGTTTGGTTAACACAGGCAACCGAAAATCCAAAGGTGATCATAGGAGGGAATCCAACGGTATAAAATATTGGTTGGGGTTATGTTATGAAGAGTACTAGTAGGTAAAATATTAAAGACTTATTCTACCATTTTGACTGCATTAACCCACAAGGAGGAAGAGAGAGAGGCATGAAACAGGAAAGTACGAACCATGTTATTTATGGTGCGAATGATTGGTTCTGCTTTGTCATTCTGATGGGAGGTGTGGTGACACGAAAATCGAAAAATCATGCCATTATTTTTACAGAATTTGTGAAACGTAGAATAAATAAACTCATGACCATTATCACATTAAAAATATTTAATGGCTTTTTCAAATGCGTTTTGATAAAAGTGCGAAATTCCAAAAATGTGGTAAAAACTTCCGACTTGAACTTTAGTGAGTAGATCCAAATAAAGTGATAGTAATCATCTAATAGGATTAGATAATATTTATGACCCAAAGAGCTAGTAATTGGAGACGTCCACAAATCAGCATGAACAATATTAAAAGGAAAAAACGCAACAATAAGAGATGATTTAATCGGAAGGATAACATGTTTGCCTAACTGACAAGAAACATAATATTGGGCAAGTTTCCCATTATTACAACGAATAAATTTATTTTTTCTAAGAAAATTAAAAACAGGGGCACCTGAGTGTCTAAGCCTATTATGCCAACTTGACAGTGAGATACCGTGGAGGAGGTGTGTGAGCGGAAACTGGCAGCGGAGGTGGATGGAAAAAGATAGAGATCTCCTGTGCTATTGCATCTAGTAAGAGGTGTCCCCATACGAAATCCTTCACAGTAAAATAAAAAGGGTCAAACTCAACAGAGATGGAATTATTATGAGTAAATTTTTGGACAGTTATTAAGTTTAAATGATGTTAGGAGCAAACAGGACGTTATTTAGGGAGAAGGGTGGGTGAGGTGGTTGGGTGTATGTGGTATCATAACCCTGAATTATAATGTGGTGGTCATTACTAATAGTGATATATTGAGGATACGTTAAACGAAACAGTTCTGGAAGATTACCTACAGATCGGGTAAGGTGAGATATAGGCCCCGTATCCATGTACCAATTTTCATCGGGCTGCTGCATATTTATGGAGCTGAAGGCCTGGCCCAAATCAGTGGGGGCCAGGCCCACTGGACCCTGTTGCTGCGACATGAAGTGGGCCTATTGTTTGCCTGGTCCAAGTGCCAAAAAGGGCATCTGCCTTGGGCCTGGTCTGGGGCCCAACAAACCCATAAAAGTGTAAGTCTGTTGGGTCAGTGATGCTGGTAGCTGGAATGCAGCCCAATTCAGGTTGATGGGACATTGGCCAGTGGCGGCCCACTGACCAGAAGTATGGGCTTGTTGATGGCCCTTTCCAAGTTTAGCATAAGCGTCTCTTCAAGATGCGATACATGCCTGATAATTTATTTTGTGAAATAAATACCAATTCGTCTCCCATTGACAATATTCTCTGAAAATAAAATGGTGGAAAGAAGTGTATGTCTTGTTAATAAGTTATGATTTATTACACAATTTGTGGGGGAAGCTATCATTATGACTAGCCAAATACATGATCGAGTGTCTCATAGAAAAACACAATATATTCCATATGAAAAAATGAAAGGAAAAAAGCCCAATTTAGCATCCTTCAAAGTGTGGGGGTGTTTGGCTATAGTGTAAGTTCCTAAACCCAAAAGGGTAAAAATAGGACTGAAAGTCGTTGATTGTGTTTTCATAGGATATGTCACATAGAGTAAAGGATATCGATTTCTAAGAGAATAAGTCAATGCTGATTTATTGACATTATTCTATTATGTCAACCCTGGGACATATGTTCTTGGTGGTATTGATATGACAGTTAGTGACATCTTTACATAACATGTCTCGTCTTGGTAAGGACTAGTTGATCGAACTACTAATGTGATGTGGTTGATCATATGTCTTTCATTATAGGTCGTGTTCTTAAATTTTGTTAACGAATGTCACATGAAAGGTTGTGACCTTTCATGATAAAATGTGTTTGTTGATAGACAACTCTTTGAAAAGATAATATGGTTCATTGAACGTATATGTTCATTGATCTATAAATCCAAGAATCAATTAACGATAATGATATAAATCGAGAATAGCTTGGTTTTTACATCGATGTATGTGCCATTAGTTTGATGTTTGAAGAAATAGACTTATAAGAAGTGGAATGGTTGAAATATATATATATATATATATATATATATATATATATATTGTTAAATGTTGTGGCCACAATTGATGTCAACAATCCACGAATATTATGATCTACGATATATCCTATTTCCAAGCTATGTGTTATTTTATAATAAATATCCCACGATTCAAGGTGTATGTTTCTACAAATTGAATCACCGGTTCAAATGAAATTAAATCCATAAATGAATATGTTTTTATCATTGGTGGAGGAGCACTATTGTCACGATCCGACCGGGCATGGCAGTGCCTACAGGCACCACTACAGTATACATCGTAGATAATCAGCGAACATACATGAAACTTATAAAATAACACAACTGAAGTAAACAACAGGTTAGCCGATAAGGCTACCATCCTGGACATATATAAATACAACCGAAGCAGTTGCCTCGTTCCCTTTACAAACTGACCCACAATATGTGACTACAGACCTCTAAGAATTTTAACAGAACAACTGTGGCGGGACAGGGCCCCGCCATACCCCTGAATATACATGAATCTACTACCTCAGGGAAACCGTACCAAGAGATAAGCCTCGGAGCAAATGGAGCTTTTCAAAATCGAACCGAGATCCTAAGAGCGAGGATCACCAACTGTGCACCTAATACTGCGGGCGTGAGCGGCCCCAGAAGAAATCGGTCAACAGTGCAGAATATATGGAGCGAAATAACGTCTGATAAGCAGATCATAATCGTACAAAAGAATGACAGGGACAAGTATAAAAATACATACGGTCGTAGTGTCATTACCACTTATGAACTTAATCGCACTTATTATCTTTTCCCATTTTCAATAAAAGTTATAGTCACATTCTTATGTACACGATTAGGAAAAATCATTAAGTTCATTACTATATAACTTACTTATCTTCCATAAGTATAATCCGGCCCTTTAAGGAGAGGGCACATTTACTACGCCCAATCTGGGACGCGATCAAGTCACACAAATATCAAGCGTGTCCGTGGAATCCCCATCACCGCCGGCTATAAGTGTAAAATATAATCGTGTGACGCGCGTGGCATCCCACCTCACCGTCGTGCATACATACAACACATATATATATATCTCCCGCGTGGAATCACATCACCGCCGATCCGTGATATAATAATACACCAATAGGCATACATGAACACCAAGTCCCACGGTGGTATAGCGTCTTGAGGTCTACCTCACTTATACTCTTACCACGGAGAAGGTGGTAAAGCGGTGGTATAGCATCTTGAGGTCTACCCTCACTTATACTCTTACCACGGAGAAGGTGGTAAAGCGGTGGTATAGCATCTTGGGGTCTACCTCACTTATACTCTTACCACGGAGAAGGTGGTATAACGTCTTGGGGCTTGCCTCATTTATACTCTTACCCTATCTCAACCGACCATTTACAAAACGTAAGCACTACCATGTCTTTCATAAGCAATCAGAATTTAACCCAAGTACTACAAATAACGGAAGCATGCCGTGGAATCCCACATCACCGTCGGTATGTCCAAGTACTTTACAGACAAATGACCTCCAACCGAGAGTCGCGGCAACGTAATAAAACATAATACTTGCACTCAGAGGCTATCACCAGCACACATAGGCAAATTCTCAATTAACAAGCCAAAGTACTTATCAAGGCACACTTAGACAAATTTTCAATTTATCAAGCCAAAGTACTAATCAAGGCACAAATAGAATAATTCTCAATTAACAAGCCAAAGTACTTATCAAGGCATACTTGGACAAATTCTCAATTTATCAAGCCAAAGTACTAATCAAGGCACACTTAGACAAATTCTCAATTTATCAAGTCAAAGTACTAATCAAGGCATACTTGGACAAATTCTCAATTTATCAAGCCAAAGTACTAATCAAGGCACGCTTAGAAAAATTCTCAATTTATCAAGCCAAAGTACTAATCAAGGCACACTTAGACAAATTCTCAATTTATCAAGCCAAAGTACTAATCAAGGCATCACATAGAATTATTCTCAATTAAACAGGCCAAAGTACTACGTACGTACATTCTTTTCAAGAGACTCTTTTTTGTGTAAAACCCCAAGATACTAACACCCGTAGTATCCAGGCTTGTGTACATTTCACATAAGTCACGATACTTTTAGAAATACATTTCTCGGCTTCTAAATCAAGTGACCCTTACTTAAAAGCTTTAAGCAAGTGATATCTTTAAATCACATTGCCCTTCCTTAATACAAGTTAATTCTTTGATTACCTTATTAGAGAAAACCATTCTCTTAACTTTCCATAAAGCCGTTATAACCAACTTCCCATAAAGCCGTTATAACCATTTATGGTTTTAGACAAAACTCTTTCCTTTAGTAACCAAGAGACTTCTACTTTTTGAAACCAAGTATTATATACTTTCAAATCAATTCTCTTAACTTTCAAAAATACAATTAGTCTCTTAACCCTTAGAACTCAAGTGACTCCTTTTATTATAAAACCTTAGGCAATTGATGCCTTAAAATCAAGTTACCTTTTTACTAAAATCAAGTCATTTATCTTTCCATAAAGCAAATATAACCAACTCCCCATAAAGTCGTTATATTCACTTTATGCCTTAGCCAAAAACAATTTCCTATCCAAGGGACTTATACGTTTAAAACGGGACAAGTATCACATACTTCAAAACTCTTCAAGTCCCTTAACTTTAATAAAACATTAGACATCCTTAATACTTTCAAAGAAGTGAGTTAATCTCCTAACTCACCCGACTTGGCTATTTATAAAACTAGTAAAGGATATCAAGGTGTTGTACGTCTACCGTACTACATACGTGCAACTAGTCATGCTCAAAAGATAGGAAAAGTTCTACATAGAGCAATTCACACAACTACCTCTTAACTTCTAAGAGTAGAAGGAAACATGAAATGATACCACCGGTATATTCCATACATAGAATCATGCCAAAGGAAGGAAGAGGTTCACATACCTCGCGACGATTATCGACAAGTAGCAAAATGCTCCAAAGTACTTCAATCTTGATAGCTAATTCATCCTTCAAGTAGGATACGCTATACTTAGTACTTCAACCTATAATGGTCACAATACGTCCATTAACCTCTTACTTCAAACGTAGAATATTCTAGGTGCTAAGTCGCTAAATTCTACGGAAAATCTGACAAAGACCTCCTTTGTTTTTACTTACTTTGCCACCTTTTCAAGGCCGAAGACAAGAACCAAACACGCCACTTTTAAGGCCCAATCAATGAAATCAACAATAGGGGATTACACGCCTACTAGACGTGTAAAATTCCGCCCCACAAACGATATCAAATTAATACAACTATATGTCCAATTCGGCTAACTTGAAACACTACAACATCAATTCTTATCCAATTTCCATTTCAATCCAAGTTATTAGCCCAACATGATATCAAGTCGCAAACGATAACAACTACTATAATCTCCAAGTAATTAACATGCGACGATTCAAATAAACGACCAATTTGTAATCCAACTTCACATGGCTTACATTACATTTTCGGATTCTAAGGCTACAAGCAATCCATAATACTTATAAACTTTCAACACATATACTTCATGCTAGCAACATGTAAAGCTAACAACAATATAAATAATCTTGTAACACTTCTAAGAGACAAGATTATACCTCAACGAATCTTAATCCAATTCCAAAACCGAAGTCGCTTCCTTAGCAACTCAGAGCCTCTTCAAGACACTTCAATCCGCTACTTGAGACCCTTAGAACAATACCAACAACTTCCCTTCAAACTTCCAATCCAAAACCTAGAAAGCAACTAGGTTTTCACTTTGCGACTAATCCGAAAACTATCTTTTTCCGAGATTTTTCTATTGAGATACACTCACAATACACTTAAGAACCTTGGTTTAAAGTGGGGAGCTTAATGAACAAGAAACAAAAAAATCTCTTCTTCCTTGTGAGAGAACCCGAGAGCTTGTGCTCTAGTTCTTCAAGTTTTTGTGAAATTTTACTAAGTGTTAAGCTTGTCATACTACTACTAGTATTATATAGGAACATGAAGGGTCAAGATACAACCAAATGGGTGGTTTGGATGAGCTCTTATTTAAAAATCAAGACTTTGGGACCTTTGACTTAGTCAATTATCTCAAGCTCACATTTGCAAGACTTTGTCAACTAAAGACTATGGTCAATGACCATTTTGGCCATGCCTATTTCGACCAAGGCATCAATAAGGGGGGGGGGGGGGTGACACGTGTCGCCCTCCCACTCGTCACAATAGTACGTTTTCCGACAATTTCATAATTCCGATAAAATTTTACAAGTCTCAAATCTTAACACCTGTGAGTTCTTACGTACGTTCTTAAAACATGTCCTGTAAATACGGGGTGTAACAACTATCTTAGAAATCATCCAAACAAATATGTATCCGCCCCACAATGGAGTCTTAGTTCATAGCTTTAGACAAGATCAGTGAAAAAGTTAAATGGATCAGGAATTTTTCGGAAGATATTCCATTATGGCCCTAAATGTAGGCTCATATATGCATACATCGCGATAGCCTAGCGGCGATAGGATGGGCTGGAGCGTTATGTCTAACGTAAAATCTTGTCACATACGACAGAGACATAATATCGTTCGACAACTACTCTCCAGTGGAGTTATCACAATTGACTATGTAAAGTCAAGAGATAACGTGTCGGAGCCACTTACAAAAGGGCTAACTAGAGAGGCAATTGAAAGCTCATCGAGGGGAATGGGTTTAAGGCCTGGGACAAGTTATCATGGATGTAACTCTACCTATTAGACTGGAGATCCCAAGAGCTAGGTTCAAAGAGATCAAACAAAAACGATTCAACGTTGTCAAATAACTTAACCTATTCTTATGATGATGACAATGTTCAGAAATAAGGATAAGGCATTAAGGCTTCTTAACGAGTTAATAAAGCTTAAGTTTTTAATGGTTTCTAAGTTTGGCATGTATGACCAGATAGTGTATCTATGGGATGACACGTTTAGGAATCACTTATGTGAGTGTGAAGTGTAAGCCTCTTCAAGGAGTATGTTAGGTAAAGGCACATGCTCTACGCACTCATGAAACCAAGCGGTGTTCATGGCTAAAACGAACACAACAATGAGAATCAAAGATCGTTAAAGGGTTAATTGTGTGACATATGGTTGTCTAGGTATACACCAAATCTTGACGATTCAAAGATATCAAATCGACCGATTGATCGAGTATATCCGACATATATTCACTACGGACAGTTCAAAGGAAAACCTACTTATCCAGATGCAATCAATTCGTGCTTACAAACACACAATTTTTCATGTATGTTTTAATCATATAGTCATTCCCCATTAACATGGGGGATTGTTGGGTTCTTTATTGCGTGTGAATGAGAAATGAAGAGTTGTTTTACCGAAAAGACACCAGGAGAGAGGTTGTGACTTTTACGATAAGACACAATTGTATCTGTTCACACTACCCTTAGTTGGCTATAAATTCAAAGGATTAGCCTCAAATCTCCTTTATCTTTGAAAATCTCTGCTTAACAATATGCATTTTGTATACCTTTACAAACAAAAAATCGAGTCAGTGTCTTGTGTGCTTCGTTGCCATCTTTGAGTTTACGTGAAGTCATAGGTGTTTGAGGTACCGCTACTCCTTTGACAAGTTTATCCGTTGTATCATGGGAGGAACTAATCCATAACCTCGGCTACTTGAGGGGATTAAATTCCTTAAGGACACATAGTGAATTATGTGGTCTCGGATATAAGTTTCTGCATTTTATGTTTTTCTAAGATTAATTTAAGTTTTTGGTTTATTGATTTTGAACATAGATATACTAACAAATATTACTATTAACAAACCTTGATTTCATTACTTTCTTAGGTATGTTCCCTCTTCTTATGTTGTTCAATTTCTCTCATACTTAGACTAGTTAGCTCTTATTTAAAAGAAGTGAGCACTATTTAGAGCCTTTTTAAGACCTATAATCTTTGACTTACTCAATTGATATGTTAAAAGTCCTCTTTCCAGTGTTACTTTGAGGTATTTAAGCGATATAGAGCTGAATTGCAACCATGAAACCTTAATTTTTATTCGTATGTTAAAATGTTCTTCTTACTTTGGTCTATTCTAACCTTGTGTTTACATACGAAATACATCTTGCAAGCTTTCTACCTACTTAAAATGTGATTGTTTTGTGATAAAGATGACATATCAAGTGTTTGTATTGTTTACCCCAAAAAATGTACAGTTGAATTTATAAATGGTTTTAAGGATACGTGGATCGAATTGTAAATGAATATAACGAGCAATTAATAATAAGTAAATTGAAATAATAAGCAAGTAAATTAGCCTGGAATATTGTGATCTTAATTGAAAAAACTTGACAAGTTTGGTCTGATCCTAAGCTTATTTGCTTTGGATCTGAACCAACAATTAGAACTAATAGCTTTTTAGTGCAATAAGGAAATCATGCAAGTATGAAATATGAGAATGAGATGTCCTTCCAATATGAAGGTTAGACTCTGTCACGACCAGAACCCCGGGCCCGCGACTGGTGCCCTACCTAGGCACCCTTCTACCCATACAACACAAGTAACTCGCGGAAGCTAAATAACACTCATCATCATTTTTTTTTTGCAAATGCAAAGTCGGCAAGGCTGTCATAATATATAACACCCCAATGGGACTACAACTGTACAACAATATAAATACAACTCACGCAAGTCCAGCCCACATATGAATACAGACCTCTAAGAGTTTGGATAGTAACTATGACGGGACAAGGCCCCGTCGTACCCCTGAATATTCCTAGCCGTAATGGAAGGCATGTGCCAAAATGACAATCTCCGGAACATTGGAGCTATCCCAAAAACGCTGAACAATGATCCTAAGCTCGCGGATCACCCAACTGTGTACCTAATACCTGCGGGCATGAACGCAGCCCCCGAAGGGGGTCAGTACAACATGTACCAAGTATGTAAACATGAAGTACAGTAAACAAGATCATAAATGTACAAAAGAATGATAGGGACAAGTATGAAAAATCAAATACTAGATCCTACCGTGCAAAAAATAAGAGTCAATCAGACCTTGAACCATCGCATGTACGTACTCACTGCATCACCCTGTATTGTTGTATCACCGTACTCATCAGACATCATCGTTGTACCATTGTACTCTATCAGACATACTTTACAAAAATGATTCAACTGTACCTTTTTTTAAAATAAGAGTCAATTGTGCCTTTAAATACTCTTTTGACCCTCAAAGGAATAAAACCAAGTTATCATCATGTCGTGTACCAATCATTAAAATGAACGCTCTTTTTATAAAAACCTGGGCACCAAAATATCATGCACCCAATAATCTAAGTAACCTCTTTTTAGAAAATCTGGGCACCAAAATATCATGCACCCAATAATCTAATAAACTATTTTTTTAGAAAATTTGGGCACCAAAATATCATGCACCCAATAATCTAATCAACTATCTTTTTAGAAAATCTGGGCATCAAAATATCGTGCACCATAATCTAAGTAACCTCCTTTTAGAAAATGTGTGGCACCACATATCATGTACCAATCTCATATAAAAAACTTTCCGTTTAGAAATGTGTGGCACCACATATCATGTACCAATCACATATAAAAACTTTCCTTTTAGAAACTCAAAGTACTATCAATAGGATATATATATAACAATCTTTCATTTTAGAAACCCCAAGTACTATTAATAGAATATCACTAAGGATTAGGATCCGGTCAGTTATAAAGATCAAGTCAAGTATAGGGTCCACTCGTCGTTTGTACCAACTCGATAATCTAATTCGTCTAGCTCCTCAGTTTAATATTATGGAAACATTTGCATGGTGATAACGGATCCGAATTGCCAAATTAATCCATTTTATGAGCCATTAGGCTATATAGTAATCATGATCTTATCTAATCAGTTGTGAACCTAGAAAGTGTAAAACGAACTGGTTATATCTTAGCTTCTATGCAGATGGAAAATTCTACTCATTTCAATATAATAGATTGTCGATTCCTTTTTTATTAACGCTGCAATGGCTTGTTCGATACCCTTTTCTCATTAGTACTATAACTAGCAAGACCAATTCGACTCCAACGTTTACTAAAAGCTCTTAACAACATCTCCCATAAGACTTAGTAAGGACTTAGGAATAATTTAGACATGTCTTTAGCATAGAATCAATAACAAGAATACTCCTTAACTTCTAAGAGTAGAATAACTTTTGAAACAATACCACAGTTATGGTTCATACGAAGAACATGCCAAAAGAGAGAAGGAAGAGGTTCACATACCTCATTGACGACTAACCAACACGACAAGTAGAATACGCCCCGAATATGTACTTCAACCTTATCAGCTATTCCACACGCCAAGTAGAATATGCCACAAGTAGTACTTCAACCTATAACAACAATAATACCTCTATCAAATTCATACACACTAGTATAAGACTTATACCAAGTAATGGTCCTCTTATCTACAAAAATTTGGGCAGCACTTCCCCCGTTTATACGTACTTTTCCACCTTTTCCAAGGCCCAAATTCAACAACAATCAAGCCCCATTTAAGGCACAACCAACAGTTAACCAAAGGGGATTACATGCCTACTTGACGTGTAAAATTCATCCCCTTAATCTACCAAAACAGTCCATAAAAATCAGTCCAATATCCAACAACAAGGGTACAAAGTGAAGCCTTTTAATACCTTTCCACAAACTTAATCTCTTAGGACTTCCATTAACAATTACCACATTAATCATGCAAATAGGTGGCTGATTTTCCAGCAGCCTAACAACACAAAACAGTCCATAAAAATTGCATAATAACGTCCAACAGTTTTATAGATTCCACGGCCAACAACTACAATTCGATAACTCTTTCCTTAATCTTTTTTATTCCAATTCAAGTTTCAAAACTTCTATATAAATTATATCAACATATTAACAACAATATTACTCCATTATAACATGCGACAAGTGTAACTAACCACAACAATAACCAACGAATCCAATGTCGCCCAAAATGCCCAATTCGGCCAACACCATTAAAAATGGCCCAAATACTTTTTATCCTTCATCCTTTTTAGCAAAATCTCATCTATACATATCAACAATAAGTAATATCCAATTACTTTAAAAGAAGGAGAACCATTACCTTATTTTTAGCCCAAAAATCGCCCAAAACAGTCCGGGGAAGATTGGCCCGCAGTTTTCGTTTCGCTCCACTTCTTCAAGTTCCAATCACATACATGTATTCTCTACAACCTTACACTCATCTTACCTTCACATTTAACCTCCAAAAAGTTGACGAACAAGCCTAGGATTTCACCCTCATTCTCGGCCAAAGGAGATTATTGGTGTGTTATCTTGGCTTAACACTTGGTTGGGGTTCTTGATCTTGTATTAGTGAACTAAGCTTGGAAGATTATAAATCTTGGTCTTCAAAGACCCCTATGGCCGAGAGCAACATTGAGAGGAAGAGAGAGATATTATTTCTTGAAAATGACTAAGTGTGGGAAGTCTTGCAAGCTAATCCATATATATAAATATCTATCCAAGTGTATGGACAAGTGGAGTGGGACCCACTTGTCCACTTGTCTCCAAAATATCAAAAGTGATGAAGTCTTTCAAGACAAGTGGAGGGGTGACACGTGTCACCCTCCTATTGGTCCAAAATTATTTCTTCACAAAAACATTCTATACTTGGCCAAAATATCTAAAAATCTTGTGGGCCCCACAAAATCGTAAAATTTCCTGTGGGCCCCACATGACCAAATCCGAGACTTAAAAATCCAAAACTTCAATATACTATAATAATTTCATATACCAAATTTGAGAATCAAATTCCAAGTATAAACTTTTTCCTTCACAAATTTTCCGGAATTTCCTTAAGAAAAAGTAATTATACTTTTCTTCCAAAATTCAAATCTTAAATCCTTAATCACGTTCTCAATTAGTAGCCCTGGTATTACGGGGTATAACAGACTCCTTTTATAACTACCAATACAAGGTATTTATGCCTGAGAATCATTCCATCATTAAATGTAATTAAATAATAATAACGGTCACTTAATGAACAAAAAGTAACGGCCGACGCCATATCCGGAATGGGTAGGCGCTGAGCTTCTTCGGTCTTCCATCGGATTTTACCAGGTTCGGTCGCTTTCCACTTCCACCTGGTTCGCCCGTCGTCTGATCTTATTTTGATACCCGAACTCACCCTGAGTGCAACCCGCATCCGTTGCAAAACATTATCACTTTCTTCGATTTCCATATCCAAATCATGCCACGTGTTGTCAGTTTTAACCATATAATAATAGTCCTCGCACTTCCCGGATCAAAGTCTACCGAAGTGATGGGAAGTAGAAATGATTTCTTCGGTGTCTTCTCTTGCAAGCTTTCTTTCAAATTACTTCAGAATAGGCGGAAAAATGAAATGCTTCTAATTCCCCAAAATCTGACCCATGTATTATCACTCTGTGACTTCGGACACGTGTCACTCTCTGAATGAACCGTCACTTCTGTTCATGAACTGAAGTGTTCCGCAATGATGACAACGCCGCTATAAAAAACACTTTCTTTTCCTTTCTGTTAAATTTCCCAAATCTTCAATCCTTCAATATTCATCCTTCAAATCTGCTTGTACCCATACCTTCAAATCTTCATAGCTTCCAACAATCAAATCTTCATAACTTCATATCTTCACAACTTCATATCTTTGTCACCATGACAAAATATACATGATCTTCATCCAAACAATCTTTTCTGGCAACCTCTCCACAGCCGACTTCTGATAAAATTACTGGAGCTGGTGAAACCTCTAAAGTTCAAGCAGTCGCTGACCCTAGATCATACGATATGCTCTCATATTTTTTTCGCTTTGACAGCGAATTTGGTGTTGCCACCGCCTCTTCAAAATCTGACCGAGGTGAAAAAGCTATAAGCTAGCCGACCTCCATTAAATCCGCCAATCTTGACACAGTCCGAAATGACTTTGGTTGGACTGATCTCTCCGGGATCATTATACTAAACCTAGAAGAAGCTATTACTACCTTCAGATCTGGGTATTTCAACGTATACACCTATCCTTTCACCTTCAAGCTTGTTCCGATAATGTTATCCTCCAAATGTGCCTAACTTATAATTTGTGTCTTGTGTAAATTGGTTCGTCTGTGTGGAGTGTCATTATTTGGCTTCAATTTTTGACCAATTTGGTCAAGGAACCTTTTACTTTGAATCATTTGATCCATTTATATGTTCGAAGATTCTTCCATGGTGGGATTGTTCAGATCTCCAAACGACAGAAATTCCCCATCTTTTTCAACATCGATAAGAATTGAGACCGAGGTTGGATGGAACATTTTGTTCTGGTTCATACCGCTGAAATTATCCTGGCTAGATTCATTCCTTTCTTGGAGCATTGTGTCGCACCCGTTTTTTACCGGAACCTGAAATGGTGCTGCTACGTTGCTTTTGGTGATTCGTGAATTAAATCACCGTCTTTAAGGAGTCGCCACCTAATTATTATAGTGAACTAGGACACTTTTAAATACCATAAAAAATGCTAAAATGATCACCATTTAAATGTCTGCGAAACTTATGTGAGATTCTAGGTAAGAGTTCTTTATTATCCTAAAGGGAAGGGGTTAGACATCCTTTAGTATCCGCTAACATGCAATTATCCGGTCAAACTTAGTCTTAATATTACGCTAAGAAATGCATGTTTTTTTAGAAATGTTAAGTAAAAGATGTTGCAAGTATTTAATAACAAAAGATGCATTTTTTGACAACATAAAAGAATTATAAGAAAAATACATGTATAGTTAAAAATATGCATTTATATTTATTTATAAAATACTTATGTTTTGGCAATTGAAAGTAAAGAGAAAATAATTTTATTTATAATACCAAGAAACGATTTTTTGTGAAAGGTTATTTTTAGCAAATTAGGTAAAAGTAAAAACCCTTATTTTTTATGATTAATCATACAAATAAAAAGGTGATCAAATTATTTTGAAAGCTTAGACATGCATAACGAGTATAAAATAAGCTAGCGTTGGATTTCCGATTTTTAAAACTACCCTTTCTAAATGATTAATCCTAAGTCTACCTATTCTATACATTTAAATAATCATACAAGATTACATAAGCAAATTACAACAACAATAATACAGCGGAATTTAAAGAATTAAAAAGTGACTAGGGCGGATGAAGATATCATCCCGCCCTATTTGTTTAGAAGTCCTGAGGCCGGAATATGCGATGAATGTGGATGTGAATCCTTTGCTTGACAAAGTCATGATGAGCCTCATAACGAGACTCTTCGTCGCTCCCGATGCATATCATGTAAAAATAAAAGAAAATGAAAGGATTAATATGTATCCCAAGCTTGTCAATAACGCAAATAAATAAAAACGTTCACATGAATCATATATATAATTCGACCATAGCAATCCAAAAATAAAGTGGCAGGCATTATTTAATTAAATATTGGGCCTCAGATGCAAATAACATGCAAAAGCTATGAAGCAGGTCCCGTAAAGGCCAGTCTGGTATTTCAAAGAGTATTGGGATTTGTTTTAAGTAATACGAGAAGGAAGAACATGCCTAACATCATAATTATAAAACCAAAGAAAGAGTTCAGCCCCAAGGACATAGTAGACCCTATTAACATATACTTAGATCATACAAGCCTACATTCTCTATACATTTACATACAAAGACCAGTATACATGATAATTCATAAAAAGGGCAACAATATCATTGGAGGAGTTGCAACGTTTCACCAAAGAGATGCACCGGTATTTCATATGTCTTTTTCCTATTCTTATTAATTTTGTCTGACTTTGTTTTAAAAGTGACATTTTGTAGCAACTGCTGTAAGAATTTTAAAAGATTGATCAAGGAAGTGTCATCAGCGTTGACGCAATGTTGGGTAATGAAAGAATTAATCCATTGATTATTCTTATTGATGAAAGACATATATATACAAGTTATAATAGGAAAATTTTATTCCTACTTTACATCTAAATCCCTATTCTATATTAATAATAACTATACACTTATGGTAATATTACAATTCTAATTAAGGTACAAGACTAATATGGAAAGATACCAAATATACAAAATAGATACAAAGTGGGAAGTGGGACTCTTCACGGAATGGGCTGCACGGCTGGCCCATTCTCTAACACACACCCGCAGTTATAGCGGGCGGTCTTCGTACGCTGAGACTCTCTAAAATCTTCAAAAAGGACCGAGGGAAGACCCTTTGTAAAGATGTCTGTAATTTGATATCTGGAAGGGACATGGCAGACGCGTACTTGTCCTTTAGCTACCTTCTCTCGAACAAAGTGAATATCCATCTGTTGAGTGTATATTATACACTCTTTTGAGTCTTTTTTAGTTAGTATTCTACTCTTTTATTTTGCGTTTAGTATAGTGTTAGGTGTGTTTTTCTTTCGTTTGTGTCACAGCGGGCATAAAGGAGAAGATACTACTTTCGAGGATGAAATTGCACAAGCATAGCCCAAAGGAATGAAGCCTAAGAAGTGTCAAAAAGAATAGAAGAAATCTGGCAAATTCTGGACAGAAATCTGAGAGGCACCGCGGTGCCTGGCCCAGTAGTACCGCGGTCAAGAAAATTAGCACCGAGGCGTAAAATTTCCAGAAAGTCCGAAATTGAAACACCGTCGAAGGCACCTCGGTCCAGACAAGAGGAACCGCGGTGCCATATTTCCAGTAAGCTGCCAGTGATTTCAGTCCATTAGCACCGGTCGACAATGGAATCAATGCCGACGCCAGAAAAATCAGAATCCGAGTCGATTTTTGACAAGGGTAAAAGGGTCCGAATCAAGGTTTTTCTCAGATATAAATACCCTAAACTCTATCATTATTAAGCATTCTACTTTGGAGAAGGGAACGACGGCTAGAAGCAAGATTAGAGACATCTTCTTGTTCAAGTTATTTTCTTTCCCTTATTTTATTTAAGCTTATGTTGGATTGTAATTTAGTTATTGACATGACAATGTTTAGGAGCTAATTACTTTAGTAGGGTTTTCCGTAGAATCTTCTTGAAACTCTTTCATATAGTTAATGCATAGTTATTGATTCTTCTTCAGCATATTAAGATCTATTCAATATTGTTATGATTGCTTGATAATTAACTAGCTATTAATTGTCATCACTTATATGATTTCGAATCAAAAGTCTGAAAGGTGAGATTTGAATATGTTGTAATTGTCTAAACATATATTAAAATCGTGGACGAAAGTACCCCGATAATTGTGTAGTAATTAAGATTATTGTTCTTAATCCTCCTGTGTGGTAAAATCTATCATAGAAATATAGAAGGTTTCTGCACAAGGTTGAGTTCTTGTATGTCCTAACTGGATATGATGACATATTAGTTAACTTGCTATATTAATAAGAAGAAGAGTCATTAGAATTGCATTAACACGTGAAAGAGTGGATAGTTGAGGAGATTGGAACCTTATTCCCTTCATAACTGTTATAAATCCAAAGTATTATAATATTTAGTTTATTTCCTCAATTAGTCATACTTCGTAGTTATAATTTTCAAACTAAAGAACGTCAACTAGATAGATACCATAGAATAGATATTCGGTACTTAATAAACCAGTCTTTGTGGACGATAAACTCGGTCTTACAGATCTTTATTACTTGAATGATACGTACACTTACGTAAGCACTTAAAAATATCGCAACACCATCTCTATGTCTTTAGTATGCTGATGCTGAACTGAATTACCAGAAAGGTAGATGACACTTATATTGTCACAATACAGTAAGGTAGCTTTCTCAATAGGACAATGAAGCTCTAAAAGTAGATTTTGTAACCAACATGGCTCGGAAACCACATTGGCTACCCCTCGATACTCGGCCTTTGTACTTGAACGTGAAAGCGTGGTTTGACGCTTGACAGACCATGAGACCAAGTTATTAACTAAAAATATGCAATAACCAGACGTAGACCGTCTGGTGTCAAGACAACTACCCCAATCAACATCTGTATAGGAGACCAGTGTAGATGTCGACAAAGGATACAAATGCAAAATATACTCAAGTATTCCCTGAGTGTACCTAAGAATGTGTTTGAGCGCATTCATATGTGCAACTCTGGGATCATGCATAAACAAACACACCTGTTGTACGACATATGTAATATCATGTTGCGTGAAAGTAAGATACTGAAGGGCACCTGCAAGACAACGATAGCGGATCGGATCCTCATAGGAAGAGCCAGCTGCAGCACCCAACTTGGGTTTAGTATCAACTGGAGTAGAAGTGGACTTACAGGATGACATTTCAACCCTCTCAATGATCTCTGCTGCATACTTCCTCTGTGATAAGAATAATCCACCTGCATGACGAGTAACAGCAACTCCCAAGAAATAACTCAATGGACCCAAGTCTTTCATAACAAATTCAGAACTGAGCATTGTCATGATAGACTTTCGCAAAGCATCAGAAGAGGCAGTCAAAATAATATCATCCACATATAATAGTATATAAGCCATCAAAGAACCACGATGATATATGAATAATGAATTATCAGACCTGCTGTGAGAAAAACCCATAGTCGAAACATAATCAACAAACCTCTTATACGAAGCTCGTGGAGACTGCTTAAGTTCATACAAAGACTTCTTCAACAAACAAACATGATTAGGATATCTAGTATCCCTAAACCCCAAGGGCTGATGCATATACACTGTTTCCTTGAGATCACCATGTAGGAAAGCATTCTTTACATCTAACTGATGAATGGACCATGATTTTGAAAGAGCCAAGCTGAGCACAGTGTGAATGGTAGCCGGCTTGACCACTGGGCTAAATATTTCACCACAATCAACAGCAACCTGCTGAGTCTTACCATCACCAACAAGACGAGCCTTATGCATCGCAATGAACCATCGAAATTTTCCTTATGAGAAAAAATCCACATAGACTGAATAATATTAACACCAGACGGACGGGGTACCAACTCCCATATCTTATTATCAATAAGAGCATTATATTCATCGATCATGGAAATTTTCCAATTATGGTCATTTAAGTCAGACACAGGATTACGGTGTAAGGGTAATTTAAGAACATTAGAATTCAAATTAAAATATCTTTTTGGTTTAAAAATACCCTCATTGACTGCGAGTGATTAGACCATGACTCTGGTCTAGATTGGGTGAATTTTGAGAATTTTCGGAAATTTCCGTCGAAGGAGTCGCGGCGCCTGATGAACAGTGCTCTCTATAATTTTGGCACCACGGAGCTGACGAAGGGATTAAAGTACCCTAGCTACTGGAGGACTGGCATCGTGGCGCTAACAACGGAGGTAAATTTGACTGTTCACTGGAAGGCAGGCGCCTCCCCTAAGGGCCGCGGCGCTAACGACGTATTTTGTGACAAATCTGAAAATGACGGAGAATATAGGGGGAGATAGCATCATCCAAAAACTCATACGAACTAGGTACAAGTTTTTCTACATAAAAAAAGGGAATTGGGACTCATCAAAGATATCATGAAGACTAATGATGATTCATTTAGGAGACAAATCAAAGCATTTATAACCACGGTGATTTGACGGATAACTCAAAAATACACAAGGCGTAGAATGTGCCTGAAGTTTGTTGATTGTACTGGATGGAAATGTTGGATAACATAAGCATCTGAAGACTCTAAGATGAGAATACGAATGAGTCTTATTGTAAAATTTGAAGAGGAGAAGAATATGTCAAACCTTTGGAAGAAAGAATGTTAAGAATATCGGTAGTTATTTGTAGAGCATGATGCCAAAAATATGGGGGTACGGAAGCATGACCCAAGAAAATTCAGATAATATTATTAATGGTACGAATTTTACGTTCGGCTTTCCTATTTTGTGAAGATGTATGAGAACAAGAAAAACAAAAATTGATTCCATTAGTAGCACAAAATTCCCAAAACTCACTATTGCCATATTCTTTGTCATTATCACATTGGATATTCTTGATTTCTCGTTCGAATTGGGTTTTAATGAAAGCTCTAAATTTCTGGAAGAGGAAAAAACTTGAGATTTCTTTGCTATTGGAAATGTCCATAAAAATTTAGAATAATCATCTAAAAATAGAACATAATAATGGTGACCCAAAGAACTAAGAATATGAGATGTCCATAAATCGCTATGAATAATTTCAAATAGCATTGAAGTAGTAGAAGTAGAGGCGACAAATGACAACTTAACAATTTTTCCTAAGGAACAAGATTGACAATTCGAAGTACTATGTGTACCCTTACACAAAATAAGTTTATTTTTATCTAAGACAGACAAAATAGACGGCCCTGGATGACCTAGACGAGCATGCCACAAGGAAGGAGCAAGAGCTGCAAAAGTGGAAGGCATGGCTAGACGCGAGGAACCGATACTTGGTGTGATTGGATAAAGACCCCCCCCCCCCTACTATCACACCTCATGAGAGAACTCGTCTTGAAATCTTTCATAGAAAACCCAAACGGATCAAAATCAATAGAAACCCAATTATCAGTGGTGAATTTACGGACAGACACTAAATTTTTAATCAATTTAAGGGCATGCAGAGTATTTTTCAAGACAAGTAGTGGATGAGGAGGAGACAACATTTTATGATCATAACCCTGAATTGGAATTGAATTACCATTCCCAACAATTATACCATGATTATGCTCAAATTGGAATAAGACGAGAGAGTATCTTGGTCGGATGTCATGTGGTTAGTGGCGCCGGTGTCCATGTACCAATTTGGATCTGGCTGAGTCAACCCAAGCGTGTGCATTGCTGCTTCAATGTCGGTGTGCGTGGGTCCCATTGCGTGATGGGCCTGAGGGGGTGAGGCCCAAGTATGTCGAACTGTTGGATCTCGCCATGTTGATCGAAACCCGAGCCCGATCGAGAAGAACTCGGCCGCGCTGGAAGCGGCCGATGTGTCGCGTGTTGCATCGGGCCGATCCATCACTCGTCCAGGCCCACCAGGCCCAGAACTGTTGTTGTTGCTGACGATTGCCTCCGTTGTTGCTGCCGTGATTTTTGCCATTATTTTTTCAATTTTGGCCCTTTTTACCACCACCTTTGTTGCGATTTTGGCTCGAGTTGGTGGAACCGGAAGGGGAAAAGTGGACTCAGTCATCATGACGACATGACTATCCCCAATGGCCGCCTTTTTTGCCAAACCTGTTTCTTCTAATGTGAACATGGAGCGGGCTTGGTAGAACTCCGGAAGGAGGTTCTTTTGAAGAAGGATCGACGCAACACTGTTATAGGCCTCGTACAGGCCTGCAATTATCAATAGAACAACACGACTATTGGTAACAAGAGCACCCACATTGCGAAGTTGATCCGCTAAGTTCTTGAGTCGTTGACAATAAGAAGAAACGTTAGGAAAATTCTCCATAGCAACCTAAGAAAATTCCTGCTCAATGATAACAATGCGAGAATGATTGTTATCTTGGAAGATATCACGCAATCGATTCCACGCTGTCATAGATGTGGAGTTGGGTTCCATAATCGTCTGTAAAAGGTCCATGGATATAGTGGCATAAATCCACTGGAGAACCTTTGCATCAAACATGACCCTTAAGTTTGGATCAGCTGCTTTAGTGAGCACAACCGTTGTAGTCGCCATATCACCCTTGGTAGGAGGAGCTGGAGGGATGATGTGGTGAAAAATTTGATGTGTCATGGCATGAATCTTGAATAATTCCGCCCATGTCCCATATTGGACGTTCTCTAGATCAAGAACAATAGGAAGAACGTTTTTTATGTTAGAAACTGTGAGGGCAGGATGAAACGTGTTTTTATCAGTCATGGGGAATAAAACACGAAGATTCAAATAAGAGAATTTGTGAAGAAGGATGTTTTTGGAAGAATAGAGGCTCGGATTTTGGTTGGAAATCCGAGGGAGGGTCATGGTTTTCAAGAAAAAAAATGAGAAGCAGAAGCAAGGAAAAGAACCTAGACTCTTGATACCATGAAAGAATTAATCTCTTGATTATTCTTATTGATGAAAGACATATATATAAAAGTTACAATAATATATTCCTATTCCTAATTTACATTTAAATCCCTATTCTATATGAATAACAACTATATATTTATGGTAATATTACAATCCTAATTAAGGTACAAGACTAATATGGAAAGATACCAAATATACAAAATAGATACAAAGTGGGAAGTGGGACTCTTCACGGAATGGGCTGCACGGCTTTGGCCCATTTTCTAACAAGTAATCTAAGTGATTACAATCAAAGTCGGAGATCAAAAAAGTGACAAAATCGGATTCTACTTTATCTATTCTATTTTAATCTTCTACCATTTATGATTTACGAAATTCAATTTTTATAAATATTTGTCTAAGATTGTATTAATCTCCTTTGGTGAGTCTTTCTCATTAATAAAAAATATATATAGGTGTATAATGTTGAATCCTTCTATAATAATGATCTCAATTCTACCATAATTATACAACATCAAATATGGTAAATACTGCTTATGTACACGTGCTAATACACCCCCTCCGTCTGAGCGGGAGGAGGTCGGACACTAATACTCGATCTGAAGTCAAGGAAGAGTTGTCTAGGGAGGTCTTTTGTGAATATATCCGCATACTGATAAGAGGAAGACACGTGTAATACTTTGATATGACCGAGAGCAATATTCTCACGAACAAAGTGTATGTCCATCTCAATATGCTTGGTTCGTTGATGCTAAACCGAATTATGAGATAGATAGATGGCGGATATGTCATCACAATAAACCAAAGACGCTTTACGCAACATCCATTGAAGCTCTAAAAAAATATTTCAAAGCCAACACATCTCAGCAACAACATGAGCAACACCTTTGTACTCTGCTTCTGCACTCGAACGGGATAATATGAATTATCTTTTGGCAGACCAAGAAATAAGATTATCCCCCAAGAACACACAATAGCCCGAGGTGGATCGTAGTATGTCCGGACAGTCTGCCCAATCAGCATTTGTAAATGACAACAACATGGTCGGTACTCAGGGGTAGAGATGTAATCTATAATCAAGTGTGCACTTAATGTATCGAATGATACGTTTAAAGACAGTAAAATGAGGCTCCCTGGGGGCATGCATGAATTAGTATAATATGTTGAACAACATAAGCAATATTAGGCCTGGTGAAAGTAAGGTATTGTAGGGCACCTGCAAGACTCCGGTAGAGAGTGGGATCTGACACTGGATCACCATCCAAAGCACTGAGCTTTGATTTAGAGTCAACTGGAGTAGACATGATCTTGCAATTTACCATTTTAGCCCTGTACACAATCTCATCTGCATACTTTCGTTGACAAAAAACATAGTGTCTACGAATCTAGTCACTGAAATCCCCAAAAAATAGCTCAACTTCCCCAAATCAGTCATAGCAAACTTTGTTTTAGGCAGTGCAATGATCTCATTTTTCTACAACTCAGATGAGGCAGTGAGCATAATATCATCCACATACAATAATAAATATGCAATCGTACTACCTCTATGAAAAATAAATAGAGAATTATCACACTTGGTGCATACAAACTCAATATGCAAAATACACTATGCAAAGTAGCATACCACGCTCCAGGTGCCTGTTTCAAGCCATAAAGTGACTTACAGAGACGACATACATACCGAGGGGTTACAGGATGGACAAAACCAGGCGGCTGATACATATAAATAGTTTCTTTCAAATCCCCATGTAGAAAAGCATTTTTCACATCAAGTTGATGAATCGGCCAATGCTTACCTATAGTAATACTCAGAATTGTGTGAATTGTAGTCGGTTTGACAACCGGACTAAATGTCTCACCACAATCAATATCCTCATGCCGATTAGTGTCATTAGCCACAAGTTTCGCCTTATACCTCTCAAGCTCATCACTGTCTCTATATTTATGACGAAAAAACCACATACATCGAATCACATTCACCCCCTTCGGTCTAGGAAAGAAATCCCAAATGTGTTATTTTGTTAATGCATTATGTTCCTCACACATGGTTGTATTCCAATTAAGGTCTAGTTTGGCTAATTTTGGGTTTTTGGGAATTAGGAAAATAGTTTGGGTGGACATGTTAAATTAGACTTTGGGTTTGAAAATCTCGTGTTAGGCACGGGTTTCTATGCGATGATTCGGGGCATGGGTACTATTGGTATTTGGGTGTAGGGTTGGGTTCTGGTTACTGTTTGACGGGACTGGATTTATTGGTAAATGGGTTCGATGGGGTGGGATGTCGGTAATGGGGATTCTGGGTTTGATATCTGGTGTGGTGGTGGTGGCGATCGGGGTAGGCCGATGCCATTTGGGTTGTGGATGGTGGGGTACGACGTCGGTAGTGGGGTGGGGCTGGGAGTTTGGTTTGGTAATGTGAGTATGACGGTCTGGGTACCGGGGTAGGTTTGACTTAGCGTTTCGGTGATAGGTGAGGTGGCTACGGGGTTATTCTGGCTAACTGGAGGAGCGGCGGTCGGTGATACAGCGAGTGGTGGTTGATTATGTCGGCTCAGAGGAGAGATGGTAAAAGGGGAATGCCTGGTAGTTGTTCCGGCAGGCGGTGAGACTGGATGGTTGGTCGACCGAATTCTGGTGGTAACGGAACAGTGAGGTTGATGGCAGACGGTGACTGTACAGATGGGGTGGTGGTGATAGTGGTGGACTGACATAGTTCATGAAGTATGATGGGCGATATGTCTGACTCATCTAGACTAGTATAGTTCGTGTTTTGGAATTTTTGAATATTTGCAAAAGTAAAAATCGTCTCGTCAAACATAACATGACGAGAGACGTGAATTTATCCAGTGGACAGGTCATAGCACAAATAGCCCCTATGATTAGACGGAAAACCTACGAAGACACATGGAGTGGTTCGGGTGCTAATTTATGAGGGGCGGTGGACTCAAGGTTTGGGTAACACAGGCAACCGAAAATCCAAAGCTGATCATATGAGGGAATCCGACGGTATAAAATATTGGTTGGGGTCATGTTATGAAGAGTACTAGTAGGTAAATTATTAAAGACTTATTCTATCATTTTGACTGCATTAACCCAAAAGGAGGAAGAGCGAGAGGCATGAAATAGGAAAGTACGAACCATGTTATTTATGGTGCGAATGATTCGTTCTGCTTTGTCATTCTGATGGGAAGTGTGGTGACACGAAAATCGAAAAATCATGCCATTATTTATACAGAATTTGTGAAACGTGGAATAATTAAACTCACGACCATTATCACATTGAAAATATTTAATGGCTTTTTCAAATGCGTTTTGATAAAAGTGCGAAATTCCAGAAATGTAGTAAAAACTTCCGACTTGAACTTTAGTGGGTAGATCCAAATAAAGTGATAGTAATCATCTAAAAGGACTAGATAATATTTATGACCCAGAGAGCTAGTAATTGGCTACGTCCACAAATCAGCATGAACAATATTAAAAGGAGCAAACGCAACAATAAGAGATGATTTAATCAAAAGGATAACATGTTTTCCTAACTGACAAGAAACATAATTTTGGGCAAGTTTCCCATTATTACAACGAATAAATTTATTTCTTCTAAGAAAATTAAAAACAGGGCTCCTGAGTGTCTAAGCCTATTATGTCAACTTGACAGAGAGATACCGCGGAGGAGGTGTGTGAGCGGGAACTGGCGAAAATATAGAGATCTTCTGTGCTATTGCATCTCGTAAGAGGTGTCCCCATACGAAAATCCTTCACAGTAAAACAAAAAGGGTCAAAGTCAACAGAGATGGAATTATTATGAGTAAATTTTTAGACAAATATTAAGTTTTAATGATGTTAGGAGCAAACAAGACGTTATTTAGGGAGAAGGGTGGTTGAGGTGGTTGGGTGTATGTGGTATCATAACCCTGAATTATAATGCGGTGGTCATTACTAATAGTAATATATTGAGGATACGTTAAACGAAACAGTTCTGGAAGATTACCTGCAAACAGGGTAAGGTGAGATATAGGCCCCGTATCCATGTACCAATTTTCATCGGGCTGCTGCATATTTATGGAGAAGTGCGCCCAACGGTGGGGCGGCGGCCGCCCAAACTTCTGCGGCATGAAGTGGGCCATTGGCCAGTGGTTGCGGCCCAACAGACCCATAAAAGGGTAAGTCTATTGGGTCAGTGATGCTGGTAGCTGGAACGTTGCCCAATTCGGGTTGATGGGCCATTTTCCAGTGGCGGCCTACTGACCAGAAGTAGGGGCCTGTTGCTGGCCCTTTCCACCGCGGCTACCCCTTCCCTTTTCCATCGTTGCCGCGCGCCGCTTGCCACGTCCGACGGATAGGTGCCAGCGGTGGCGGCAAGCGCGTGGCATTATATTGCGATGTGTTTTCAACGGCTATTGCCTTTTGATTATGTTAGTCCTGTTTGGCACGTCTGGTTTCCTCCAAAAGTAATTGGGAGCGTGCCTTGTTGAAACTCGGTAGTGGGTCGGCTTGTTGAATCATAGTTGTGAGAGTATCAAATTCACCTTTCGATAAATCTGCAACAAGTTGTAAGACCATCTTAGTGTCGTAAATAGGTGTCCCCAAGTTGGATAATTAGTCTGCAACTAATTTTAATTGTCTGCAATATTCGTACATGTTGGAAAAAAATTCGAGACGTGTATTATTGAATTGTTCGTCCAAATACATTGTTCGAGTATTTTTGTTGTCCTGAAAAATTTCTTCTAATCAAATCCATAATTCACGAGCCGCGGCACCTGTTTTCATGATTATGTGGAAGAGGTCTTTAGATATGGTGCCATTGAACCACTGTTTGACAATAGCGTCAAGACGATGCCATGTCGAGTCTGCAATTTCTAGGGGGCGAGAGATGGAATCGTCGATATGATCAAGTATGTTGTATGCACAAGCGTGGATATTGATAAGTTCAACCCACGAAGAGTATTGACTGTCTTCCTGATCACGAATTAATGGGATAAAATTCTTGATATTTGAGACAGTGAAAGTAGGATGGAAAGGGGATGTGGATGAGGGAGGGGGGTTATCCACGACGGTTGTGAAGGATGCAGAAGCATTAGTAGATGTGGGAGGAGACATGTGGCTCAACCAAAGCACAGAAACACGTGAAAGGAAAAGGAAAAAAAATCCGGCAGAGGAGGTAGGAAAAAAATCAGCCGAAGGGGGGGGGGTGTTCCGGCGACGGTAGGTAGGGAAAAAATTTAGGTTTTAGGTTTTGGCTCTTGATACCATGTAAGATTTTATTAATCTCCCTTAGGGAGCCTTTCTCAATAATACAATATATATATGTACAATGTTGAATCCTTCTATAATAAGGATCTCAATTCTACTATAATTATACAACATAAAATATGATAAATACTGCCTATGTACACGTGCTAATAATTTGGGTAGACGTTTATTATTTGATGATCTCAAAATATATGTGCCAAAAAATTAATTTGTTGGTATTCAATTTGATAGTATGGATGATATATGTGGAAGATTATTTTCATGAATGTAAGGCATGAATTATAGGCTTACATTTATACTTAAAAAGTATTCTTGAGATTATGAAAATAATATGTATATAATATTTTTGGACAATAAAGGTATACATATATTGTCAAAAGGGAGAACTAAGAAATAAGACCAAACAAATGAGTCGTTGTTCGAAGTCTGGAAAAATAAATGTGAACTTTATCTCAGTGCCAATTACGATCTTGCTATTCTTTTAATGGTCAAAAGAATTAGTGCCAATTACGATCTTGCTATATACATATATATATATATATATATATTGTTAAATGTTGTGGCCACAATTGATGTCAACAATCCACGTGTATTATGATCTACGATATATCCTATTTCTAAGCTATGTGTTATTTTATAATAAATATCCCACGATTCAAGGTGTATGTTTCTACAAATTGAATCACCGGTTCAAATGAAATTAAATTTATAAATGAATATGTTTTTACCATTGGTGGAGGAGCACTGTCTTGGAAATCATCCAAACAAATATGTATCTGCCCCACAATGGAGTCTAAGTTCATAGCTTTAGACAAGATCAGTGAAGAAGTTAAATGGATCAGGAATTTTTCGGAAGATATTCCATTATGGCCCTAATTGTAGGCTCATATATGCATACATCGCGATAGCCTAGCGGCGATAGGATGGGCTGGAGCGTTATGTCTTACGTAATCTTGTCACATACGACGAAGACATAATATTGTTCGACAACTACTCTCCAGTGGAGTTATCACAATTGACTATGTAAAGTCAAGAGATAACGTGTCAGAGCCATATACAAAAGGGCTAACTAGAGATGCAATTGAAAGATCATCGAGGGGAATGGGTTTAAGGCCTAGGACAAGTTATCATGGATATAACTCTACCTAATAGACTGGAGATCCCAAGAGCTAGGTTCAAAGAGATCAAACAAAAACGATTCAACGTTGTCAAATAACTTAACCTATTCTTATGATGAAGACAATGTTCAGAAACAAGGATAAGGCATTAAGGCTTCTTAACGAGTTAATAAAGCTTAAGTTTTTAATGGTTTCTAAGTTTGGCATGTATGACCAGATAGTGTATCTATGGGATGACACGTTTAGGAATCACTTATGTGAGTGTGAAGTGTAAGCCTCTTCAAGGAGTATGTTAGGTAAAGGCACATGCTCTACGCACTCATGAAACCAAGCGGTGTTCATGACTAAAACGAACACAGCAATGAGAATCAAATATCGTTAAAGGGTTAATTGTGTGACATATGATTTTCTAGGTATACACCAAAGCTTGACGATTCAAAGATATCAAATCTACTGATTGATCAAGTATATCCGACATATATTCACTACGGACAGTTTAAAGGAAAACCTACTTATCCAGATGCAATCAATTCGTGCTTACAAACACACAATTTTTCATGTATGTTTTCATCATATAGCCACTCCCCATTCACATGGGGGATTGTTGGGTTCTTTATTACGTGTGAATGAGAAATGAAGAGTTGTTTTCCCGAAAAGACACCATGAGAGAGGTTGTGACTTTTACGATAAGACACAATTGTATCCGTTCACACTACCCTTAGTTGGCTATAAATTCAAAGGATTAGCCTCAAATTTCCTTTATCTTTGAAAATCTCTGCTTAACAATATGCATTCTGTATCCTTTTACAAACAAAAAAATCGAGTCAGTGTCTTGTGTGCTTCGTTGCCATCTTTGAGTTTACGTGAAGTCATAGGCGTTTGAGGTACCGCTACTCCTTTGACAGGTTTATCCGTTGTATCATGGGGAAGTAATCTGTAACCTTGGCTACTTGAGGGGATTAAATTCCTTAAGAACACATAGTGAATTATGTGGTCTCGGATATAAGTTTCTGCATTTTATTTTTTTCTAAGATTAATTTAAGTTTCTGATTTATTGATTTTGAACATAGATATACTAACAAATATTACTATTAACAAACAGTAAAAGGTCTTGATTTCATTACTTTCTTAGGTCTGTTCCCTCTTCTTATGTTGTTCAATTTCTCTCATACGTAGACTAGTTAGCTCTTATTTAAAAGAAGTGAGCACTATTTAGAGGCTTTTTAAGACCTATGATCTTTGACTTACTCAATTGATATGTTAAAAGTCCTCTTTCCAATGTTACATTGAGGTATTTAAGCGATATAGAGCTGAATTGTAACCATGAAACCTTAATTTTTATCCGTATGTTAAAATGTTCTTCTTACTTTGGTCTATTCTAACCTTGTGTTTACATACGAAATACATCTTGCAAGCTTTCTACCTACTTAAAATGTGATTGTTTTGTGATAAAGATGACGTATCAAGTGTTTGTATTGTTTACCCAAAAAAATGTACAGTTGAATTTATAAATTGTTTTAAGGATAAAGTGGATCGAATTATAAATGAATATAACGAGCAATTAATAATAAGTAAGTAAATTGAAATAATAAGCAAGTAAATTAGCCTGAAATATTGTGATCTTAATTGAAAAAACTTGACAAGTTTGGTCTGATCCTAAGCTGAATTGCTTCGGGTCTGAGCCAACAATGAGAACTAATAGCTTTTTAGTGCAATAAGAAAATCATGCAAGTATGAAATATGAGAATAAGATGTCCTTTCAATATGAAGGTTAGACTCATTTTATAGCTATCAATACAAGGCCTTTATGCCTGAGAATCATTCCATCATTAAATGTAATTAAACGATAATAACGGCCACTTAATGAACAAATAGTAATGGCCGACGCCATATCCGGAATGGGTAGGCGTTGAGCTTCTTCGGTCTTCCATCGGATGTTACCAGGTCCTGTCGCTATCCGCTGCAACCTGATTCGACCGCCGTCTAGTCTTATTTTGATACCCAAACTCACCCTGGGTGCAACCCGCATCCGTTGCAAAGCACTATCACTTTCTTCGATTTCCATATCCAAATCATGTCACGTGTTGTGTCAGTTTTAATCATATACTAATAGTACACACACTTCCCGGATCAAATTCTACCGAAGTGATGGGAAGTAGAAATAATTTCTTCGGTGTCTTCTCTTGCAAGCTTTCTTTCAAATTACTTCAGAATAGGCGGGAAAACGAAATGCTTCTAATTCCCCAAAATCTGACCAATGTATTATCACTCTGTGACTTCGGACATGTGTCACTCTCTGAATGAACTGTCACTTCTGTTCATGAACTGAAGTGTTCCGCAATGATGACAACGCCGCTATAAAATCCATTTTCTTTTCTTTTTTGTTAAATTTCTCAAATCTTCAATCCTTCAATATTCATCCTTCAAATCTGCTTGTCCCCATACCTTCAAATCTTCATAGCTTCCAACAATCATATCTTCACAACTTCATATCTTTGTCACCATAACAAAATATACATGATCTTCATCCAAACAATCTTTTCTGACAACCTCTCCACAACCGACTTCTGATAAAACCACTGGAGCTGGTGAAACCTCTAAAGTTCAAGCAGTGGCTGACCCTAGAGCATACGATATACTCTCATATTTTTTTTGCTTTGATAGCGAATTTGGTGTTTCCACCGCCTCTTCAAAATCTGACTAAGGTGAAGAAGCTATAAGCTAGCCGACCTCCATTAAATCCGCCAATCTTGACACATTCCGAAATGACTTTGGTTGGACTGATCTCTCCGGGATCATTATACTCGGTCCAGAAGAAGATATTACTACATTCAGATCTGGGTATTTCAACGTATACACCTATCCTTTCACCTTCAAGCTTGTTCCACCTATCGATAATGTTATCCTCCAAATGTGCCTAACATACAATTTGTGTCTTGCATAAATTGGTTCGTCTGTGTGGAGTGTCATTATTTGGCTCCGATTTTTGACCAATTTGGTCAAGGAACCTTTTACTTTGAATCATTTGATCCATTTATATGTTTGAAGATTCTTCCATGGTGGGATTGTTCAAATCTCCAAACGACGAAAATTTCCCATCTTTTTCAACATCGATAAGAATTGAGATCGAGGTTGGATGGAACATTTTTTTCCGGTTCATACCGCTAAAATTATCCTAGCTAGGTTCATTCCTTTCTTGGAGCATTGTGTCACGTCCATTTTTTACCGGAGCCTGAAACGGTGAATTAAATCACCGTCTTTAAGGAGCCGCCACCTAATTATTATAGTGAACTAGGACACTTTTAAATACCATAAAAATGCTACAAATGATCTTCATTTAAATGTCTGCGAAACTTATGTGAGATTCTAGGTAAGGGTTCTTTATTATCCTAAAGGGAAGAGGATAGACATCTTTTAATATCCGCTAACATGCAATTATCCGATCAAACTTAGGCTTAATATTACGCTAAGAAATGCATGTTTTTTTAGAAATGTTAAGTAAAAGATGTTGCAAGTATTTAATAACAAAAGATGCATTTTTTGACAACATAAAAGAATTATAAGAAAAATACTGTATAGTTAAAAGTATGCATTTATATTTATTTATAAAATACTTATGTTTTGACAATTGAAAGTAAAGAGAACAATTTTGTTTATAATACCAAGAAACGATTTTTTGTGAAAGGTTATTTTTAGCAAATTAGGTAAAAGTAAAAAAATCTTATTTTTTATGATTAATCATGCAAATAAAAAGGTGATCAAATTATTTTGAAAGCTTAGACATGCATAACGAGTATAAAATAAGCTAGCGTTGGGTTTCCGATTTTTAAAACTACCCTTTCTAAATGATTAATCCTAAGTCTACCTATTCTATACATTTAAATAATCATACAAGATTACATAAGCAAATTACAACAACAATAATACGGCGAAATTTAAAGAATTAAAAAGTGACTAGGGCGGATGAAGATATCATCCCGCCCTATTTGTTTAGAAGTCCCGAGGCCGGAATATGCGATGAATGTGGATGTGAATCCTTTGCTTGACAAAGTCATGATGAGCCTCATAACGAGACTCTTCGTCGCTCCCGATGCATGACTCCAAACTTGTCAATAACGCAAGTAAATAAAAACGTTCACATGAATCATATATATATATAATTCGACCATAGCAATCCAAAAATAAACAGGCATTATTTAATTAAATATTGTGCCTCAGATGCAAATAACATGAAAAAGCTATGAAGCAGGTCCCGTAAAGGCCAATCTGGTATTTCAAAGAGTATTGGACTTTGTTTTAAGTAATACGAGAAGGAAGAACATGCCTAACATCATAATTATAAAACCAAAGGAAAAGTTCAGCCCCAAGGACATAGCAGACCCTATTAACATAGACTTAGATTCATACAAGCCTACATTCTCTATACATTTACATACAAAGACCAGTATACATGATAATTCATAATATATGTAATATACTTGAAGGTATACGAAGATATACAGCTTTATATATCATTGACAACTTGAAAATAGGCATGCTTGGGTACATCACTTCACAGGCCAAAGTAAACTGACACCTAGCCATAAATTGACGATTTCAAAGACCAAGTTATACTATATGCATACTACTGTAATGCCTCATTAGCCTAATTGATATAGATGCAAACAGACATAACCACAAAAGCAAACAAGCATAATATTCAACTCAACTGACATACAGAGATTCAATAAACCTTTGTGAATCAATTCCTAAGTTAGCACACAGAAGTTGGCTAAATTTATCATTTAAAACTATCAAATAACACAGAGCAACTAGCTTAATGGTTCAGGACCTTTGTTTCTTACCTAGATATGTCTTTAGATTAGATGTTTGAATTTATAAATATGCAATGGTAATATGGAATACTCATATGGTTACAACAGCCCCTTATTATGCATTCATGACACTATGATGTAGTCTTAGCTAATTTGAAATCCAAGAAGGAGCCTAATATCTATTCAAGACAAATCTGGATGTAGATAGGTATACTTGTGCATAGGGTAGATGAGAAATCAATTTAGTAGACACGTAGACATAGAAGAATGACCAAATAGGAATCACATTAACATCAAGATGAGAGAAAGGGCTAGATATGTAGATAAGGGGATAAACAGGGAGAAGATGCAAGACATTTTAATAGGAATCGTGCATATAGTAACACATATCAACATATTCCGACAACACCCAGCAGACCGCCCCTAAAAGTTTCTTAACGTGCTTTTAACTATCCCCAACTCTTGCATCCAACTCTTGCATACAAGTTCACAAACAGCTAGTAGGGATTCCAAACCAGACTATCCTGCCATTCATTATTCATAGTGAAGACAGGAGACCAGCAATATATATATATTCCTTCAAACAAGTGGTTATAGTAAACATAAATCTATTCAGTGAGTAGTGGGTTGGCCGGTGGATTTCAGCAACAAAAAATAACTCAACTTACCCAAGTCTGTCATAGCAAATTTGGATTTGAGCAGGGTAATAATTTCGTATTTCAGCACATCAGATGAGACAGTCAGAATAATATCATCCACATAGAGAAAAAGGTATGCAGTGTCATTACCTCAGTGAAAAATAAAAAGTGAATTATCACTTTTGCTGCACACGAACCTGGTCTGTATGATGTAAGAGGCAAAACACTCATACCAAAATTGGGGGCTTGTTTCAAGCCATAAAGTGACTTTAGAAGACGACAGACATACTTAGGAGCATCTAGATGCACAAAGACAGGCGGTTGATGCATATATACGATTTCTTTCAAATCCCCATGCAAAAATGCATTTTTCACATCAAGTTGATGAATCAACCAGTTCTTTCCCATAGCTATGCTCAAAACAATATGAATAGTGTCTGGTTTAACCACTGGACTGAAGGTCTCACCACAATCAACTCCCTCTTGTAGCCCTGTTCCATTTGCCACAAGTCTCGCTTTATGGCGTTCAAGCTCTCCATTATCTCTGAATTTGTGATGATATAGCCATATGCAACGTATCACATTCACCCCTTCTAGTCTTGGGATAAGATCAGAGGTGCGCTGTGAAGTGAGCGCATTAAATTCCTAATGTATGGCCGTATTTCAATTCGTGTCAAGCTTGACTAATTTTGGGTTTTTAGGTATAGGTGAGATAGTCTGAGTGAATAGGTTAAAATGTACTTTTGGTTTGAAAATCTCATGCTGAGCATGGGTTTCTATACGGTGGGTCGGAAGTGGGACGATTTGGGTGACGAGCAGTGGGGTGGTTATGGGCAGTGGGTTAGTATGGGATGCGGTATTTTCTGACACAGAAACAGTGGCAGGGGGTGGGGCAGAGGGCTCGGTGACACGACATTGTCCATCACGAGAACATTGGCAATGGGTAGGGTAGTGAGCTCGGTGACTGATCGACGCGCCGAGACGCGAGTAGCTGGTCACGTGGTCGACTAACGGCGGGTGAGTAGTCGATGGGTCAAAGTGACGGGATGGGATGGGTGTCATGATGTATTGTGGTTCTAATGAGGAGGAAAGTGTCTGAATCATCAAGGAAGCTGTAATCAGTGACTTGAAAATTTTGGACGTTTGCAAATGGGAAAACATTCTCATCGAATGTGACATGGCGAGAGACTTGGATTTTATTTATGGACAAGTCATAGAATAAGTACCCCCTATAGTTTGACGAAAAATCTAAGAATATGGAAGGAGTAGTTCTAGGAGCTAATTTGTGAGGAGCTGTGGAGGTGAGATTCGGGTGGCATTGACAATAAAAAATCCAAAGGTGATTATAAGAGGCTATCCGACGGAAGAGAATTTCAGTTGGAGTTTTATTTTGAAGAGTTTGTGTTGGTAATATATTAATAAGGTATGCCACCATATGCAAGGCGTATACCATATGAAAGAGCATAGTACACCCCGTTTTCGTGATAAATCACTCTCAATCACGTGAAACCTTCAGAGTCCGTCCAAACGTTCGAATTTGAACAATTTTCGTTGATTATTTTAAAAAAAACAAAGGACATCCCGCTCAAATCGTTGAGCCCTATCGAACCCTAATTTTGTGCTATAAATATTAGCATATACAGTCCATTTTCGGACCAGAACTCAGAGCCGCCGTTGGACCCTCTTGAAACTCTCAACTATTTCCCATATTCTACTCAATCTTCTTAAAACTACAAGTTTTTAAAAGCTATATTTTTTATTCGTCAAAATTCTGAGACAAAAGCTTTGTTTTCAAATTCGAGTTCGAAGGCCGAGCCTCAGTTCGCTGCACCCGAAATAGGTCTGAAACTCAAACTCGTCTTATTTTGTGTGTTTTACATATCGATTTGAATGATAATGTAGTCTATTATGTTGTTGTGTTTAAGGTTAAAATCGTTTAAGTTTGGTTAATTCATTTACTTTTTTTCTTTGAAATTATTTGCGGAATGGTTACTGTTGCAATATCGACGAATAAAAAACATCCAGCAATAAACGTTGGTTAGTTAATAGGTTACTAGACTTAGATACGGAAATTGTTGGTGTTTGAAAGACCAATTGAATAGGTCTAAATGTTGTACTTCAATCTAGTGTTAAGTAGGCGAGCTCGAACTTATAAGTATTAGTGCATAAAAACTGCATTTGTTTTCCTTTTGTTGAAAGAACGAGTTCCTGTGCATCTTTAGTTAAATAAGTAAAAAATGAGGTACATGGATGTGAAACGTTTCTTAAAGGTGGACGGCTCTGTCGTGACCCAAAACAATATCTCTCAACTGCTTCATTGAACTCCTTCCATGTTTATCGCACATCACCTCACAGAAACTGAATTTGTTTAGGTGGGAAATGATCCATAGAATTCTCTGTGTTTAGTTCTGATGTCCGTACGTGTCTGTTTATGGTTAATATGATTTCAAACTATTTTATTACGTGTTTAAGGAAATTTTTAGTAAATACTCTATAAAAAATGCATTTGCTAGACTGGTTAAACCTGATATGAAGTTGCATTAATATGCTGATATTACTGTTTGTCGGATTGATTTATGGGCCATTTCACTACTGATTTTAGCTATGTTTTCTGGACTGATTTTAGCCATTTCGACTACTGATTTGGACTATTTTTTTGGGCTGATTTGGACTATTTTTGGACTGATTTTTGGCCATGCTGTTGCGGATTTTCTGACCATTTCCGGACTGATTTTGGACCAATTTTCGGACTGATTTTGGGGCTATTTCGTTACTGATTTTTTTGGCTATTTTGCCTTGTTTAAATCTGTTATGCGGGGCTGATGAAGTTAAATAATAAATACATGTGTTTAAGTTTATGTGAACATCTCATTATTGTGTAAGGTTTGGGATATTTACTACTCCTTTTCCTTTTCTTTTATTTGCATGAAATGCATCGGGAGCGAGATGAAGAGTCTCGTTGCGAGACTCAACATGACTACGATGAAACAAAGATCCGCATCCATGTTCTTTGCATTCTCCGACTTCGGAATACCAAAACCAAATGGGTCAAATGACAATGTCATCCGCCCTATGTCACTCTTTTATCTTTCTCTTTAATTCTATCTTTACTTTTGTTTTATTTTTAAATATGTAATCTTGCATAAATATAGAACTGTGTAGAATAGGTAGACTTAAAATCAACAGATTAAAGGGGAGAGTAGCTTAAAACGAAAGTTTATTTTTCATATCTCTAAAACATGCTTTTAATAATGCCTTACAAGTGCATATTTTCATAAAACTTTAATTTTATACACAACATATAATTTTCAAACAAACTACCTTTCATGCATGTTTAAAATAAACTTCATGCAAATTTCTCAAAAAATATATACATCTTTCAAGTGATTATTTGGAACATCCTTTCTTAGCTTTTTACTTTCAAAAACATGCATTTTTATACCTAATATTAACCTAAGTTTGATCGGACAATCGCAAGTTAGCGGATCTTAGAGGATGAACCCCTTCCCTTTAGGATAATAAAGAACTCTTACCTAGAATCTCATAAATTTTGCAGACCTTTTAAAATGGAGTTTACATTTGCATCATTTTAGTTAAATATTTAGGTGTCCTAATTCACTAAAATAATTAGGTGGCGACTCCTTTAATCACAAATTCAGGAATTACCCATATGTCGTACACCGTTTTGACTTAGGTTAAAATGGGATGTGACACACGGCACATGTATGTGTGTTGCCTAGAAAAATTTCTTCTAGCCTTGTTCATAAGTCGTGAGTCGAAGCACCTATCTTCGTAATGATATGAAGTAAATCGTTGGATATGGTGCCAATTATCCATTATTTGATGATCGCATCGAGGCGATTATACGTTGTGTTGTTAAAGTCGGCTGGACGGGGTGGAGGCGTCAATGTGATCAAAGACGTTGTAAGCACATGTATGAATTCGGAATAGTTCAACACATGATGAGTATTGACCATTCTCTTGATCAAGAATTAAAGGGATGCAGTTCTTTATGTTCGTCACGGCAAAGGCTGGATTAAAAGTGGTAGGAGGGGGTGGAAGTTGTAGGATGTGTGTCGTGGGTGGAGGAGGAATAGGTGGGAGAAGCCATGGACAAAGGTTGCCGGCAGCATGAAGGAAAAAAGAAGGGTGCCAAATTTTAGGGTTGGGTGCCGGCGGCGGAAGTAAAGAGAAAAAGAGAATGAGGCGCTAGTTTTGGAGGGGTTGACGGCGGCGGAAGAAAAAGGAGGAAGTGGGTCGCCAGTTTTTAGGGGTAGGGTTTGGCTCTTGATACCATGTAGAATTATGAAATTATTCTTAATTGGAGGCTTCTCATTGATACAATATATATAGTTGTTTACAAGTATAAATCATAATTGTATGAGAATATCTAGTTTCCATAATTACATCAAAATCCTAATTACAGAATATACGGAGAGTATCAATATATTTTCTATCACAATGCAATTTAACTTTAAATATTATTCAAATTATTTTTCGGAAAGCGAAAGATATCACATAAATTGTAACGTATGGAGTATCTTTTTTCTTTCTTTCATTGAATGTCTTAACAATACGTGTGTTTTTATCTATATTGGCTTCAATACTGACACGTGGATCTTGATGTAAAGTTCGAACTTAGAAGATATAGCTGAAAAGATGGCCAAAATCCTAATCATATTGTGTGATCCCCATATTCTTATTTGTTAGATGCCTAAATGAATTCATTATTAAAGAGTTGTAAATGTAAGAACAAAGAGTATCAGATTATTCAAAACCAATTCTTTGGAAGAATCTTAATTGCTTCCTTGATGACATTTAGCTCGATGTTGATGATATATAGTATTTATTTGCGTTTAAGCAGTGAGTTTCAATTTTCTAAGTGTCTAAACTACTACATTCTTTTAATCTTATATGACCTTATTTAGCTTGACACTTGCTTAAAATGTTATAATATAGTATGATTTATAAATTATGCTAATGATGTTACAAGAAGATATTAAATCCTAACAGTTAAAAAGCTAAATTGATAGAGAAAACATTACATAGGCATATATTTGAAGAAATAACTACAACTCTAAGAGTTATTTATGAATAATTACTATCTTTTAATTTAATTATTTTTCATAGCTACAATGAATTTTCAATTTATCAATTATAGCCATACCAAACATCCATAAATTATTCTAATGTATTAATCTTTTCCCGCAACACCCTCTCTCTCCTCTCTCAACCCTCTCTCCGGCCGCCGCCGATCATCTTCTCCAGCAGAGCTCTATCGAAGTCGTCTTCGCTGTCTCTCTCTTCCTTTCTCTCATCCCCTCACCTCTCTCTCCATTTCCTCTCTCTGGCCAAGATCTGGACAAATCTGCCTACGCCTCTTCCTCCTCCACGGCGACACCACCAAATCTGAGAAATGCCACTTCCTCTTCCAACACCACAGTCTTACTGTTGCTCGCCGGAACACCACCATATCACCATAGCCCCCACTCTTAAAGTGTTTCAACGCTTGTTTTCCTTCTTCGGAGGAAAGATGAATTGAAATTTGTCATCGTTGGAGGAAGAAACTTTTTTAAAAGAACACGAAAGAAAAAGGAAGTCATTATGCTTCTCAAATCTGACGGATACCAGAATCTGTGGATTCTTCTTCTTGTACTGTGGATTCTTCTTCTTGTACTCGTTATTTTTAATGAGTTATTTGTCTGATTGTATTTTGGGGATAAACTAGTTGTATTTGACTGTATGTGTTGTTTGAATGATCTATAAACATATGTTTGTATACAATTTTTCGAGTAAATACATTGTATTTGAAATTTTGCATATGGAATTTTATTGAAATACATCGAATACATTCAACTTTGCGAAATCGATTCTACAATTGAGTTTATTTGACACTTTCTTCTTTAGTCCATTCCAAAAAAAAAAAATAACACACTTCTAAATTTGAAAACAATTAACTTTACATTTCTTATTTTACCCTTAATAAGTTCTTACAACCACACAAATATTATGGCATATTTAAAACGACAAATTTCGAAAAATTTCATTTCTCAACTTCCATGTCAATTTAAACTATGTTACATAAATGTGAGTAATTGGTGTTAGCTGTTTTTCATCTGTAAAAAATTTAATAGTTGGATATGTTATGTTCTTCACAAATCACAACCTATACTTCAGCTACTGGATTGTTGTGAACATTATTATCGCCAGTGTAAATTCTATTTCACGACAATAATTCATTGCGGTGAGAGTTCTAACCATTCTTATGTTTGGCAAGACGGAGAAATATAACAGTACCTAGGCAAAATACCAACTCAAGTGATTTCCTAATAACTATACATTTGATAAGTAAAAAAGCCAAGTGCTATATGCACACTACAGAACAACACGAATACAAATGTATCTTCCTATTTGTCAGAATTTTTTTCACAGATCATGTTCCATTACATTGGCCCAGAAACGAAGTAAAACTAAAGCTTATCCAACAAAGTATAAAATACAGATAAACAGCCTTTTTGGTTGAGTCTGTCACACATGGCTTGCCAAATGTGGTTTACCTGGCTGACGTGGTTTGCAGGCTATTGTGTCACTTCTAAAAAAGTAGAAGTTGTGGATTCCCCGTCGTAAAAAAAAAATACAGATAAACAAATGCAGTTGCTCTTCAACTTCTATTACAGAAAAAAATATATTACTCTAGTTAATAATCTATAACAAAAAGCACACTAAGTTATCCTACAAAAAATAATGATATCCAAGAAAATAAGCTTAAGCTATTGCCAGTTAGCAGCTGCTCTTTTTCAGCAAGATTCCGAGTAAAGCTACATTCACCTTAACTAGTGGCAAATTTGCACATCCAACACTTTTGCTTGTAAGGAACCTACAATAACATTCTTTCCGGACTTCAACCCAATAAAATAGATCTGGAAAAGGGTGAAGCAGAAACGGGGAGAAGGGAGCAAGAATCCCAGGCCATCTGTCTACTCACGAAAGACTAAGTCGCTCTGTTGATGATCAGTTCAGCGACATCTGGACGCATGGGCTGCACCTTTTTGAGGCACCTGGAAGTGAGAAATGGTAGAACCTCAAGTTGCTCCAAAAGAAAGCCTTTCCCGAAAAGCAACCCAAAAATGCTAACCAAGAAACTATGTATCTCCTGTTATGACTTATGCGTAATACATATACAAGCTGTTTGCGGCAGCACAGGCTATGGAATTTTCACTTGGATGCCACGCTAGATGAAGCAGTTTTGTTGTGAAATCAAATGAGTTTCCATGTGCATCAACACCTGCACTATCTGATCCTGCAATGTGTACACAACATATGACAGTATAATTAAGAGCGTGGGCAAAACATTTATGCATAAAAGATAAAATTATATAACACAAAATAAAATAAATGCAGTATGTGTGTGTGAAAATACAAACCTCTCCTGACAACACGTGTTATACTGCTACTCAGGGACCTGGAAGACCTTGAAGGAGTCTGCACTTGCCTTCTGGGAGGAGCACAATCAAAGTCATCAGACTATGGAATATTACAACACAAAATCAAAATGTGTTTACATGCCAAAAATATTTTGGCTTAGTTACCTCATAGGGTTTTTGCTTGCTTCCAAGGTAGTTGCTTCAGTGCTCCCCACAGCATAACCAAACACGCGGAAAAGATTGCTGATATGATAGTTGATCATTTGTTGAAAATGAAGAAGAGGCGGGTAAATAATATGTAAAATAAAGATGAAAAGAAATTCTACGGACCTGTATGATCCCGTTGCTACTCGCGTACCATCACCACTAAGGCAACACTCGAATTTATCAAAGATGGAATCATTCTCGTATAAGTCACAAAGCTGCAGAAAATAGAAAATTCATTGCTGATCAGCTCGACATGCAAAAGGATAACCAAGGTCGCTTAACACTTTGATAGCAAGAGTAATTCACCTTTGGTCTTAAATATTCATGAACCTGGAATGTTGAAACGGGACCAGAATCCATGTTTACGTCCCATAGCTGGAAAAGTAAAGCTTTGTTCAGTAACAAAAGGAACATTTTTTGTTGATAGAAAAGTAATTTCACTGACAATGATAGAAAGAATATAAACCAACTACACAGCGCTGGAAAAACCTAGACCTAGCAGGAATTTGGAAGTAAGAGTTGCGCCAGAGAGAGAGACTCTGTATGTCCGAGTAGATGTGCCATGTGCGCGCACACAGCAAGAGACTGCTTTTAAAAGGGTGTTTGGATTGGCTAAAAAGTAGTCAAACAGGCTTAACAGCATTTTTTTGGGCTTGTTTTGGTGTTTGCCAAACACCAAACGTTTTTTTGTCAAGTGCTTACCATTTGAAATACACCTTTTATTCAAAGCTCCCCTTTTTATATAGTAAACATAAATACTTATCAAAAAGTAAAAATACAGGTGGAGTAGTCCCTCAGATAAGACAAACCATAAAGGTTAAACCCTAATCCCTTTCATCAATTTGCAATGACTCCACAAAACCAGCCAATTATATCTATAAATCAATTTGAATAAACAATCAGATCCCTTCTTTATCCTCATCAAACTCAACTCTATTTCACCTGTTTTTGAGACATTCAATACATTTGACTGCAGCTTCCAGACATCTCTGCAATCAAACTAATATGAAAAAAAAAATTGAAGCCTCCATCTCTTACCAGACAACATTGATAGATTTCAACTCATAATGACAACAGTATGAAAGCAAAAATACTCATCGAATTTTCATTGATAAGTAAAGGTGAAATGTACTCGTGGAAGTTCAACTAACCCAAGATTATATTATAAAAGAAATTCAAATCTCCTTATGCGATAGTCAAAAAAATAAAACTTCTGATGATATACAAAGCTGCTTTCGACATCCCTAATCAATCAGGAAGAACTAAAGCAAGTGGATGGAACAGATTAGTAGTGCACGTACAATTTCAAAATGGAAGTGGAAGGAATGGTGCATTTTGCAAATCAGGCGGCCTTATTCATCACACGATTATTAATATTGTTAATATGAAAAGAGCATTGCCCCTCATGAACCAAAATCTATGCATAAAGCAATGAAACTTTAACATATCCTAACCAAACCACAGAGATACTTTACGAATTTAAGCTTTATGCAACAATTTGCAAAGGTGAACTCAAGGAGTAGTTCAATCTCTCCAGAAACCCCAGAGACATTCGTTAAAATTTGTACCCCAAGTAAACCTCCAAATGCAGAGTTATTTGGATTTTAAATGCAATTGAAGCTGCGTGGGGTTTTAACCATGAGTCATGATTAATAAAGAGCTAAAAAAAACCTAAACTATCATTGTTTCGCAAGTTTCATACTTAAACTATTGGGTGTTTCTATTACCTCCGAACTATAGTTTTTGAACATTAAACGGCCGAAGGGACAGACAGCAAAGAGTTTGTGCTACGTTAGTTTCTTAATGGCTAATTAGGCAGAGTTTGTGTATTTGGGTTTCATCTGATATTACCTATCCCTTTCTTCTTCCATTTTCCCGATATTATTGAAAGAACTTAAAGGTAAGTATGGGACGAAGTGTTGGACAGTCAAAACTTCGCACATCCAAAACATAAAAGTTGCAGAGATGAGGTGTGTGGGCATACACGGAGGGATAAGATTAGAAATGATGATATTCGGGACAGAGTGGGAGTGGCCTCGGTGGAGGATAATATGCGGGAAGCGAGGTTGAGATGGTTCGGGCATGTGCAGAGGAAAGACACAAATGCCCCAGTGCGGATGAGATGTTGGCTATGGACGGGTTCAGAAGGGGTAGAGGTAGGCCGAAGAAGTATTGGGGAGAGGTGATTAGACGGGATATGGCACAGGTACAACTTAGGACATGACCTTAGATAGGGGGTTGTGGAGGACACGAATTAGAGTAGAAGGGTAGTAGGTAGTCAAGCGTAGCCCTACTTACGCTTACAAACTGATAGTTGTAGTGTTATTATTGTAGGCCCACTTAGACTATCATACTAGTAGGCGCAGTAGTACTTTATAGTAGCGTTTGATTTCTACTGCTATGTGTTCTTTAATGTACTTTATTTACCTTATGTACATGCATTAGTTACTACTTTTTTAGAATGCGCTAGGATGACTTATTTTCTTGCTTTGGTTGTGCTTATGCTTTGTCTTGAGCCGAGGGTCTCTCAAAAAATGTCGCTCTACCTATCAAGGTAAAGGTAAAGGTAAGGTTTGCGTACACTCTACCCTCCGCAGACCCCACGTTGTGGGACTTCACTGGGTATGTTGTTGTATTGAAAGAACGCCTTCTTCAACACTCTTTCCTTGATTTCATATTTCTTCAAAACCAAACACCTTTTTGAGGATGATAATGAATATTTTATGTAGTTGTGGGCAGCCAGCTCAAACCTAGGAAAACACTAATTATTTAGAGAAAACCCTTAATTGAAAACCAAAAACATAAAGTCCTAGAGATTTGACAATCCCTAATTTTAACAGGAAAAAAAGAGAGAATTTAGTAAAATAGCTAGTGTCTTCAACCTTACGGCGAAACCAACGACCAATCCCTTTTTTTTTGGTTCTTTTATTTGGATTTTTACTGTTAATTAGTTTATTATAACTTTGACAAAGTTTTAGTTTGAGCTGAAAATATAATGGCACGCACTAGGAGCATTGAACAATATTCTTCAGGGGCTCCAAAGAATATAGTTCAGGGGGTAACGCACCAATAAATATTGAGCCGGTTTTTTTTTTGGGGAGGGGGGGGGTGGTAACCCGAGAAAGTTATAGTTCGGGGGTAATGAAAATTGCAAAAACATGATTCACCTTGTCAGAACTCTGCCTTACATGTGCACTTATTCTACTGATTTAATAATATGAACGCGGAGAAAAAAATTGATGTGCGCCTCTCCAATCAATCAACTGAAATATGGAGGATCCAGCAAAGACAAACAAAATAAACCAACCTTAAGGGTCATGTAGTCACGACTAAGTATGTGTCTTCCATCCTTCGCAAATTTAATATCTGAAATTGAAGCAATTATCTCAGTGAAAAAAGATCTTGAACCAGGTGCTTCCTGTTCCACAAACCTGCATACAGGGACCGCCAGAATTCTCAATTTATTAAAGCTATGAATAAGTAATTTAAGATACAAACTTCGAACTTGAAATACATTTTCCAGTATTCCCATGCTGATAACACCTAGATCTTCCAGGATATTATCATGTACAGTTAATAGTTTGTTTCAATGTAGACAACATATGAAGATATAAACCCATGAGAACAGAAATAATAAAAACTATTAATGCAATACTCACAATTTAGAATGTGAGTCGCACAATGCTGACTGCCGCAAATCTATTAGACGAACTGATCCTGTTGAACTACTATAAGCTAATGTGTTACAATGTGTAGGATGGAATTCTGCTGAAGTTATCACCTCTGCAAGTAACAAAAAGTATCTATTTAAAGTTTAACTATCTGTTGAAAAGCACAAGCATATTTTGAAGTAGTAGAAATCCGGGGGGGGGGGGGGGGGGTGCGCTATGACCAAAGTTGAAAAAAATGCATGAAAAATGTACCAGTAAGATCTTCCATATTTGTTGGCTTGACATCGACAATATTGAAACTTTGATTACTTATTTCCAAGTTCCAAAGGTTTATTCGAAGATCATCAGCTGATATGAATGTTTCGCCATCACTAAGAGGCAAAGAAGACAGAAATTTTCATAAGCTCTGATAGACTAGAACTCAAAAGAAGCTGAAGCATATTTACAATCGTAACTAGGATCTTCACCTGTTATTTGATATAGAATTAATATGGTAGTCATGAGCATGTGCATACACTCTTCTACACCTTGCAAGAAGGCTGGTCTCGTTGCTCGTTACCTAAAGTTCACATACAAAGCTTTTAGATGCAGATGCAAGATTTAAAAAGATATTCAAGTCAAATTTATCAAACAACAATTGTCCTAGGGAGGATGAAGCAGGCTACATTCATTGGAGATTCCTAATACCCTTGAAGAAAATATTCAAGGCACAAGTGAAGTGAATGTTTAGATAATCCAAGCATGACATGTCAAGGATAATGGCACCTAAGGTGGGCCAATATTCATGCAAGCACATAGTGGCATGTACAATTTATGTGAAGGCATATGCATATAAAGGCTAGCTTGTATGTGCAACTCGAACTTTAACAAATAGACACAGATACCTAGTCTTTCTGTTGCACTTGGCCTCAAAAGTTAAAAGAAACTTATTAACTAACTTACACTGTTACAGACATAGTACAAAATATCCTTCAAACGACCAGGAGTATAAAAAGATCATATACATCAATCCACTTGAACTGCAGTCCATGGAATTTTTTATCTACATTACCGTAGTCCCAACATGTATTTTATAAAACTGAACATATCTTTTTTGACAGGTAAGATTAGATACAGTTTAAGGAGATCAAAGGGCACAAATGCACATCATCAATAGGCTATAGATTGACAAACTTGGCATGTCAGCATCATAAACAAAGCTAATATAATAGGTTAAACAAGAACAACTACCACAGGCAAACGTAGTGAGGGAATGCCTTCAGGTGGAAATGACAAATCATTGCTCAAAGAACTGTAAGCTTTATCTCCATAGCCCCCATTTGCAAGACACTGTTTTGGGCTGGAACATAAACTCGAACTGGCTACACTGCCATTTCCAGCAGCTTTGGAAGGGTCAATATTCATTTCAGATATTTTCTTAACTTTCTTCTCTTGGACCTGAAATATTCAGGATAAAGTAATTTGAAAGGAAATCAGCAAATTGATATATAGCCATGACATACGATAGCCACATTCAGTAGTAGATGGTTTAAGAAATACATCATATCTTGACAATTCTACATCTAAATTACGAAGGGAAGAGTTGATAAATGGCTTATAGAAGACTATGAGACAAAAAGACGTATGGCAAACAATTCGTGCAAACTGTTCAAACGCATACCAACCAAGTAAAAAATTCATATCAAGTATCAACATTCCATTTACCACAACGGTGTTGTAGTACAACCACGAAGTTTAAAGAGGAGATGATCATGTCACACTACAACCTTGAAATTAACTGTTAATATCGCTCCTCAATAAAGCTAGTATGTATCTCTGAGCTGGTATTTTCTTCTCTTTTGTAATCTATGCATCTTCTTGATGCTTCTGTTAATAATAATCTACTTCATAAAAAACAACTCTTATGTATCTTAAGCCTAGGAAAATAATTCAGAAAAGATTAGAACTCATTTTTATTTAACTAAATAAACTGAGCAAGAACCAATCATCCACAATGCATTTTTTATGGGTCAATCATCTACAATGCATTACTACCCCAAAGAATCAATAGAGAAGTGAGTAATAAAAAAATTTACCTTCCAATACTTGATAGTTTTGTCATTAGTAGATAGAAGAAAGAGGGCACCATTTGCTGTTTGGCACCACCGGATCTTGTTGATTTTCTCCTCAATCTCCAAACTCTTCAAATAATCAAACTGAATGGAAAGATACAGTAGAAGAAATTGTACTTCAATTTGAAGCCATACGAAGACAGAAAGCACAGCAGACGGAGGAATGTGACATAGCATAGAGGAGGAGGTAATCAACCCTAGTCTATAGTTGCATCTTGATAGAGGATCAGGCAGCTCAAAGGACCCTTTCTTTCCAATAGTCATGAAGTAGAATAATAACATCATGCTGACGTTCTTTTGTATGTTTGTTCCCTGGAAAGTACACTAGAAAAGAAGGATCGGGGAAAGGAAGTGCAAAGAGACGAGATGAGGTATGTACCTCAGGCTCGTGGCTTTGAAATTCTGTCTTGTAGCGGAACTCTGGATGCCGACCAACTGGACAATCCACTCTCTCTAACTCTCGTCGACTTCCACCATGCTAAAGAAAACAATGCACACAAAATACATGATCATGAAAACAATCAATTTTACAGCAATTAAATATTCTAAAAGTAAACAGAAGAAACCTACCTCCTTGGTATCGGTCCTTTCAAATAAGACCACCCTACCCCCACGATCCCCAGTGGCAAGATGGTCACCAGTTCTATCAAACTCAATCGCTGAGATGATATCAACTGCAATCACGAAGACAAATATATACATCATGCGAGTCAAAGAAAGGAATCATAAAACATCAACATATCGTGGGCCTAATAGAAAATCTTTCACAATTTGTGGAACGCTGTATAATTTCAGGCACATTAATTGCATTTCTAATGCATTTTGATCTAAGAATTCTGTTTTATCATATTAGGCCCATCTATATATCATACAGTAAACCTTGACACCAACGTCTCAGCAGCTACTTTCTGGTAACATGAATTACCTCTTATTACTAGTCAAACTATGTCATACAACTAAGGGCGCCATATTATCATGACGAATTGTTGCACAATTTTGAGTAGCATATTCTCAATTCCTTTCTTTTTCATTATGGATATCAGCATAAGTTACTCATTACCCAGAAAATACAAAGTCTACTAAATGAACTCACTAAAAGCTTTCATGATTAATTGTCTGAGACAAGGAATATTTGCTGGCACCCATAAAATAGCTATAGACTGAAGCAGTCAATTAATGATTCAGGCTAATTCATGTCGCTATATGAATCCTCTATATCTATTCTTTTTTCTTGATAAGGTGAGTCCTCTATATCTATTCCGCATTTGCTCGAAACCATTTCATTCTAATACTCCATTTGTTCCATTCTACATGGCATCTTTCTTTTAGTTTGTTCTTAAAAAGTATCACCTGTCTACATTTGTTAACTCTTTCACTTTCTTCTTCCAATTTTACCCTTAATGACATGTTCTTATAGCCATAGAAGTGTCATGTCATCTTTAAGAACACAAGTTCTGAAGGTACTTTTGGCGAGTCTTTCTTCCTTTCTTAAACTTCATACCAAGTCAAATACCACCATATAAAATAAAATGAAGGGAGTACTAAATAATATGCTTTATTATGCATTCCAAGGGTTCAACAAAACTAGATAACATAAATCTCACTTGGCCCTATTAGATATACAAGTCTCTAACAAGACTAGGAAGATTAAACTTTATGTACGCGTAAAAACAACTAAGTTTCAATCCCAACTGGTTGGTCTAACCTATCTGGATTCGACTTCCACCGTGTCCTATTTATTGCCAAGTCCACCTGGAGATTGTAGGTTTTTGAAACAACTTCCATACATATGAATAATATGATTGCTACCTCGTCTCCTTAAAATATCTTCAATCATCATAACATGGTAGTATCCAGAAATAGCTCTAATATAATGGGTAAACTCTAATCTCTTTATTTTTAAGGAATAATGCGTAATTTTTTATCTGGAGATGCTTGAGATAATAAAGAATTGACCAGGAAAGTTGGTTCAAACACATACAAAAATCTCCCCGAAGAAATCTATATATAAATAAAGATTGCTGATGGAGTGTAAGTCATGAATTTGAATTAGGGCATAAATGCTACTCCCTCCACTTCATTTTATGTGTCTGGGCATGGAGTTTAAAAAGGTAAGGGGGACTTTTAAACTTTGTGGTCTTAAACTAAAGATGTGAATAATTTACCAATATGTCCTTTAAATCTTGTGGTTTAAACATGGCATGTAGGATATTTTGAATTAAAGAGTTACTAAATATAGAAAGTAACATTCTTTTTCAAATAGACTAAACAGGAAGTAAGACCCCTTAATTGAAAAAGAGGAAGTAATAAATATAGTGAATCTGAAATTGGTGTTGCCACAGACATGACTATCAGCTACACATACTATAAGTCCATATTGTCGATGAACAAGGTTGTAGACACAAAAAGAAGACCACCATGAGTCGAGAAAACTAATTTCATGTACAAGGATTTCTCTGACTTACGGTGTTGATATTTAACACTCTTTGAAAAACTTCAACTATCTGTCTAGCACTCATACCTTCTTTAACTGCAGTGCCCACAGTCTCCATATTTTTAACCAATAAAACTATGATGCAAAAGAGAATGAAAAAAATGTAGACCAATAAAACATCTTTAAGTGAAATTTAAAATTTAGATGGACTTGGATGACATTCCATATTCTATAAAAAAAATCAATTAGTTCACAAGTAAAATCCTAAATTCAATTTTCATCCTCTGGCAGACTATAGTTCAAGCCTCGTATAAGCAAAAATACATCAATTAAAACCAACTTCCTAAGAGCTTCTACTTGATGTGGTTTTAATGCTAATACATAATTGAATTATATTAACCCTACGCCCTATTTTAGCCTCATAATGGAGGTCATACCTTCATATTGATACTCATCCTTTGGCAATAAAATCAGAAATTTTCTACACAATGCTAGCAACTATAGAGAGCAAGAAGCATTCAGCCTTCATCAACCAAATTCACAATTGGACAACCTTAACTTTAGCACTCTAGTTTGATGAGAAGTACTTATGCGGGAGCCTATATAACATGCTACAGAACTCCCCACATCAAATTTTAAGTGCTTCTTGTGAAAGGGATAATCTTATTTACATCAGAATAGAAAAACCAAATCTTCTTCATGAATAGCACAACTTATGATGAATGACTAAGTCTAATCAAGCCTACATCCTCACAGAAATCTTGAGTCTTTTCACAAGTCACACAAGGTGTTAGTCCTATCTTGACCATTATCAGTCCCGACTCCAACTCCCACCTTAGCCAATACAAATTCGCTTGCAAGCATCTCTTTTTTTTGCATCATACCTCTCAATCTCAAAAAGCTTAAGGCATGGAACTATAGAATGTCCCGTGCATGTGAATAACGGCCTTTGCCAAAATAGAAATAGAAAGTAACATTTCATTCAAATGCACAAAGAAAAGATAGTCTCATATAGACTTACGTAACCCTTATGATTCACATTTGAGCAAACATGCTTCAACACATTAGCTCTATAGCAATACATGACAAAAATTAACAATCAAGAATCCCCCATTACAAATTGACAACTGATGTTGCATTCAAGGGTGTGCCCGTTGAGCACATGAGGTCTCAGGTTCAATTTCAATTCCAGGTGATTTCTTTCCATCTGTTCTAGCCATCCTAGTGGATAGTTACTCGGTAGCTAGTGGGAGGTGATTGATCAAGGTGTGTGCAAGCTAGCACGGTGTTATCAAAATAAAATAAAATTGACAACGGATGCTTGCAAGCAATCTACAGTTCTACACTGTTCATTGATAAGAAACAACATGCAAATCAATCAGATCCAGGATTAAAATACAACAGATTTGTCCTAGTCGCAATTGAACAAATATTCCATACGAAACCCCTAATAGGTTCACTAACACGAAAATGAGTATGGAGCAAAAATCAAGTGTGGTAGTGAACACGATTACCTTCCTGCACTTCTTCGCCAGCTGTACGTTCACCAAAAACCTGTGAAAATTTCCACTCTAACGGCGCCGTATCACCTTTCATCGATGTTCTTCCCAATAACTGCCGATCAAATAGAAGATTCTAGAATCGGACAAAATGTTCACTTCATTAGAAGCGATCGCCGGTACAAGCTTCTAGAAGAAGAACAACAGCAACATGTTGGGATTTACAAAGAGTGTCCTAACCAATAAAACGACGCCGTACAGGCTTCAACACAGATGGAGATCGGAAAAACTAAAATGCAAGTTCTCTCTATAATGAGAAAATGACAAACATGGTCCCTTATATTTGAGGATAAATTCAAAATAGTCCACTCGACAGTTTTTGATCTTTTAAATCTATCAAACGTTAATACTTTTAGTCTCAATTAAATATTTATCAAACTCTGTTTTTTAATATAAATTATGAAAAAGAAGATTACTGGGAGTGAATTATGCTATTTTTTATTTATTTCTACGATTTGGTGTAACTTTTTTAGACGTGATTTCTACCATTTGTATATCTTTTTAGTGTCTTGTGCGGTTTTTTGTTGTTGTTGTTGTTACATATTTTAAGATTTGATAGGACTTACGTGGTATTTATAAGTAAATATTTTATTTTAATATTTTTGTCAAATTTATTAAAGACAAAATTCTATAAATATTTGACGTAAATTAAAAAGTATTATCTTTTGATAAACTTAAAAGATCAAAACGGTTAAGTGTATACTTAAGGTTTGTCGTGGACCTAAGGGTAGTCTGCCAGATGGGCAGCCAGATAGATAGGATATGGTCCGTGAGATCCTTCAGTTACCGAGCCTAGGGGTTCGATTATTTGTTTCCAAGGTTAACGAAGTTTAGATCCGAGAGGTTGCCGAGTCTTCCGTCGTTGGGGAGGTAAGGAGGCGGCGATGAGGATCCAGATTATGATCTTGATATCGAAATACGGCTCTCCGAGAAGAGAAGAGCCTGTTAGAGTAGCACCGGATGAGGTGCTGGGAGATGAGGATAGATTGTGTATACCCAGTGCTGCAGGGCTAGTCAGCAGGTTATAGGGGAGGCATACAGTGCTTATTGCTCAAATTGTTCGGGGTCGACTACGTTGTGTCGTGACCTCAGATGTATGAATGGGTAAGATGACCGGAAAAGGGACATAGCAGAGTTTACTGCTTAGTGTCCGAGTTAGTAGCAGTCGTGGTTGTGCACTGGCCGAGTGGCTATTGCAGGCGATTGAAATCCCAACCTAGATATGAGAGGTATTTAATATGGATCTTGTTATAGGGTGGCATCGTACCCAGAGGAAGTGCGACTCCCTGGGGGTCATGGTAAATAGGCTGACGAAACCAACCGTGTTCTTCCGGTTAGGACCACTTACTCTACCGAGGTTCGTGCTAGCTTTTATAGCGAGGATTGTGAGGCTGCGGGGTTCCTACGTTTATGATGTCGCATGATGAGCTCGATTACAGATAACTTCCGGAGGTTTTTCGAAGGGTTTTAGGACGCAGTGGGTCTCGGTGTTGCATTACACCTCGAGGCCAACGGACGAGCGGGCGTACTATCCAGGCATTTGGGGATAGGTAGCGGGCCTGTGTTATTGATTTCAAAAATAGCCGGGAGGGTTAATTGCCTCTTGTTGTGTTGCGTCACGATATGATACCCTTCCAAGATTCGGATGGCCCCGCATGAGGCCTTGTATGTAGAAAGTGTAGATCGCCGGTTGGATGGTTCGACATAGGCGAGGTTCGATTATTTGGTCCAGACTTGATTCGGGTGTGGATAAGCGAAGCTTATCCGAAAGAATATTAGTAAGCTCAGAGTCAGCAGAAGCTTTATTCAGATAACCGACGTTGACGCGTGGGGTTTAGTATGAAATTTTAGTATGAGTATTGTTATGTGGCCTCGTGTGGTAATATTGGTACGTAGGGGTTGTAAAAGAATAATGTCGCTATCTTTAAGTTTGACTCCCGAAAGAACATTCGGGGACAAATGTTTCTAAGGGGGGAAGAATGTTACACCCCGGAAATTCCAGGATATGTTTATAAGGACGTACGTAAGAACTCAAAAATGTTAAGATTTGAGACGAGTAAAAGTTTGTCGGAATTTTTGGAATTGGTCGGAAACGAAATATTGCGACGAACGGGAGGGCGACACGTGTCACCCCCCCCCCCCTTTATGGTCATGGACGAAATTGTCATGGTTAGAATGGTCATTTGACCATAAATTAAATGACCAAGTCTTGCTAGTCTTTAAGCTTGACAAAGTTGACTAAGTCAAAGGCCACCTAGACTTGATCCATGTGAAACTCATCCAAGCCACACAATTGTGCTAATCTTAACCCTCCATCATGTTTTATATTGTATGCTAGTGCAAGACAAGCTCCACACTTAGCAAAATTTCAAAAGAAATCTTGAAGAGCTCTTATGTAGCTCTCGGCTTTGAGGTATTTTCAAGAAGGAAAATTTTCAATTTTTGTCCAATAATCTCCCCACTTTAAACCAAGGTACCTAAGGGTATTGTAAGTGTTTCTCAATAGAAAGATCCGAAAATGTGGTGTTTTTCGTATTAGTCGCAAGGCGAAAACCTAAGAGGTTCTTCAACTTTGAAGTTGGAACTTGAAGATGAGTTGTTCATGAGCTTCTAAGGATTGCTTGGAGTGGTTAGGAACGTCAAAAGGAGGAGCTAAAGTTGCTAAGGATCGACTTGTAGTCTTGGACCATAATTGGGCTAAATGAGGTATAATCTTCGTCTTACTTTTGTAATTGAAGATTCAATGTTGTTATAAGTTAGAAATGATCATGTGATATGTATTATGAAGTTTGATAAGTGTTATGGAATTTTAGGAGCTCAAAACCGAAATGGCATGTTTAGCCCTTTGAAATTGAAATACAATTTTGGTCGTTATGTAGAATCGTCGCATGTTTACCTACTTGAGGATTGTAGTAGTTATGTCGATTGCGCTTGATATCATGTTATACTAAACCACTTGGTTTGAAAAGGGATTGGAAACGATTTGTATTGTTGCCCCTATGTTTAGCCGAATGGACATTGTAGTTTAGACTAGTTTGATTTATATTGTGGGGCGGAATTTTACATGTCTTGTTAAGCGTGTAATCCCCTATTGTTAACTACTTTGTTGGGCCTTAAATGCGCGTGTTTGGTTATTGAATTCGCCTTGAAAAAGGTGGCAAAGTGAGTAGAAACAAAGGAAGTCTTTGTCAGATTTTTCCGTAGAATTTAGTGACTTGCACTTGGAATATTCTACGTTTGAAACTAGAAGTTAATAGGCGTCTTATGGTCATTATAGGTTGGCATACTACGCATGCGATTGGACTTAGCAAGTGGATTAAACCAAGAGGTATGTGGAACTTTCTTATCTCTTGAGCATGATTAAGTTGTAAATGTATAGTACGGTGACGTCTGAGATTTTGACAAACTAGTCTATTTGATATCCTTGGCTTATTTTAAGAATGTCCAAGTTGATTGAGATAGGGAATTAACTCACTTGTTTAAATATTAAGGATATCTTGGTTTTCAAAAGTTAAGAGACTTTAAGTATGATGAAAGTATTTTGATACTTGTTTTGTTGGAAAGTTTAAAGTCTCTTGGTTATAAGGAAAAATGTAAGTTGGTAATGTATAAGGCTAGTATAACGGCTTTATGGGAAGTTGGTTATAATAGCTTTATGAAAAGTTTAAAGAGTGATTTACTCTAAGTAATTTAAAGTTAAGGGACTTGAAGAGTTTTAAAGTATTTTGATACTTGTTTCGTTTTAAACGTATAAGTCCCTTGGATAGGAAATTGTATTTGACTAAGGTATAAAGTGAATATAACGACTTTATGGGGAGTTGGTTATATTGGCTTTATGGAAAGATAAATGGCTTGATTTAAATGAAGGCAATTCGATTTTAAGGCAGCAATTGCCTAAGGTTTTATAAGAAAAGGAGTCACTTGATTTAGAAACTTAACTTTATTTCTAAGGGTGTTGTGACTTGCCTTGAAATGTAATTTGGACTTGATACTAGGATTAATAGTATCTTGGAAGTTTTCTACTAAAAAGAGTCATTTGTTTTAAAGAGTAGAAGTACGTAGTACTTGGGTTAAATTCCCGGATTTTTTATAAAAGACATGTTAGTGCCTTAGGTAAACTAAAATGAGAGTGTATATGAACAAGAATAGTAAGAAGTTAGGGGATTTCTTAACTTGCTTATATATTGTATGATAAGCGGTAGTGCTTATGTTATGTGTGATAAGCGGTTGTGCTAGTGATATATTATTCGTTGCGGTCATTCCCGGGATTGTGGCATTGCATATTTCGTGGATTTGCTACCCACGATCGCGAGGAATACCTCACGCGAGTCCGTAAGGGCTTATGCGGGTGAAATAGTCCACGTGCGGGCGGGTCCACCTATGCGAGAATACCTCACGCGAGTCCGTAAGGGCTTATGCGGGTGAAATAGTCCACGCGAGGAATACCTCACGCGGGTCCACGTGATCTACGCGGGTGAAATAGTCCCGAGTGGGATTGCTTAATGACATTGCGGCGGGTGGTCCCGCTTTGATCGTGAGCTTCCTATTTTATATTGTAAGTATACTCTTTACTCTCATTGTTAGTAAGGTCTGCATCGCTTATTGAGCTATCATACATGTCTCCGGTTTTATTATAGACTTATGATTTCATTACTGATGCTGATTCACATATTTGGTACGTATTTATCGACCTCCTTCGGGTGCGTTCACGCCAGGTAGTACAGTTCTTGATCCTCGCCTTAGGATCACTGCTTGAAGCTCCTTTATTCCGAGGCTTATCCTCGCATTGCGGTTGTCGTACATTCAGGTATGGCGGGGCCGCCAAAGTTGTTATTCTTAAGTGCGTAGTCACATTGTGGATTGGGTTGTAAAGAAAAAATGTCGTTGTTCTATTTTTACGGATTGAGTATATTTTTACGGAAGGTGGCCTTATCGGCTAGCTTTGTTGTTTATTGTCTAAGTTTATATGTATGTTCATTGCTATTCTCGATGTATACTGTGAGGTGCCCGGGTAGGGCACGATCGCGCCCGGTTCGTCGTGACATAACTCTTATCCTTGGTCTGACTAAACTTTTTACTACCCGAGAAGGCCTTATATACCTAAGGTCTCGGCGGTTATCAATATTCTTAGGCTCGCAACTTCCATGCTCCAAGCCTACCTTATCAGTCCCCACTCGTAAACGTACAATAACTTCTCATAACACCATAATCGTGTTGTCTTGATCACAACAACCATACTTACTCCATACGGATCTCATCCATACCATTCTCTTAATCATACCACGTGGCTTAATCTATTAACATAGTCTTCCATTAAGTCCCTTAATTATAACTTCTTAAGGGTCCATTACCTTCTCAGACGGTTCATCATCTCCTAATTATCCCAAATTAGTACGTAAAACCTTGATGAGAATTCATTAAATTGTTTCATACCTTCCCGATATCTATTTAATCCTTACCAATCCTTGGTAATCCAAAATCATTCTAGGCAACACGCGCCTGACCCTCATACATAAATCCGTATAGCTGTAGGTCATAATACCAACTATACTACAATTATTACCAACCTGGATACGCAATCCACATAATCTTTCCTGGGTCACTGCTTCATTTCTTGTAGCTGCAATCAACATAACTTGTTAGGGAGAGACGACCCTAACCACACAGCTCTATCGCACGATCTCAGAGTGAGAAGAATGGAAACCAATCCTAAATGTCCTGCAGCCTTCTGGTTATAGATGTGGTGCACAACACACCGATAACCAAGACTCTACTAGACACGGTCTGTAGACACTTTCCGAGGACTAACTGCTCTGATACCACTTTTGTCATGACCCGACCCCGGGACCGCGACTGGTGCCCTACCTGGGCACCCCTCTTAGGTAAACATCAGAGAATAGCATCGGAACATACACAACTCATAAAATATTTAGCATTAAATATCAACAGACTAGCCGATAAGGCCACCTTCCGTAAAATATACATGACTCAAAAACATCAGTTACATCCCTTTTTTTTTTCCTATACAACCCAATCCATAAGACATGACTACAGACCTCTAAGAATAACAACTGTGACGGGACAGGGCCTCGCCATACCCCTGAATGTACAACAACCGACAATACTGTGGATCTGCATGCGAGGATAAGCCTCCGGAGTAAAGGAGCTTCTCAACAGCTGAACAGTGATCCTAAGAATGAGGATCATCAACCTGTATACTCTACATACGGCATGAATGCAGCCCCCCGAAGGAGGTCAGTACAACATGTACCAAGTATGTGAAACTGAAAGTACTGAAACGAAATCATAAAGTCTAAAATAAAGCTGGAGACATGTATGATAACTCAATTAACAGTACATTGTGCCTTACTAACAATGAGAGTAAACAAGAGTATACTTTAATGCATAAAAATAGGAGGCTCATGATCAAAGTAGGGTCACCCGCCCGTAGTATCATTAAGCAATATTACTCCTGGGACTATTTCACCCGCACAGGCCGTATGGACCCGCATGAGGTAACTTCCTCGCATGATCAGATCCGCGCATAGGTCGTATGGACCGCGTGAGGTAACTTCCTTGCATAGGGTGGTCCGCCGCATAGGACTATTTCACCCGCATAAGCCCTACGGACTGCGTGAGGTATTTCGCGTCATGGGTAGCAAATCCACTAATATGCAAATGCACAAACCCGGAATGACCAGTAATGAACAATATATATCTCTAGCACAACCGGCTATCATACATAACATAAGCACTACCGGCTTATCATACATAACATAAGCACTACCGGCTTATCATACATAACATAAACACTACCGGCTTATCATACATAACACAAGCAAGTTAAGAAATCCCCTAACTTCTTATTAGCTTTGTTCATAAACACTCTCATTTTAGTTTACTTAAGGCACCAACATGTCATTATAAAAATCCGGGAATTTAACCCAAAGTACTACGTACTTCTACTCTTTTAAAATGACTCTTTTTGATATAAAACTTCCTAGATACTAATAATCGTAGTATCAAGTCATATCTACTTTTCAAGACAAGTCACAATACCTTTTAGAAATACATTTATAGGCTTCTAAATCAAGTGACTTCTTTCTTTTAAAACCTTAAGAAATTGATGCCTGAGATTGGCGCCGTGGCGCCCAACCATCTGCGACCCTCTGAACTTCCGGCGCCGTGGCGCTCTGATTTGGCGCCGCGGTGCCCAAACTTCAGAGACCTTCTGGACTTTCGGCGCCGTGGCGCCCAACTTCCTGCGCCTTTCTGCATTCTCGGCGCCATGGCCCTCTGCTGGGCGCCGTGGCGCCGAGCCGATTTCCTCCTCTCTCACGTTTTTCATCCTCCACTTTTTAGCCCTGTACCTGTCATCACAACATGTAAACAATACCTTCCGTGAGACTGTTCTAACTAAAACTAAATTGCATAAAAAAATTTAAAAAAAAAACCTTGGGTTGCCTCCTAAGTAGCGTTGTCTTTTACGTCTTTTATCCGGATGTAGGTTCCTTATCAAGAGGCATGGAGTAACTTAACCCCACAACCTACCCATTTCATAATCATTTTTCTCTTTCGCCTTCTGTTTTTCTTTTTCTCCATTTTCTCAAGAGAAGGTTTAGCTTTGCTCACCTGTACTGGCGGACTGATTTCCTTTGCTTTGGCCTGTGCTGGCTCAACTGATGTGCTAACGGTGCTGACTGCAAAACACTTGCTTGTGACTGGGGGTTCAACGATGTGTTTAAACACCTTGAACACCATCTCTTCATCCTCAATTCTGAGTGTCAGCTCGCCCTTTTCCACATCAATCAAGGCTCTCATAGTTGCCAAGAATGGTGTTCCCAAGATGATAGAGATTTCATCATCTTCCTCCATATCAAGGATGAGGAAGTCCGCAGGAAAGAAAAAAATTTCCACCTTAACTAATACGTCTTCAATTATTCCCCTGGGATGCACCACTGTCCTATCCGCCAACTGCAAGTTCACAGTGGTTGGTTTGGCTTCACCCAAACCCAACCTCTTAAAAACGGACAAGGGAATGAGATTTATGCTGGCCCCCAAATCACACAGGGCCCTGTTACATGTCACCCTACCAATTGTGCAAGGCAATGTGAAGCTCCCTGGATCCTTAAGCTTGAGGGGCAGTTTCTTCTGCAAGATGGCACTGCATTCCTTTGTCAATGCCACTGTCTCATACTCAGCTAGCTTCTTCTTCTTCCCAAGAATTTCCTTCATAAATTTGAAATAAGTAGGCATTTGCTCCAACGCCTCAATGAAAGGGATATTAATGTGCAGCTTTCTAAATACCTCCAAGAACTTGGAGAATTACTTATCAACTGCTTTCCTTTGCAACCTCTGCGGGTAAGGAATCTTCTATGTGTATTCCCCCACTGGAACTGTTGGAGCCTTCTCTAAAATAGGGCGGTCCTCAGTAACCCCCTCCTTCTCTGCATCTACTCTCTTCTCAACTCTCTGTTCTACCACGGGCTGAGGTGTAGTCGTTTCTAATGCTTCCCACTTCTCACCGCACTCTCCTAACGCTCTGCAGGGTTCATCTCTGTATTATTAGGAAGAGTGCCCTGTGGCATGTTATTTGCCATCTTTGCTAGATGTCCCACCTGCGTCTCTAAGTTCCTGATAGAGGATCTTGTCTCTGTCATGAACTGGGTTTGTGAATTCGTAAGTGTCAACAAGGTTGCTCGCAATTCGTCTAGCTTTTCTTGTGGAGCAGATGTACTGAACTGTTGGGAAGGTGAGGCCAGGTTAAATGATTGTTGATTCTGGTATTGGCCTCGGAACTGGTTTTGTTGCCCTTGATCACCCCTCCATGAAAAGTTATGGTGATTCTTCCACCCTGGATTGTAGGTATTTGAATAGGGGTTGTTCTGGGACAGTTGGTAATTCCCCACTGCCTACCATTCTGCTTGCTCAATAGGGATGTTGTTGGGGTCTGCTGATGGACACCTATCAAAGGTATGAGGACCCCACGTCACAACTCGCTGTCATCGAACTACATTCACGCACATTGTGTTCTGCTGCATTTGCTTGGTCAAGAGCAACGCAGATTTAACGTTGTGATGACATCGATGTCATGAACTCCTATCGCTCTCGTTCCTCTTAACCCTATATCATCTGTCACATGGTTATTGGTGGCCATGTCTTCTAGCAAATCATGGGCCTCATGTGTTGTCTTTTTCATGAAGGTTCCACCTGCAGTTGCGTCAATGATGGTTCTTGTGGTCCCACTTAGCCCATTGTAGAAAATATGGACCAAATTCCACAGCTCAATGCTATGATGTGGACACTTTCTCTGCAGATCTTTAAATCTCTCTCAAGCCTCATAGAGTGACTCTCCATCAGCCTGATAAAAAATGTTCAGCTCTCCTCTCAGCTTAGCGGTTTTGGACAGTGGAAAGAACTTTGTCAAGAAATTTTGTGCCAACTCCTGCCATGTGAATATAGAATCTGTAGGCAGGGAATTCAACCAAACTTTTGCTCTATCCCTGAGTGAGAAGGGAAAAAGCCTCAATCGGATGGCGGCGTCAGTAACGCCATTATACTTGAAAGTTGCACACAACTCCAAGAAATTTGCTATGTGCATATGAGGGTCTTCAGATGGCAACCCTCCAAATTGAACTGTATTCTGCACCATACTCAGGATCACAGGCTTGATTTCGAAATTATTTGCTCCTATTGCTGGGAGCCTGATGCAAGTCTGTGCTCCATTCACCCTTGGCAGCACATAATCTCCCAAGCTTCTCTCAGCTTGGACCTGGACCCTTTCTTCCACATCCATTGGTAACCTCTGGGGCATCCTCTGGTTAGGTTGATGATCACCTAACCCTTCGTTCATCTCATTGTTATTCTGCAAGCCTCACATTTCTATTAAGACCAAGATTCGTTTGTTTCTCCAGTTCTGCTTGCAAGTCTTTTCAATCTCCGGGTTGAAGGGAACAAGTGTATCTGCTCCTCTTCTCCTTCGCATAAACTAGATGCCTGCAACAGATCAAAATCAACAAACGGATCACGGTGCACGGTTTTACCAATACAAAAAAAAACAAATTAGAAATTAAGAATAGATAGAATGATATCGAACTACGCTAATCCCCGGCAACGGCGCCAAAAACTTGATGCGCGACTTATACACATGCTAAACGTAAGTGCACGTATCGTGACAAGTAATATAGTCTAGAAGACCGAGTTATCATCCTCAGGGATTAATATCCAATTACCAACCTCTATTATGTAGTATCTATTTGGTAACCGATAATTTGATGATTTGTTTATAGCTATGATTATAGATGCTAACTAAATTACTTTACTTTAATTCAGATATGGTGGAAATAGGGCTTCCAAATCTCCTCAACTATCCGCTCGCTTTACTCGTTAATGCAAATAATTAAGGTTCTTCTTCTATTTTGAGATAGCCGGTTAACTAAGCCGTTTTATACTCCTGTTAAGGTAATATAAACACTCAACCCCAATGTAGAAACCTTCTATCTTCGATGACAAGATTGACTACAAAGGAGGATTAAGAACAATAACCTATCAAGCTACACAAGTATCGAGGTACTTTCGTCTACGATTTAAACCTATGTTTATTCAACTATAGCATATTCACAATCTCCCCTTTCGGATTTCGATTAGAAATCATATAAGTGATGATAATTAGTGATCAATTAATTACCAAGCAATCTAAATAATTATTGAATAAATCTCAACAATAATAAGAAGAAACCAAAACATGCATTAATTCATAAGAACGAGGTTCAAGCGATTCGACGTGAAAGCCCTAAATTAAGTTAATTCCTAGCCATAGACATGCCAAGAACTAAAATAATATCCAACATATACTAAAAAGAAATAAAGTAAAGAACAAGAAATTACTCAAAAATAAGTCTCCAATCTTTATCTCAAGTTGTGATGAATGGTAAGGTGTGGAACTCCCTCAAATCTGACCTAAAAGGTCCTTTTATATCCTCAAAAACGTGCAAAACCTTTTCCTTCTTGTCCTTGGCCCAATCCTATTCGGATTTGTCAATTTTCCCGCGTCGGCGCCAAACTTCGTGGCTTCTTGGGCGCCGTGGCTCTGCTGCTGCTGGTTGGTTGGCGCCGCGGCGCCGCCCTGTTTCTCGCCCGGGTTGCCAACTTTTTAGCTTTTTGAGCTCTGGAACCTCTGTTTCTGCTCTCTTTTCGCTCCTTCTCACCAATGTGTCACTTTAAACCATTGTGACTCAAAAGAAAGAAAATATATCCTAACACGACACATATTTGTACAAAAATAGGCAAAAGACTGACTAAAAATGACTCAAAATGTGTATATAAAATACACCGATCAGTATCTCCTTCATAAATTTGAAGTATGCGGGCATTTGTTCTAACGCCTCAATGAACGAGATATTGATGTGAAGCTTCTTAAATACCTCTAAGAACTTGGAGAGTTGCTTGTCTATGGCCTTCTTTTGGAGCCTCTGGGGGTAAGGAATTCTATCAGTGTATTCCCTCAGCGGTGCTGGTGGAGCTTTCTCAACTGTAGGGTGGTCCTAAGTGACCCCCTCTTTTCCTTCCTCAACTGCTTTCTCACCCTCTTTGTCATGAACCACTGCGGGTTGGGGAGCAACCTGCTCTAAGTGCTTTTCATTCCTTAACAACACTGCCTGACACTGCTCTCTTGGATTGACCTCTGTATTGCTTGGGAGAGTACCCTGCGACCTGTTGGTTACCATCTTCGCCAGTTTCCCAACCTGCGTTTCCAGGTTCCAGAGAGATGACCTGGTTTCAGACATGAACTGATTCTGCGAATTGGTGAGTGTAAGCAATCTGACCTCACCATCGAGCCTCGCTGTGTAGGTGGTCTAAACTCTTTGGGATGAGGTGCTTTGAGTCCATGCTACGGTTCGTAATTACCGATATGGTTCTTCTGGTGCCGTTGTTCCTACACGAAACGTTAGGGTGATTTCTCCACCCTGGATTGTATGTGTTGGAATTATAAGGCCGCTGAAAGTTCTCAACTGCCTGAACCTGCTCCATTGGCAAATTATTAGGGTCGACTGATGTGCATCTGTCCAAAGAGTGTGGGCCCCCGCAAATCTCACAATTCAGATTATCGATTTGCGTTCTGGACATATTGTTTTCTTTGCACCGCTTTGTCAAAAGGGTCACTTGTGCATTCAAAGCAGTGATAGCATCTATCTCATGTATGCCATAGTCTTCCTGCTACTCACTGATCTGTCATCTGCCTCTTGGTGATTATTCGCAGCCATGTCTTCTAGCAACTCATGTGCCTCATTGACACTCTTCCCGCGAACGCTCCCTGCTTTCAACAATGATGGTACGAGTAGTACCACTCAGCCCATTATAAAAAAAATGTGGACCAACATCCACTTCTCTATGCCATGATGTGGGCATTTTCTCTATAAATCCTTGAATAGCTCCCATGCATCATACAGCGATTCTCCGTCTACCTGATAGTAATTGTTCAACTCTCCCCTTAAATTTGCTACCTTTGAAGAAGGGAAGAACTTTGCAAGAAACTTTTGGGCTAAATCCTGCCAGGTGGTGACAGAGTTGGCAGGTAGTGAGTTCAACCAGAAAGAGCCTCAGTCTAATGACATCGTCAGTAACTCCATTGTACTTGAAAGTGGCACACAGCTCCAGAAAATTGGCAATGTGCATGTGGGGGTCTTCAGACAGCAATCCCCCAAATTGTATTGTGTTCTGGACCATGCTCAGGATGGCTGGTTTGATCTCAAAGTTGTTTGCCCCTATTCTTTGGGAGCACGATGCGTATGCGTGCACCAAGAATCGGCGACGTAGTCCCCAAACTTCTCACCTCATTGTCCGCCCCATGCTGATTCAGTTTGTTTTCCATGGTCACTGAATCAGATAGCTTATTGTTTCGCCTGTTCTGTTTGCAAATTTTCTCAATTTCAGGATTAAAAGGAACAAGTGTGTCTGCTCCTCTTCTTTTTCGCATAAACTATGTCCCTGAGATCGATCAAAATGAACAAATAAATCAAGGTAACAGGGTTCTAAAAAAAGTAAAACCAAAGTAGAAATAAGAATAAATGGTTCAATATTAGAAGTACGTCAGTCCCCGACAACGGCACCAAAAACTTGTTAGGCGATAGTTTCAGTTGCTTAACGCAAGTGTACGTATCGTTCACAAGTAATATAGTCTGTAAGACCGAGTTTATCGTCCACAGAGACTGGTTTCTAATTACCGAACATTTATTCTATATTATCTATTTGACAAACGATATTTGATTTGGGTTTTTATCTAACTACTAGAATAATCGCGAGAAGTAATCTAAATTATTGAGGTTTAATCAGTTATGAAGGAATTAGGGCTTCTAAAATCCTTGACTATCCACTCTATTCAATCCTTAATGCAACTAGAATGACTTCTTCAACGTTAAGATAACCGTTAACTAGACTGTCTTATATTCCGGTTAGGATATATAATCGCTCAACCCAAGTGCAGAACCCTTCTATATTTCTATGATAGGTTTTACCACATAGGAAGATTAAGAACAGTAACCTATAATGCTACACAAGTATCGGGGTACTTTCGTCCGCGATTGTAACCTATGTCTATTCAATTACAGCATATCTAAATCTCTCCTCTCGGTTCTTGATTCGAAATCATATAGGTTATGATAATTAGTGATCAATTAATTATCAAACATTCATACCAATTACTGAATAAATCTTAATCAAGTGAAGAAGAAATCAAACTAATGCGTTAAGTAATGAAATAGAGTTTCAAGCGATTCAAAAGGAAAGCCCTAATAAAGTGTTTAGCTCCTAGCCATAGACATGCTAAGAACTAATACAAATCCAAATATAAACTGAATTGAAAACTAAGAAAGAAAAATTACGTAGAACTAGGTCTCCAATTGTAGCTGCCAAGTTGTCTTCAATTGTGTTGTGTGATAGAATGTCCAACTCTCCTCAATAGAATAATCCCTAGGGCTTAAGTATGTTGCAATTTTCGTGCCTTATGGACCCTTCTGCCCTTGGCCAAATTTACTTCGGATTGTGAATTTCCGCATCGGCACCGCGGTACTGCAGAATGGCACCGCGGTGCCGAAAGTCCTGCAACCTCTCAGTAATTATGGCACTACGGTCCTATATGAACGGCATCGCGGTGCTGAATTCTTTTGTCCTGAATTTCCAACTTTCGTCCTTTTTGCCTCGGGACCCTCCTTTTGTGTCCACTTTTCGCTCCTTTTCACCATTTTTCCATTTAGAAATGTTGTGACTCAAAGGAAAGAAAAACGACTCTACACGACACTTATTTATATGAAAATGGAAAAAATACTAACTAAAAATAACTCAAAAGACGTATACAAAATACTCCTAACATATACCCCACTTCACAAGTGTTAGGAACCATTAAAACCTAACCTCAACCGGTGAGGATCATTAAAGGTTTTGGAAACTTAGCCTCTACCCACCATGCAGGTAGCACTTTAATGTCTATCGCGGGACGACTTTGGATTCATATTTTTTTACAGAAATCATCATCCAAAATGCTCTTGCTTCCACCGAAGCGCTTAATTGAATATTTTCTAGCTTAGTTTTCCCATTGAACCAAATTCTTGAAATCTCCAATCAGTATGGTTGGGTTACTGATGCGCGATTTATGCATACACTAAACGCAAGTGCACGTATCGTTACAAGTAATATAGTCTAGGTAAGACCGAATATCGTCCTCAGGGACTGGTTTTCAAGTACCGATTATCTATGCTTTAGTTTCTATTTGGTTAACGTTAATTTAGTTGGAATTCTAAACTAATAATGCAGGAAATAAACTAATTATGAAAATACTTTGATTTAAATCAGTTATGATGGAGAATTAGGGCTTCCAAGATCATCAACTATCTACTCTATTCAATCCTTAATACAATTAGACTAACTTCTTCTTCTACGTTAAGATAGCAGGTTAACTAGACCGTTTTATACTCATGTTAAGGTAATATAAACACTCAACCCCAATGGAGAACCCTTCTACCTTTCGGTGACAAGATTGACTACAAAGGAGGATTAAGAACAATAATCTATTAAGCTACACAAGTATCGGGGTACTTTCGTCCACGATTTAACCTATGTTTATTCAACTATAGCATATTCACAATCTCCCCTTTCGGCTTTCGATTAGAACTCATATAAGTGATGATAACTAGTGATCAGATAATTATCAAGCAATTAAAATAACTATTGAATAAATCTTAAATAAGTGAAGAAGAAACCAAACTAATATATTACTTCATGAATAGAGTTTCAAGTGAATCACAAGGAAATCTCTAACAAAGTAATTAGCTCCTAGCCATAGTCACGCTAAGAACTAATATAATCTCCATACATGAACTGAAATAAACAAAGCAAAAAGAAAGAAAAGAAAATACTCACGAACAAGTCTCCAAGCCTTCTAGCATCCAAGGATTGTGTTGTGGAATATTTACAAGATGGAATGGAATGGTGGATGAAGAATGGAATGTGGTATGGTTTGTAGGATGAAGGATGGTTGATTGAATTCTTCTAATGATGTAGAGACTATTTATAACCCAAGAATCCTTTAGGTAAAGGGTTAGGGATTATGTAGGTAGGAAAGGTAATGGAATCCTTTTAGGTAAAGGGTTTAGGAAAAGTTATGGAAAAGGGTTAAGGAATATGTAGGTAGGAAAGGTTATGGAATCCTTTTAGGTAAAGGGTTTAGGAAAAGTTATGGAAAAGGGTTAAGGAATATGTAGGTAGGAAAAGTTATCCCTTTTGGACTCTGAAAATGTGTCAAATTCGGCCCAACTTCGAAATCCGCGTCGGTGCGCGGCCACAATCCGGCGCGGCGCTGAAAAATCGAGGCGTTTGAACATCTTGATGTTAGCCGTAGCGCCGATGACGGCATTCTTCTGGATTTTTCGTTTCTTCGTCCTTTGTTCGTCCGGTCTTCGTCTGATCTCCTTTATAATTCCCGGAACTTCTTAGACTTCATTTCTTGGCCCTTTTGTGTGTAATTCCATCTCCTTTTCACCATTTCTCCATTTATGACCGCTGTGACACAAAAGAAAGGAAAACGACCCTAATACTATACTAAACATAAATGAAATGAGTAAAATACTAACTAAAAATGACTCAAAAGGTGTATATAAAATACACCGATCAGTTACCACCGCAAAGGTTCGTATTATTTGAATTTTAAAACCATTCCCCTAGACAGGCATAACCTTAGATCTTCGGGTAGTCTCTTAGTTAAAAGATCTGTTATATCCTTTGATTAGTAATCAAAGAGGTGACACCCGTGATGATTAATTGTCCAACGGTCTTATGTCTTTGACTAAAATGTCGCACGCGCCATCCGTGTTCTCCCCGGCCGAATGGCTAGTCACAGTGTACAACTAATGAAGGCACGAGTTTCTCCTAATAAGGGACATCCTCTACGAGGTCGTGAATTTACTCAACTTCTTTCCATGCTTTGTCCAAAGCGATAAACTCCGATTCCATCATGAATCGGCCGATGCAAGTTTTCTTAGAGGATTTTCAAAGACACACCATACACATCCAGTTGTGGGTTTGGTGTTCTTCAAGTCCGATGTCTAGTTTGCATCACTGTGTTCTCCCAGAACCGCTGGACATCCAGAATACCATAATCCGTAGATAAGTGAATATTTCAGATATCGTCATATCCGATTTAATGCCTTCTATCGATCATTTCCAGAATCACGAGTGAACCTTAGTTCAACTGATCTACTTTGTAAGCCGATACCGGGTCGGTTGTAGTGTGTATAATACATTGAACTACATATGACCTGCGCATATTTCTCCTAGTATATAGGTGCACCATGATTCCAATCAATTCTATGATTCATATCCATTGGTGACTTCAACGATATAGTCAAACACCTCACAAATGAGTTTGCAATTTAGACCACTCTGTTAGATGTATTATAAATTCCAATTCCTAAGATGTCATCTACAATACCCCTATCCTTCATATCGAAATATCGTTTCAACATATTTTTAGTCTCTAGGATCAAACTAAGACTACTCCTTGTGATCAACATGTTGTCTACGTGAAGGCATATCATTATGAATGAGTCATAATCACCTTTCATGTAGACACATTTGTCACACACATTAATGGAGAAACCCTTCGATAGTAAAGTATTATCAAAGTTTTCATGTCATTGCCTCATGACCTATTTTAGCCCGTACAGATATTTGACAAGTCGACAGACTTTCATCTCTTTCCCTGGAACCATATAGCTCTCGGGTTGTTCCATATAAAGTTCTTATTCTCCTTTCACACTGCTGGTTTTCCAATTATTGGCTTTCTAACTTTAGAGTCAATGTTTCTGTTGTCAGATTTATTGTTTCTGTTTCATCTGAACCTTCCAGGACCAAAATGTAAACATTACCAAACTAACTCTCTGGTTAGGAAGATTGTTTCAACATCCATGTCACGCAAGACTACAGTGTCCTGGATGTTAAGCTATTCATATGGGAGAATGTGTGTTGCGATATTTCTGTATGCTTACGCAAGTGTATGTATCGCTAAAGTAATATAGTCTGTAAGACTGAGTTATCGTTCACAGAGACTGGTTTGTCAAGTACCGAATATCTAATCTATTTGGCTAACGTTCTTTGGTTTGAGATTTTAAACTAAGAATTAAGTGCAGAAAATAAACTAACAATGATAACACTTTGGTTTAAAATAGTTATGAATGAAATAGGGCTTCCAATCTCCTCAACTATCCACTATTTCACGTGTTAATGCAATGCTAATGATTCCTCTTATTAAGATAGCAGGTTAACTAATTTGTTCTATATTCCGGTTAGAACATATAAAAACTCAACCTTGTGCAGAAACCTTCTATATTTCTATGATATATTTTACCACACAGGAGGATTAAGAGCAATAACCTTAAACACTACACAAGTATCGGGGTACTTTCGTCCACGATTTTAACTTATATCTAAGCAACTACAACATATTCAAATCTCCTCTCTCGGATCTCGATTCGAAATTATATAAGTTATGATAATTAATGGCCAGTTAATTATCAAGGAATCAATACAATATTGAATAGATCTTAATATAGTTAAAGAAGAAATCAATAACTATGCATTAACTATATGAAAGATCTTCAAGAAGATTCGACGAAAAACCCTAATAAAGAAATTAGCTCCTAGACATTATCATGGTAAGAACTAATACAAACTCCAACATAAACTGAAATTAAAATAAAGGAAAGGAAAGAACTTGAACCATTTGATGTCTCTAATCTTGCTCTTACCTCCAAGTCCTTGCCTCTAAAGTATGATATCAATAATGACAGGGTTTAGGGTTTTTATATCTGAGAAAAATTACATTTCAGACCCTTTTACCCTCGTCAAATTTGGCCCAGTAACTAAAAATCCCGCATCGGCGTCGTTGCCCTGCAGGCTGGCTCCACGGCGCCTAAACAACTGCAACTTCTCTGGACTTTCAGCGTCGTGGCCCTGCATTTTGGCGCCACGACGCTATACTCGATTTTCTGGATTTTTCAGGTTTTCTTCCATTATTCTCATGGAATTCCTAGGTTGATTACTTGGGCTCGTGTTGCGCATTTCCATCCTTAATATCGGCCATTTCATCATTGATTCGCCATTTCTCATCAAAGTCGCTTATTGTCTGAAAATACAACAAACAAAGCATAATACTGTACAAAACAATGAAAATATACCTAAAAGACTCTCTAAACTAGACTAAAAAATAGTCCTAAAATGGACTTAACAAATACCCTCAAACTTAAACTTTACTCGCTCTCGAGTAAAGAACTCTAGACACTCTAAAAAATAAAAAGACACAAAAACACAAACACAAAGAATGAATCAAGTCAAGCACAATATTTCTGCCTCGAAGATCATGAACCCATGCAATATCATTCTTAGAAACGTTCTAGCCACAAGTTTCTATCTAGAATTCCAAGTCAGATAACCATTAAACTTGCTTGAGGTTATTAAGGCATATGATTACTTAAGCATGACTACCAACTCAAACAAGCATTCAATATCAGTCTATGCACAAATAAATTCTTTCCAACAGTCCATTAGGCCATAATTTTATGGCTTGCTCACTTACTAACTCTCCACTAATGTAGACAACACATGCTTAAAATTCAATAGGACTTTCATGGGTTGTATCGTTAGGCTTAGGCATTGGGAAGATAAAAAGACATTTAGGCTCAAAACTACCATAAGCATAGAACCAACCAATTCAACTTGATTTTCATTATAATGCATCAAAATTCCCCATTTTTCTTCTTTTCTAGATTGAGAAGATTTCATTTCACTTTCTTCTCTTTTTTTCCTTTTTTTTTGAACTACCACACCCCCAAACTTGTTTTTCATTGTATGTACAAGGGGCGTGTATTTGATTTATATATATATATATATATATATGTACACTTCTTTTTGACAAAAAAAACTCAATCTTCAATCCTTTTTACTAGAATCCAATTCCCCCAAACTTGTAAGTTTCTATACTTATAGTAATTTAATGGAGTGAAATAATAGTAAAGTGTTTCAAGTAGGCTCATATATGGGTGTCTTTCATTAGAAAAATGGTGACTAGGGATTAATATGATCAAGGGTGGCTTGAAAGGCTCAAACGGTCCAAAAATGACCTAAATCATTTTTCTAAGCATGCATTGTCTAGGATTTCGCCTCAAGTAGTAAGCAAGCAAGTTCTAGAATCTACCACCTTCTTTTCTCAAACCCAAATTCATTTCCAATAAATTGAACACAAGAGAGTTGGATAGTCATGACTAAGTTCTTCATTATTATCAATAATCAAAAGCAAACTCAAAGGCTATCTTAACTCAGACACACAGATTTATGCATTTCATGACTATAGGTTTCATCTAATGTTACTACAAGTATCCTCTCAATCTCATTGGCTATCGCTTTTAACTTGATTCATTGACACAAGACACTAGATAAACAAAGACATTAGACAAACAATTTAAAGGACACAACTGACATAAAACACTAAAACAAACATACGGAGGCAAAACAATAACACCCCACCCCCCCAAAACTTCATTCACACATTGTCCCCAATGTGAAAAGTAAAGCAAGAGAAGCAAGACTTACAGACACAAGTGACTCAAAATTATGTTGGTGGTGGTTGCCGTGAGGGATAGAAAGGCGGATACTGTGGTGGGTATCATAAGTAGGGCTCAATAGACTCTTCCATCAACAAGTTTTGCATGAAAGTATTCATTTGCTCCACTTGATGGGTCTCATAAATGTACCGATGTTGCTGCCATTGCTCTTGGTGTTGATCCCATTCCTGTTGCGTCTGGATGACGTAATCGGTTCTCTGTATTTTTTTTTATGAAAAGGTAAATGTGTATTAATAGTCATCAAAATGTACAGGTTTTGTGGGCGTACCCATGGGCATAATGACGATGTAAATCTAGTGCGTCCCTACTAGATAGATCAACACAAGATTTAAGCTCGTCAATAATAAAAAGCTCAAGCTAGCCCTCAAGTCGGGTAGTCGTGAGTGCCCAAGCTAAGCAATAGAGAAGTGCATCCCACAAAATAGTCTTAAACTATGGCAATTCCCTTATGTAGAACATAAGGTTGCAGCCGTGGGCCTCCTTAAATCCTTGTCATGGTAAACCCAAATGGGACAAACCTGCGATCAAGGGAAGAGTACCTATTTGGACATGGGTAAAGACCCATCCTCGTCACGTTATGCTGCTGAGAGTAATCGTCATAGTATTTACCATCCAGACAACCTACTATCTCATGCTTGCCCACAGGTCGGGAATTCATGAGGTACAAAGCAGAAATGACTCCCGCCAATCCCACATTCTGGGTAATCGGGAGACTCCAGCTGATCCCACAAGTTGGGTACTCTGGAGATTTTCAAAAGGTGAACCGAAAAGGCCTCAGGTCCAAACAAACCATCCATTTTCCTAGTTTGTAGCCAGAGATAAGTATGTCCTGAAAAAGGGGGTATAATGCGAACAAAATTTTGTAGACGCTGGTCTTGATCTTAAAAGAGTAGTTTCTCTATCAAGTCTCGACCCGTCAAAAATAATCTTGTTCCTCTCAGTCCAAATGTGGTAGAGTGTGGTGGCCAGCCCAACCCGCTTAGCTTTATCTTGCCAACCTGTACCATGCCCCTCTATCTTAATATATTTCAAAGCGCTATCTATGGTAGTCATAGCCCTCTGGATGCCAAGCCATGTCTTGACCCTGGACCAAAGATAACTAATGATCATGCAGCTGAAGAATTGGTGCGATATTGACTCATCAGAATGGCTGCAAAGGGAGAACCTTCTATCAATGTCCATATAAGTGACTCTATCCTTCGTTCGTAATCTTTTCCTCGCACAAAGCCATAGAATGAAAGACTACTTTGGAGTGATATAGGAACTCCAAACATCCTTCGCCCAAATCACCGGCTGCCCATGTGTCCTGAAGTAATCATAGGCATTGTGATTGCTACTATACCATGCCGCCATGGTAGTAGCCGCCCGATCATGGGACCCTTCACGATTAAGAATGATGTCATGAATAATGAGAAGCCGCTTGAGCAAAGATGAGTCGTCATTCTTTGCAACCCACGTCCAAATGTTGTTGTTGTTGCTAAGATACTTGTGATTGATCCATTTAATCCAGAGCGTGTCCTTCTTTTAATTGATATTCCAAAGGCATTTAGCAAGCAAAACAAGGTTCCAGGCCTTGAGATCCCTGATTCCGAGGCCACCCTCAGATTTCGGCCTGGTACACTCCTTCCAGGCTACAAACGGGTGGTTGGAACGCCACAGGAAGGTCCTACAAAGTCCGTAAACTTTCTTACAAACCGCAACAGGCACATTGCTAATTTTGTAGAATTTGTTGATGATTATGAAGCAGCTGATCCAATTGTCACAGTGGTGGCTCAATCATCAAGGGAGGTGGAAAACTACTCTCCCCGGGCTCATTCATTTCTGTTGCAGCATTTTCCGGCTCTTCTTCTTCCACCACTCTTTGAACTCTACCTTGATCTTCTCATCTTGGCACTGGGGCAGCTACTGGCCCAGGGTAGGAATGCACGACACTGTTAGTCAGGGATGGCAGAATCTTCTCACGGATATTTGTGGCTAAGGTGGGGATTCCATGCTTAGCACATAAAACAGTTATGAAGGAGCCATGTCCCAATCCTCCTATAGTAGTTAGCCTACTAATATCAGCTATACTATTAGCTATCTCGACCCAATATCGATGTCATTGCCAGTTATGATGCCATATACTTGCTTGATCTTATCAGTAGGGATATTAGAAAAATGTGTTGATGGAATCAAATGAGCGCTTACAAAATATAGCCATGATTTGGCTATTCTATTGAATTGACATCTGGCTAGTCCTCTAACTTGGTTGCGTGATAGATGAAATTGAGCTCCTTGATAGCACAAAGGCTTCAAAGAACTGTCCCAATATATCCCGTTAGTATTCCTGCACCAATTCCTGAAGTTGTTTGGATTGTAGACTTCATCTTCAATATTAGGAGTCCCAAATATAGAATTCACCTCCTCCGAACCAACTGGTACAAAACAGCCTCTCACAAAACAACGACAATCTCCTTGCTCCGGGTAGTTAGCATAGAACTCTCTTACTATGCAGGCGTTGGGCTTTAGAATAACCATTTGGTCAACAAACAACTCCCAATCTCTTGTCTCAATCATAGCTCTAACGGGCTCATACAGATCATCATCATCAAAGGGTATGGCCCTACACTCCATTCCTCTTTCCGGAATTAATGTCCGAGCACATATTCTGTTACATCTGTCTTCAGCATTTTTATTTATGAAACGAGATACGTCATAATATGGGGCACGTATAGAGGAGGATGCTCTATTATTACGTCTTCTTGACGCCATATTTGGTGGGGAATTTATGTGAGTTTTTGTTGTAATGTCTCCCAAACAGCCAGCAACAATAATCACAGCAGCACACAACCACCAAACACAACTACAGCAACACCCAACCCACAACAACAAAAAATAACTACAACAACCTCAACAACCAATAAAAACAACAAACCACTCCAATTTCGGAATTCCCACCAAGTTTTTACTAAAAGCTCAACAACTACTGTTTTCACCCTCAACACACGAAAATATTTTCACAAAGGAGCACAAAATTTTCAGAAAAATGGTGAGTTATTACCTTTTTGCAGTGTTCTCTTGCAAGGATGGCTTGACCCAAGTGATTGAGATGTTTGTGGTGTTTTAGTGGTGCTAATGGGTAAGATTTGGAAAATTTATGGAATATTTGTAGGAGAAATGAAGGATTTTTATGTTGGGTGTCGATTTTTAGGAAGGGGGAAAAGAGGATTTTGTGATTATGAGGAAAGAATGGAAAATTAAGGCTTTTAATTCTGAATTTTGACGTGGTGTCGTGGCGCTGTGCCCTTGGCGCCGGCACGGGACTTTTCGCCCAAAACTGTCTGAACTTTTGGCATCGTGGCCCTGCATTTTGGCGCCATGACGCTAATTACGACAGAAGTCTCAGAACTTTTGGCGTCATGGCCCTGCATTTTGGCGCCATGGCGCTGTGCTCAATCTTCTGAATTTCAGCATTTTAACACTTTAGTTCTCATTCCACCTGACAGCAAAACATAGCCCAAGAATCCAAGAACGTGAGACTGTTCAAGCATAAAACAAACTAAAACAAAAATTGAAATGACATAATTAAAACATTGGGTTGATAACGTCATTTAGCCGGATGCAGATTTCTCCTCACTGTGGTATGAAAAGGATCACAGACCTTATTCATTCCATGGCGTCACACAAGTAGAGATTCAATCTCTATCCGTTCACTTTGAATGGTGCGCCCTCTTTACCTCGTACTTCGACTGAGTCATAGGGGTACACTTTCTCAACAATGAATGGCCCTGACCACCTGTATTTCAACTTGCCTGGGAATAGTCTCAGCATTGAGTTGAATAAGAGCACTTGTTTCCCAGGTTGGAAATCTTTCGGGATCAAATTCTTGTCATTCCATGCCTTGATGCATTCTTTATAGATTTTTGCATCATAGGCATCATTCCGAAACTCATCAAGCTCATTCAACTGCAATATCCTCTTGTGTCCGGCAGCTTTTTCATCCATGTTCAGCTTCTTCATCTCCCAATATGCCCTGTGCTCCAACTCCACTTGTTGGTGACATGTTTTTCAAAAGACCAGCCTATAGGGTGACATGCTTTTCAAAAGACCAGCCTATAAGGTGGCATTCCAATGAGAGTTTTGAATGTCATCATGTAAGTCCATAGTGCATCATCTAGCTTGATAAACCAATTCTTCCTCGAGCTATCCACTGTTTTTTCCAATATATTCTTCACTTCTCTGTTTGAAATTTCAGCCTGCCAATTTATTTGAGGGTGATATGGAAGAGCAATGCGGTGGTAAACTCCATAGCGGGCAAGTAGGGTGTCAAGCTTCTTGTTACAAAAATGACTCCCTTCATCGCTAATGAGAGCTCTGGGAGTACCAAACCTTGAGAAAATATTCTTTTGGAGGAATTTTAAGAAATTCTTACCATCATTCTCTTTAGTAGCTACTGCCTCGACCCACTTGGACACATATTCCACTGCAAGCAAGATGTATTTGTATCCGAAATATGGTGGTAACAGTCCCATGAAGTCGATTCCCCATACATCAAAGAGCTCTACTTCAAGTATTCCATGCAGGGGCATTTCATTCCGTCTTGAGATGTTCCCAATTCGTTGACACCGGTCACATGCCTTCACAAAAGTATTGGAATCTTTGAACAATGTTGGCTAATAGAACCCACTTTGTAGTACCTTAGCCGTTGTCCTTGAAGCCCCAAAATGCCCACCGCATTGCAAAGTGTGACAATGAGTGAGAATTTGGATCATTTCATCCTCTGGCACACAACGTCTAATGATTTGATCAACACAGTGCTTGTAGAGAATAGGCTCCTCCCAATAATAGTGCTTTACCTCTGAGTAGAACTTTTTCACTTGATTCCTTGACATCTCCGGGGGCATAACCTTAGCTACAAGGAAATTAACAAAATCAGCATACCAGGGTAAAGTAGATCTGAAACTTACATGAAAGAGTTGCTCGTCTGGAAAATGGTCATTGATCAGCACATCCTTAGTATTTTGGCTCTCTTCTAACTCAAGTCTTGACAAGTGGTCTGCCACCAAATTGTTTGTGCCCTTCTTGTCATGGATCTCCATGTCAAACTCTTGTAGCAGTAACATCCATCGAATAAGGCGGGGTTTGGCATCCTTCTTGGTCATCAGATATTTGATGGCAGCATGATCAGTGTATACTATCACCTTATTCCCAATGAGATATGGCCTAAATTTCTCGAATGCATATACTATAGCTAGCAACTTTTTCTCTATTGTGGCATAATTTAGTTGTGCATCATTAAGAGTTTTACTAGAATAGTAAATGGACCGAAATACATTGTCGACTCATTGCCCGAAGCTGCTCCCGTGCATAGTCACTTGCATCACACATTAATTCAAATGGAAGCTCCCAATCTGGTGCAATGACTATAGGTGCTGAAATTAACTTCTCCTTGAGTACTTGAAACACATTCAGACACTCTTCATTGAATTCAAACGCAACACCATTCATCAACAAGGTGGAAAAAGGCTTTGAGATTTTTGAGAAGTCCTTGATGAACCTCCTATAGAAACCAGCATGCCCAAGGAAACTTCTAACCCCTTTCACTGACACTGGAGGTGGTAGATTTTCAATAACAGATATTTTTGCTCTGTAGATTTTTAATAACTGATATTTTTGTTGTTTACCTCAATGCCTTGGCTGGAAATTTTATGGACAAGGACAATACCCTCTTTCACCATAAAGTGGCATTTCTCCCAATTCAGTACAAGATTAGAATATTCACACCGCTGTAACACTTCTTCTAAGTTCTTCAAACACTCATCAAAAGATGACCCAAACACAGAAAAATCATCCATAAAAATCACTATGGTCCCCTCCACTATGTCATAAAAAATATCCATCATACATCGTTGAAAAGTATCAGGTGCATTGCAAAGTCCAAATGACATTCTTCTGAAAGCAAACGTACCATAGAAACATGTGAATGTGGTATTCTCTTGGTATTCTGGTGATATTGTAATTTGATGATAACCAGAGTAACCATCCAAGAAGAAATAATAGTTGTGCCCAACGAGTTGTCAAGTATCTGATCTAGAAAAGGCAAAGGGAAATGGTATTTCCTGGTTGCCTTGTTCAGCTTGCGGTAGTCGATGCAAATCTTCCACCCTGTAACCGTTCTAGATGGAATAAGCTCATTCTTTTCGTTGGTAACCACAGTCATTCAACCTTTCTTGGGCACCACTTGCACTAGACTCACCCATGCACTATCAGAAATAGGGTAAATTACCCTAGCATCAAGCCATTTCAAATTCTCCTTCCTTACCACCTCCTTCATAGTTGGGTTCAGTCTCCTTTGTGCCTTAATGGAGGGCCTGCTCTCATCTTCTAGGCGAATCTTATGCATCACTGTAGAAGGATGTATCCCTATAATATCTGTCAGTGTCCACCCAATGGCAAGCTTGTGAGCCCACAAGATTCCAATAATTTCTCAACCTCCACTTTAGACAAATGAGCAGATACAATCACTGGTAAGGTGTCATTCTCACCTAGATACCTGTAGTTCAGATGTTCTGGTAAGGTCTTCAATTCTAACTCTAGGGTTTTCTCTATAGAAGGCAATGGGTTTCAGGCATCTTTTAGATCCTCAATTTTCTTCTTATAGCAAGGCTCACCAGAATCCAACCAATTTGCACATTCCACCATTTCTGTATCGTCACTGGCCTCCTCATCATATTGTGTCAGCACCACTTCAAGAGCATCGCAAGATTCAAAAGCGTTTCTCGAGCTTCAATCACATTAATGGCATAACAATTATCGCTCGCTCTTGGGTAGGTTGTTTTCCTGAATACATTACAGATTACCTCTTCTCCCTGGACTCGAAGTTTCAAATCACCTTTCTGAACATCAATGAGCACCTGCCATGTGCCTAAAAATGATCTCCTAAGGATTATGGGCACAAGTTCATCTTCCTCCATGTCTAGAATAAGGAAGTCAGCTGTAAAATGAACTTATCTACCTTCACCAACACATCTTCAATGATTCCTCTAGGATGTACGATTGAACGATCAGCTTGTTGCAAAGTGATGGTTGTAGGTCTTGCTTCCCCCACTCCAAGTTTATACCTTTACAAGCCCTTAAAATTTCCAAGATTCAAAGTCGCTCCTTAGCAATTCTTAGTTCCTTTCCTTTACGCTCCAATTCGGATTAGTGTATTGGCTATTGGAACCCTAATCCGAAAACTAGCATGTTTAGCCTTAAGATTACAATTCAATTTGGTTATTAGTATAAGTCGTCACATGTTATATAAAGAAGGAAATTGTAGTTGTTGAAGTTGTCTATGACTATATAACATGTTAGACCTAAGAACTTGGATTGAAAAAAAGAATTGGAAAGGACTTGTGTTGTTGTATATGTTGGTCGAGAATGGCTTTGGATATTAAACTACTTCGTATGAATTGTGGGACAGAATTTTACATGTATTGTAAGGCGTGTAATCCCCTTTGGTTGGTTGTTATTTTGAGTCTTAAATGTGGCATGTTGGTTATTGATTATCGGGCCTTGAAAAAGGTGGAAAAGTATGTAGAAACAAAGGAGGTGCTGCTCGATTTTCCGTAGAATAAGAGACCGTATACTTAGTATTATTCTATGTTAGAAACTAGAAATTGATAGTCATGTTGTGACCATTATAGGTTGACAATTCTACGTGCGGCATATTCGACTTAGCTTGTGGATTAAGCCGAAAAGGTATGTGAACCATCTCCTCTTCTTCTAGCATGATTCCTTAAGATAAAGAAAGTAAGTTCTACTCCTTAAATGATCCATTCCTTGGTTGTACTTGGATTGCCTAATATAGAATTTGTTCTATATACTTCCTTGATTGTACTTTGGTGTTTAAATTGTAAGTTGTTATAATCCATTTCCTTAGTGAAGTTTGGATTCTCAAAAGTGAAAGTATTTTACTTAAAGTACATAGAGTCTTGAAAAGGAAGTGGTTTCCAAATCTTTTGGCTAGTGCCTTAGTTCTAAAACCTAAAGGTTGTTATAATGACTTTAGGGGAGTAAAATGAGTGATTTACTTAATTGATTTAAGAGAGGAGAAATGACATGATTTAAAGAGAAGTAACTTGTTTTAAAGGTATGAGTTACTTGAGATTTAAAAGTAGAAGAAACTTGATTTCTAAAGTTAAGAAACTTGATTTCTAAATATTAAGAGACTTGAAGTATTTTGAAAGTTAAGAAACTTGATTTGTAAGTATGTGATACTTGGTTTTAAAAGTATAAGTCTCTTGGATATAAAAAGAATAAAATTGGTCTAAAACCATAAAAGGTTATAACGACTTTATGGGAAGTTGGTTATAACGACTTTATGGAAGGTTAAGAAAGTTGTCTATTTTGATTAATGGGCATAAGTTGCCTAGATTGTGAAAATTTGAAGTTACTTGGTTTCAAGCTTTGAAATGAGTTTCTAAAAGTGTAGTAACTTACTTTAAAAAATAGACACGCCTTGATACTACGGGTGTTAGTATCTTGGGGTTTTACATAAAAAGGAGTCTTTTGAAAAGAATGTACGTACGTAGTACCTTGGCTTGTTAAAAGAGAATTATTCTATTTGTGCCTTGATAGTATTTTGGCTTGCTTGAATAAGTATTTCTCTTGGTTTATGTAAAAATAAGGCATGGTAATTGTCTTGGTTTATGTAAAAATAAGGCATGGTATTTTCTTGGTTTATGTAAAAAGAAGGCATGGTAATTGTCTTGGTTTGTGTAAAGGCATGGTATTGTCTTGATTTATATAAAAAGGAAAGGCATGGTATTGTCTTGGTGTGAAAGGCATGGTATTGTCTTGGTTTGCTTGCATATGGGTTGCTCATATAGACATTCGTGCAAGTGTCATATTTCCACATCTCCGCGTCCCTCCATAAAGGGCCGACAACTTGTTTCAAGGATACCATGGGTTAGCTCCCGTAGGGTGAGTGGTACACACTCATGCGTGGTCGGTATTTGACTCGGGCGGGTTAAATTCCCGGGATATATATAAGCCATGGATTAGCTATCCGTGATGCGAGTATCGTGTACCGATGACTCATTGCGGGTCCACATGACCTAAGCGGGTGAAATAGTCCCTTGCGGGTGAAATAGTCCTATGATAGGTTGCATTAAAACACAGAGGGTGGTTGACCCTGGCACTGGCACGGCCTTCATGTTTTAAAACGGTATTGATTTCATTAATGAAAGGGTGCAGTGTGGTTATGACTTAAAGTGGAACAGTTGGTCTCATTGTTAAAAGTATAACTTAAAAAGATAAAAAGGATTGCACTACTCTCATGATTGTAAGGTTCAGTGTGCTTACTGATGTTATATTATATCATGGACTGTCAATAGTGAGGAAGGATTCCACGGGCATGATTGATATTATGGGCGTGAGACCCATGGTTATATTTGAGTAATGACTTTGAGGGCATACGTCCCTGACTTGATGTGACTGCTTATGTATGGTATACTGTAGTTCGGCTATCATACATGTCTCCTGTTTTGTATAGACTGTTATGATTTCATTACAGTATTTTACTGTTTATATACTTGGTACATTCTTCCGTCTTGACCTCGCCCGAGGCTGCGTTCATGCTGTGAGTTTAGGTGCGATTTGGTGATCTGCAGGTGTAGGACCCTGCTCAGAGTTTTTGGATAGCTTCATCTGTTCAGGAGTTTATCATTTTGGTATAGATCCTTCAGTACAGGCTTTTGTACAGTTATGGGTAAGGCGGGGCCTTGTCCCGTCATAGTTAAGTAAAACTCTTAGAGGTCTGTATTCATATGTGGGATTGGACTCATGTACAGTGTAGTGTCTTTTGATTATGTATATTATATGGCAGCCTTGTCGGTTTTGCCCTTACACGTATGTTGGTTTTAAAAAAAATGAGGTGTTATTTAAATTCCGCAGTTTACTTGTGTCAGTTAGGTAGAAGGGTACCCAGGTAGGGCACCAGTCACGGGCCCGGGGTTCGGGGCGTGACAACATATTAATTCAAATGGAAGCTCCCAATCTGGTGCAATGACTATAAGTGCTGAAATTAACTTATTCTTGAGTACTTGAAACGCATTCAGACACTTTTCATTGAATTCAAACGCAACACCATTAATCAACAAGGTGGAAAGAGGCTTTGAGAAGTCCTTGATGAACCTCCTGTAGAAACCAGTATGCCCAAGGAAACTTCTAACCCCTTTCACTGACACCGGAGGTGGTAGATTTTCAATAACTGATATTTTTGCTATGTCTACCTTGCCTTGGCTGGAAATTTTGTGGTCAAGGACAATACCCTCTTTCACCATAAAGTGGCACTTCTCCCAATTCAGCACAAGATTAGAATATTCACACCGCTATAACACCGCTTCTAAGTGCTTCAAACACTCATCAAAAGATGACCCAAACACAGAAAAATCATCCATAAAAATCACTATGGTCCCCTCCACCATGTCGCATACCAGGCGAGACTATGACTAAGTCAAGCGGACACCCGCTAATCCGCGTGTCAAAAAAAATAGCCATCATACATCGTTGAAAAGTAGCAGGTGCATTGCAAAGACCAAATGGCATTCTTCTGAAAGCAAACGTACCATAGAGACATGTGAATGTGGTCTTCTCTTGGTCTTCTGGTGATATTGCAATTTGATGATAACCAGAGTAACCATCCAAGAAGAAATAGTAGTTGTGCCTAACGAGTCTGTCAAGCATCTGATTTAGAAAAGGCAAAGGGAAATGGTTTTTCTTGGTTGCCTTGTTCAGCTTGCGGTAGTCGATGCAAATCCTCCACCCTGTAACCGTTCTAGATGGAATAAGCTCATTCTTTTCGTTGGTAATCACAGTCATTCCACCTTTCTTAGGCACCACTTGAACTGGACTCACCCATGCACTATCAGAAATAGGGTAAATTACCCTAGCATCAAGCCATTTCAAAATCTCTTACCTTACCACCTTCTTCATAGTTGAGTTTACTCTCCTTTGTGCCTCAATGGAGGGCCTACTCTCATCTTCTAGGCGAATATTATGCATCACTGTAGAAGGATTTATCCCTCTAATATCTGCTAGTGTCCACCCAATGGCAAGCTTGTGAGCCCACAAGACTCTCAATAATTTCTCAACCTCCACTTTAGACAAATGAGCAGATACAATCACTGGTAAGGTATCATTCTCACATAGATACCTGTAGTTCAGATGTTCTGATAAGGTCTTCAATTCTAACTATGGGGTTTTCTCTATAGAAGGCAATGGTCTTTCGGGCATCTTTCCTAGATCCTCAATTTTCTTCTTATAGCAAGGCTCACCGGAATCCAACCGATTTGCACATTCCACCATCTCTGCATCGTCACTGGCCTCCTCATCATATTGTGTCTGCACCACTTCAAGAGCATCAGTACTCCTGAAATTGTTCGCAGAAACTGCTTCTTCAGTCACATTAATGGCATAACAATTATAGCTCGTTGTTGGGTAAGTTGTTGCCCTAAATACATTAAAGATTACCTCTTCTCCCTGGACTCGAAGTTCAACTCACCTTTCTGAACATCAATGAGCGTCTGCCATGTGGCTAAAAATGGTCTCCCAAGGATGATATGCACAAGTTCATCTTCCTACATGTCTAGAATAATGAAGTCAGCTGGAAAAATGAACTTATCTACCTTCACCAACACATCTTCAATGATGCCTCTAGGATGTACGATTGAACGATCAGCTAGCTGCAAAGTGATGGTTGTAGGCCTTGCTTCCCCCACTCCAAGTTTGCAAAACACAGAATAGGGCATCAAATTAATACTATAGTGACTCTGCAGATCTTTGAACCGCTCCCACGCATCATAGAGTGACTCACCATCCATCTGATAGAAATTATTTAACTCTCCCCTTAGTTTTGCTGCCTAAATTGGTGGGAAGATTTTTGCAAGGAACTTCTGGGCTAAGTCTTTCCATGTAGTAATGAAGTTTGTTGGCAAAGAATTCAAACAACTCTTGGCTCTATCCCTGAGTGAGAATGGGAATAGCCTCAATCGAATGGCATCATCAGTAATGTTATTGTACTTGAACATAGCACACAACTCCAGAAAATTAGAAATATGCATATGTGGGTCTTCGGACAGCAACCCCCCGAACTGGACTGTGTTCTGAACCATGCTCGTAATGGCTGGTTTTATCTCAAAATTATTGGCTTCAACAGCTGGAAGCCTGATGCATGTCTGCACACCTGTGACTGTAGGTAGAACGTAGTCTCCCAAGCTCCTCTCTGCAGGATGCTGTACTCTTCTATCAGGTCTGCTCTTTCGTTCAAACCATTGTTGTTTTGTTGATTCTCCATTGCTAGCAAGTCAGAAGTTCTTTTGTTCTTCCTGTTTTGTTTGCAAGCTTTCTCAATCTCCGGATTTGGAGGTACAACTGTTTCTGCTCCTCTTCTACTTCGCATAAAACAAAGTTTCCTGAGGTTGATCAACAATAAGACAAACAGATCAAGGCAACAATGTGTTGTAAAACAATCAAGCAAAATATAAACAAAATTAGAAATAAGACTAGATAGTTCGATATTGAAAGTACGTCAGTCTCCGGCAACGGCGCCAAAATTTGTTGCGATAATTTTGTATGCTTACGCAAGTGTACATATCGTTAAAGTAATATAGTCTGTAAGACCGAGTTATCGTCCACAGAGACTGGTTTGTCAAGTACCGAATATCTAATCTATGGTATCTATTTGGCTAACGTTCTTTGGTTTGAGATTTTAAACTAAGAATTAAGACTAAGTAAAGTGCAGAAAATAAACTAATAATGATAACACTTTAGTTTAAAAAGTTATGAAGGAAATAGGGCTTCCAATCCCCTCAACTATCCACTCGTTCACGTGTTAATGTAATGTTAATGACTCTTCCTCTTATTAAGATAGCAGGTTAACTAATTTTTTCTATATTTCGGTTAGGGCATATAAAAACTCAACCTTGTGCAGAAACCTTCAATATTTCTATAATAGATTTTACCACACAGGAGGATTAAGAGCAATAACCTTAAACACTACACAAGTTTTGGGGTACTTTCGTCCACGATTTTAACCTATGTCTAAGAAACTACAGCATATTCAAATCTCCCCTCTCGGATCTTGATTCAAAATCATATAAGTTATGACAATTAATGACCAGTTAATTATCAAGCAATCAATACAATATTGAATAGATCTTAATATAGCTGAAGAAGAAATCAATAACTATGCATTAACTATATGAAAGAGCTTCAAGAAGATTCGACGAAAAACCCTAATAAAGAAATTAGCTCCTAGACATTGTCATGGTAAGAACTAATACAAAATTCAACATAAACTGAAATTAAAATAAAGGAAAGGAAAGAACTTGAACAATTTGATGTCTCTAATCTTGCTCTTGCCTCCAAGTCCTTGCCTCCAAAGTATGATATCAATAATGACAGAGTTTAGGGTTTTTATATTTGAGAAAAATTGCGTTTCGGACCCTTTTACCCTTGTCAAATTCGGGCAAGAAATTGAAAACCCCGCATCAGCGCTGTGGCCCTGCAGGCTGGCGCCACGGCACCGAAACAACTGCAATATCTGTGGAATTTCAGCGCCGTGGCCCTGCATTTTGGCGCCACGGCGCTGTGCTCGATTTCAGGTTTTCTTCCATTCTTCTCATGTACTTCCTTGGTTGATTAATTGGGCTCGTGTTGCGCATTTACATCCTTAATATCGACTATTTCATCATTGATTCGCCATTTTCCATCAAAGTCGCTTATTGTCTGAAAACACAGCAAACAAAGCATAATACTGTACAAAATAATGAATATACACCTAAAAGACTCTCTAAAATAGACTCGAAAATAGTCCTAAAATGGACTTAACAATGTGTCCAGGTAGTCGAGGCCTTATACTCGTCAGTAAATCCATCTACTTTGTACTCAATTTGAGTATCCACTTTTACAACTCAAAGGTTCTTTTTCTGGAGGAAGGTAAAATATTACACAAGTATGGTTCTATCTGATGAAGTCTATTTCTCTCTCTGTAGCTTATTTCCAAAGCAGTGCTTCTGGATTTGACAATTCTTTGTTAATTGTCTATGGTTTATTCTCAACCATACAAACTAGAAGGCATGACATAAGACTTTGTCCCCTCTTTGCTCCGTCTCGATTCAATAACTAGAATCCCTAAGTTCTATAGATCTGGAACATTAAGTTTCGGATAGTCAGCAACTTTCGAGTCCTGTAGATCTGAAACGTCTAGTTCCAGATAGTCAGGCACTCGTGGGTTCTCGTTAACCTCGAGAAATAACTTATTTTTCCTTCTCAAAGAAAGTTATCTTCAAAGAATTCAGCATTCTTTGACACCAAGAGGAGACAAGCACTACTGTTATTTGCAGATCTAGTGGATATGCAATCTACAATCTTAGGTCCAACTTGAATTGTTTCGGTATTCCAATCTCTACCAAGCCATCCCACATCACAACATTTATCGGTGGGATCCTTTCCATGTTTCACATGGAGGGTTATGCTTATCCTTATTCTTATGCGAAGTTCTATTGAGAATCGCATTAGCGGTAAAGATCTCAATACCCCACATATTTTAGGCATACGACTTTGCACTTGGCTAACACTGTTAGACTGAGGTGAGTAAGAAGCATTCATTTGATGAACGATGCTTCACATTCTCCCCCTCTATCACTACGAATTCCTGAATCCGTAGGCTTAGTTGATTTTCAACTTCTACTTTGTAGCGCTTATCTGCTTTAACAACTTCATCTTTTCTTTTCAAAAGATAAAAGATGTAATACGTTGTACCATCGTCAATTAAAGTCACAAAGTACTTGTATCCCCTCTCTATTTTGTGTAAGCTTCAAATCACCCATGTAGGTGTGACTAAGTTCTAGAGGAGTGGTGTTTCTTTCACTATTCCTTTGACAAAATGGAAATGTGATTTTGCCTCTTCTCCCACCTTACATTTACTTTGAGGGTCTATGTCGATAGAAGGCAACAATCTCAACTTAGTTAGTTGTTGATTGACTTTCTATTTAATGTGTCTTAATCTATGATGGCATAGATGCACGAATTACAAATATATCATTCATTTGGCTACAAACATATTGTATCATTCTTAGTTACTACAGACCTGTTGGACTAGACTCAACTAGCTTGACCAACAACGTCCCTGAAACTAAGTTTAGGACATGTATCAACTCCTTTTAGAGTGATCACATTCCCTGAAGTCCTTTTGAGGACAACCTTTCCAACCCCTTATACTTTAGAGGTGACATTTCTTCATATGAACAACCTCTGGCCCATAGTTAGGGCGTAACCGAATCATATGTGATATGGATACTCTGGTCCACTCCGGTTGCTTTGGCAGACTGAGTGTCCAATTTCTTTTCTGCCTTTCTTTTGGCCTTCAGATCATTTCGACACTGAAACTGCGAACACTCCGATCGCCGTAGGCTTTATGCGGCGAGTGTCCAACATCATCATATCAAACGAAGGATCTTTTGTCAGATAGTGTGATAGGTTCAATGTCTTAATATAAGTCATTATCTTTTAGTCTTCTTCATTTGAGATTGGTGTCCAGACAACTCCTGACCCTTGCTTAAGAGTGGTAACAGTGTTCGCACAGTCAGTGGATATCTATCATTCGTATGTACGAACATACTTTACACACTTTACACACTTTGAATAATTACACCCAAAAGAATGGATCTTTTAAGTCTTGTTCTCCAGTATCCAATCTTTAATCGGGAAGAAGAGAGATTCAATTTCTGATTTTAGAGTGTAGAGAATATAAGTTTTTAATGAAAATACTTTCATATTCCTAGCATTGCTTTAAATACTTTTATTAAGAAATTATCGAATCACATTATGGACAAGAAAGGATAATTAACTTAGACCTTTTGGATTCTGGCCCACGTCAATCACTTTGTTGGACTGAGTGTCCATTTCCTCCATACCATAATTCGTATCCTTTATCTGAGACAGTTATAGGCCTTCTACTGCAAGATAGAACCACATCTTCAGCCTTCTCCTCTTGTCCCAATTGACATCATCCACCTCTCATGGGCGTTTGCTTCTACTACTTTTAAGAGCAGTGACAGAGTCAGCACCTTGATCGTCAACAACATGACCAGCATAAGTGCTCTGAACCTCAACATCAGAATAATAGTCTAGTTTGTTGACACAAATAGAGTTATTGTCAACAGAACTGACAATGGATATGTCTTCAATCAGAAAACTACAACCATAACCAGATTTGGTCACACAACTGTTGACCGATATCTTTCGAACACTAATACAATTTTATCTTAAAATTGTTGGATATAAAGTAGTACGGGAATAGTAAATAACTATTACAAGTGCTTCGAAAGGATAAACGATAAGTATTACAATAGCAACAAACTTGTAGCCAACAAGAATTGTGGCAACAATGAGCTCTTGAATATTTGTACCAGTTGCGGAGAGCTCTTTGAATCTTGATAACCTGAAATCAATAAACACCAAATCTGGATGGTTACAACTGTGGCTGAGTCGAATGATGAAACTCTGTCTTTAAGACAAGATTGCCCCGTATATATCCTTTTATGTTGATAGGCAATAGTCTCCCAAGATAAAACAACTACTAACACGTGAGCAAAGGAAACTCAAGTATTTCTCTTGAATAACTTTGAGTATTCAAATATGCTAGAGAGGAAGAAGTTTTCAAAAATTTCAAAATTTTGTAAGTGTGTATCAATTGAGCTAAAAGCCTTAATTTATAGTGTAAGACTTTGTCCCTTAAAGTGCCAAGTAATGACATTGAATCACTCATGTAATAGCAATGAATTGCCTAAGTAATGACATCCATTTATCAGCCAATTAATGGTTGAAAATTGCTGGAATGAATGTCATTGAGGGCAGCCCAAACATCTCAAAAATCATCTGTCTGGGTAGTGTCGCGACTGAGCCTCGGAAGCACCGCGGCTCCAGTGACTTGGGATCAAATTAGCGTCATGGCTCACCTAAGAGGCGTCGCGGCCCTGCAGGGGGTGGCATCACGTCGCTCCCCGGCTCCGTGGTGCGTTGCGGCCTTTCTCGGCTCTACGGCCCTTTCCGACATGTTCCATCTTTACACTATGCACATTTCTTCCTTCATTTACCAACGTGGAACACTCGTCATTTGGCCAACGACCGTCCATCATTCTATGTCTCAAACATTTTACTTACGTATCAATATCTCTTTCACTAAGGAAATTTACGATCCTTGGTACAACATGTGCATGTGTGTGAAAATGACGTTTCCGACGTGCGGGGTCCCAATTGTTCGAGTCATGAATAACGAGATAAACTTTATTCCACATTAATAAATTTTCAACAATAAGTACGTACTTTTAGTTTAACCTTATATGATTTTGTATCGATCTTTTGTAATTCCGAAATACTCTTTCTAAAACATACTAACTTTTAATTATCTCTTTGTTTTATTTTCGTCATTTATTTATTTTATGTGAAAATACTCTTACACTTGTATGTTTTAAAATAGTTTAAGGACATTTAATTAACGAAAAAGTGTTTATCAACACATATATACCAAGCATGTTAACTGCCTAATTATTTTTAGTTCAAGTATTTTAATCCAAACACGTAATTGCTTATTTATAAAATCAATTTTAATTAGCACCTGCAAATACATTGTAGTACCTAAATGTTTATCAATTACGTTAATCAACTAATCCAAATAGACTTTGAAGTATAAAACCATATATGTTTATTTAAAAGTTCTAAGTAATTATTTCTTTCACGAATTTGCGCGCACACATAATTAAAAATTTACCTGCAGTGGTTCAACCTCTGCCTCTGGATCTGCTTTTGACACCTTTGTGACCCCTGATTTTCGGTATCGTCCTCCGTCATGGTGGTCGTGACAGTGAATGTGTTGGCATTTGCAATGGCTAAAAAGCACAACAGAAGAGTTGCAGCGAGTGAAGTCTTCGCCATGGTAACAGTGAGATGTGTTTACTTTTTTTTGGGTGATTAATTGCAAGTGTGATAGAATACTGTGGTATACACGGTTACCGAGAAGAACTGAGGGAAGACCCTTCGTAAAGGTGTCAATAATCTAGTACCTGGAGTGGACATGTCAGACGCGTACTTGTCCACGAGCTCCCTTTTTGCGAACAAAGTGGATATCCATTTTGATATGTTTAGTGCGTTGATGTTGGATCGGATTACCAGAAAGATAGATTGCACTAACATTATCACAGTAGACCAACATAACTTTTGAATGGGAAAGTGAAGTTCTAATAGAATATTACGCAACCAACATGATTCAGACACCACATTGGCTACCCCTCGATACTCGGCCTCTGCACTGGATCTTGATAATGTAGCCTGTCATTTTGCGGACCATGAGACCAAGTTATCACCAAGAAACATATAGTAACCAGAAATCGAGCGTCTCGTATCAGGACAACCACCCCAATCATCATATGTATAAGACACAAGCAGACGAAGGATACAAATGCAAGCCATAATCAAGTGTGCCCTGGATGTATCATATAATACGTTTGAGCGCATGCATGTGCTCAATCTGTGGATCATGCATAAATAAACACACATGCTGAAATGCATACGTAATGTCAGGCCTTGTGAAAGTAAGATACTGAAGTACCTCTGCAAGGATGCGATAGTGGGTGGAATCCTCGTATGGTGTGCTAGGCGTTTGGACTCGTATCGGTTTATCGATGCACATGACGCTTTAAACGCAAGACAAGTAGTATAGTCTTGATAAGACCGAATATCGTCCTCAAGGATTAGGATTCAATTACCAACTATCTATTTTTTTGGTATCTATTTGGTAAATTGTGTTACACCCCGTAGTTCCAGGGTATGTATGTGAGGACGTACGTACGAGAAGACGACAGAAATATTGGAAAGAAAGAAAGATGTGATTTTTCGACGGAAAAGTTTCCGATTTTTGTGAAGGAAAAAGGTTCGTTAATGGGAATTGGATGTTATACCCCGTATTTCCAGAATATGTACGTGAGGGCGTACGTACAAAAGTTTTTAGCCTTAAGTAGGCATAAGGGTCGAAATTGTGCACAACTAGCGAAAAGAATCGTTTTCCGACGAAACGTTTTCCAAACTTTGCGAAGGGAAAATTACGGCTATGTCATTTATTATTTTTTGCGGATTTTTCCGAGAGATGAAATATTTTGGACCAACGAGAGGGTGACAAGTGTCACCCTCAAGTGGGCGGTATTGGGACGAATTGTTGGCACGTTTTTGTGCCTTGTTTTTTGTCAAGGATTAGGTAGGATATTTTTGGGATATTTTGTGTAGTTGATGAGCAAGTGGGACCCACTTACACTTGTCCAAATCTTGACCCTCCACTTGCCTCCCACTTGGCTCAATCTTGGCCATTGAATGTCCTATAAATACCCCTCTAATGCAAGACCATTTCTTCATCCTCACTTGTGAAATTCCAAGGAAAATACTCCCTCCCCTTTGTGTAGTTTTTCGTCCAAAGCCTCCTCCCCGAGAGGCCTCTGAAACCCACTGCCTAGTTGTTTTCGTATAATACCCCACTTGGTAGAAAAGTATTCTCCAAGTATTGTTACTATTCAAAAATACCTTGGCCCCAAATACCTTGTAGTATTCCAGTTACACCTATACTAAAAGCCGAAATACTATTATACTTCCCTTGATCACAAAACGAAACCACAGGAAAATCTTCATAGCCGGTTGAAGTGTTAAGTAGAAGTTGCGTAGAACTTCTAAGGGTGGTTTGGAGCGGGTTGGAGCGCTCGGAGTAGGAGCTAAACGTTGCTCAGGATCGACATATAAACTTGGATAATTTTGGGCTTATCGAGGTGAATACTCTTGTCCTTCTATTGTAATTGGAAATTACATATTGTAGTTGTATAGAAGTGAGTATAAGATATATAGAAGGATGGTATAAAAGAAGAGAATTGAATTGAAATCACATCAGAAGAATATTAAAGAAGAAGACTGAACTGTACTTACATAGGACTGTATTTTCAGTAGACTTGTGTAGTTTGGCGGGTAGGGAAGTGCTGCCCAAATTTTCCGTAGAATAAGGAATCTGTATCTAGACGTTGATAGACTTGTATGACCATTATAGGTTGAAGTACTGCAAGTAGCGTATTCTACTCGAAGGGTGGAAAGAAATGCCGGATTCTGATCTTTGGAGCTATTTGCTTATAGTCGATAATCGTCGCGAGGTATGTGATTCTTCCTATACTCTTGAGCATGATATTTTAAAAGTATATATATATATATAGTACGGTAGACGTACGTGTGTTAATTGAACGTAGTTTTACGACAATGTCTTTTGACTTAAGCCTGAATAATAAGAATCTTGAAGTATTTCAAAAGAATTAAGAAACCTTTTTGAAAGAAGAGTAACACTTGGTTTTAAAAGCTTAAGAGTTATACTAGCTTTATGGGAAGTTAGGTATAACGACTTAAGAGAGATAAAAAGAATGGGTTATTGATTTTAGAAGTTAAGAGACTTGATCTTAAAAGATAAGAGACTTGACTTAATTGATTTAATATGAATTTTGTTAAAAAGCGTGAAACCTCATTCGTGAGTAATGAGTACTTGGTTTGTAAAAGGAATAATGTTTTACTGATTTCGGAAATAAGAATAAGTATCGAACAAACCACAGCAGCGTTAATAAAGGGAAAGGTATTGAGTAATAAAGTATTATTAAAACCAGTAGAAACCTCCATCTGCATAGAAGCTAAGATGAGATAAAATGATATTACATTTCCTAGATCATGGCTGCTTTAATAAGATTGTTATGAACAAGAATAACCTACTCACACATAAGACATATATTACTCAGTTGTTTTAAAAGAGAATTATGTTATTAAAATGATTAAGATTATGAACTATGAAATCTTTCGAATAAAAGACGTGAATATTTGAAATTAGGCAAACTTGAACTTTTGAAAAAGAATGTTGTTACTTGACTTTAAGAAGGAAAGTGTTTTGGTTTAACAAAGAAGGGCATAATATTACCTTAGTTGTTTTAAAGGGAAAATATGGTATTATCTTAATCTGTCTTAAAGGAGCGTTAAAATGTTATGACCACACGACACCGCGTCCATGGGATGGACCGGGAATGTATTTCACTCGACTACCGCGTCCATGGGATGGACCGGGAATGTATTTCACTCGACTACCGCGTTCATGAGATGAACCGGGAATGTATTCCACTCGACTACCGCGTCCATGGGATGGACCGGGAATGTATTTCACTCGACTACCGCGTCCATGGGATGGACCGGGAATGTATTTCACTCGACTACCGCGTTCGTGAGATGAGCGGGAATGTATTCCACTCGACTACGCGTCCATGGATGGGCCGGGAATGTATTTCACTCGACTACCGCGTCCGTAGGATGGGCCGAATGTATTTCACTCATTCCGCGTTCGCGAGATGAGCAGGAATGTATTTCACTCGACTACGCGTTCATGAAATGAGCAGGAATGTATTCCACTCATTCTGCGTCCGTAGGATGGGCCGGGAATGTATTTCACTCGACTCTGCGTTCGTGAGATGAGCGGGAATGTATTCCATACGATGCGACACGGGTCCATGAGATGGCGAGACATGTTATACGTATCACACGATTTATACCTAGGCTGGCGGTGAGGAAGAAGTTCCACGGGCGTGAGGATGACTTGAGGCGTGAGTCCACGACTTGGCGTGTCGCTTTTATATTGTGAATCGTAGTTTTGTTATCATACATGTCTCTGTTTTATTTAGATTGTGATTTCATTTACATTATTTTTGATTTCACATACTTGGTACTGTTATGCGACCTCGCCCGGGGCTGCGTTCATCGCCGAGTAGAGTACATCGGTTGTGGATCCTCGCTCATAGGATCACGATTCGGCGTGTTAGGAAGCCGTTTCTTGAGGCTTATCTTTGGTATGTTACCACAGTGCAGCAGGTTCTTGTACATTCAGGTATGGCGGGACCACTGTCCGTCATAGTTGTTGTTTTAAAACTCTTAGAGTGCATGTAATCTTGTTGTGGCGAGTTTGTAAAAGGATAATTGTTCGAGTTTTTATGTTATATATATATATCTGACAAGCTATTTTGGTTGCTTTGTTTATTTATCATATTTCTTGTTTTATGTTTATGTTTTTTTTCCGCTGATTTTCTCTGATGTTGTATCGCTAGGGTGCCCGGGGTAAGACACCAGTCACGGGCCCGGGTTCGGGTCGTGACAAATTGATATTTGGGTTTGTTGTTTATAACTAAGAATTATAAAAGCTATTTTAACTATAAGGTTTTACTTCAGTTGTGATGAGAATAGGGCTTCCACGTCTCCTCACTATCCGCTTATGCTACTTATTAATGCAATAACTTATGGTCTTCTTCTTTTGGAGAAAGCAGGTTCACTAAATCGTTTTATACTTCCGTTAGGGTTATATAAACACTCAACCCCAGATGTGCACCTTACTGCCTTTTGGTGATAAGGATAACTCTATAGGAGGATTAAGAACAAGAACTAGTTAGCAATCGCGCATGATGCGTAAAATTAGGGTTTTAAGCCTCATTAACGCTACATAAATAATTGAGGTATTTTCATCCCCGATCGAGAATGTCTACCCAACTTACAACATATTCACAATCCCTCCTTTGAGTCCGATTAGAAATCATATAGTGATAATTAGTTGTCGATTAACTACGAGCATTCAATTCAATTATTGGATAGATCTCAACAAGAAGAAGAATAACCCTGGCGTCGTTAAATCATAACATAAGTTTCTAGAGATTGACATGGAAAGCCATAGAGAATTAGTTCTAGCCATTGACATGAGAACTAATCCCGTGTTCATCATACAAAAAGCGAAATAAAATAAAGAAAAGGAAAAGCATTTACTAAACTATGGTCTCGATCTCCAAGCGAAGCCTTGTGTTGTGCAAGAAGGAACCCTTAAAAGCGCCTAGGGTTCTCTTTTATAAGTGAAAACCGCCTCGACTTTTCCCTGCGAGCTGGCCCAAAATCCGTCTGAAACCTTATTTTTCCACGTCGGCGCCAAGAACCTGCAATCCGTCGGATGATTTTGCGCCCGCGGCCAGATTCTGCATGCGAGCGCGCGGCAACTGTATCTTCCGGATGTTTGGTAGCGCGCCGCACTGATGTCATGGCGCCGCGTACTGAGTCTTCTGCGAGGATAGCGCGGCGCGCGTCTGCAGGTTCAGCCTCGTTCGCCACTTCTGCTTTTAGCTCAGAATCTCCTCTTTTGCATTCTTTTAGCTCCTTTTCGCCATTTGGCCATTTTAACCACTTTGACTCAAAAGAAAGGAAAACTATCCTCATCGACACTTATATGTGCAAAGCAGGACAAAATACTAACTAAAGCGACTCGAAAGGTGTATATAAAATACAGATCAAATATCCCAAACTTAACCTTTGCTCGCCTCGAGCAAAGATAGAAAAGAAAGAAATAAAAGACTCGAAGAACGAAAATAAAAGACTCACCGCCATTGATCACTTTTCTTTGTATTAGAGTTAACTAGAGAAACATGAAGGTTAGCAAAATAATATGCGAGGAACATATAGCATGAAATTTGACACTAAACACGTGAAGCTAGATATTTACGCAAACTCATATTCATCATGCTTAATGGAAGTCAATATACTAAATCATGCATATAAATTCAAAAATTCCTATGGCATGCTTACTTGCTATTCTCCACTAATTACGGATATGCATAAAGAGATCTTGAGGACTTTAAGGGTTGCAATGTAGGCTTAGGTATAGGTAGGTAAAAATAGGCAATTTAGGCTCATTTAGTGTACCATAAGCTCTTGACTTTTGGTATTTCCCTTTTTCTTTTTGTTCTTTCCTTCACTTCGATTCTATCTTTTCCCTCTTTTGTTTTGGGAGAGTGAAGTATATAATAATGACAAGCACCCCCAAACTTAGGCTTTTACCTATTTCTTATTACTTTTGTATTGGAGTCTGTGTTATTCACTCTTTTTGTCTCTTTTTAACACAATGTATTCCACTATTTCATATTTTCACTTATGGTATAATTTGTGGGAATATAGGGTGTCAAAGAAGAAGTTTCAAATTTAGGCTCAATGGGGCTGACTAGGGATATTTTTAAAGTACGGGATAGAAAAGAATGGTAAGAATTGACTATCAAAGAAATGCAGTCATCTCCACAACATGCGTATCTAACTATTTAGCCTCGAATAGCAAGCAATCATAACACATAAGTATTTATCATTTAGCATGCATAATTTAAGCGAAACTTCAAATAGACAGTTACGTGAGTTTTGGCATATCTAACTTAGGTGTTTAGATAGTTGCTTCAATTCCGTTACATTATTCCACTTTACTTCACTAGGTGTTTCTAGCAACTACAACAATTATGACTCAAAAAAAAAAAATTGGTGACTCAAAATAAACATAAAACAATCAAAAAGACTAAAATAAAACAAACATGACACAAATAAAACACCCCCAAACTTAAATCACACATTGTCCCCAATGTGTGTAGACTCAAATACAGTAAAAGAAATAAGACACTTACAAACTTTGGCTAAAATGGTGGTGGTGGCGGTGGATAATGCATCGACCGTTGGTTGAGCAGGGAACTCATCTCGTCATCTTCTTTGGTGCATTTGCTGCTCACGCCTCGATTTTTGTTGCTCTTGTCGCAACTCGTGCATCCTGTCTCAACTCGTTTTGTCATCAGTATCGATGTGCGAAATGTTGCGTCATCATTCTGCAGTTCGAGCACTTGCTCCATCATCGTGTGGAGGTTACTGTACGTGGTTGGTGGTGGCTGGGTCTGCCGCGTATTGAGCCCTATTTGAGGCTCGTCCTCGTTCATTGCGGCCTCTGCTGCTGCTGCTGCTGGTGGTTGTACTCTCGTCCAATTCTTTGGGGGCTTGGAGTGCAGGAAAGAGTGCACTATCCACGTGACACCGGCGATTGGTTTCTCTCATGAGTGTCGATTGGGTAGTTTTGGGACCACGCTCGTATGGCGAGGCGGTAATAAGTGAACCATGTCCCAATCCACCTGTTGTCACCAACCTGCTGATTTCTTCAATGCTCTGCACTATCTCTTTCCCCACATCAATCGTCATTCCCCTCATAATTCCATATATCAGTTTAATCCTATCCTCTGGCACTCTGGTGAAGTGCGTGGATGGAATCATGCGGGCGCTGACGAAATATAGCCAACCTTTGGCTACTTTGTTGAATTGGCACCTGTTCAGTGCTCTTGATCCATTTCTTCCAATATCAAAAACAGCCCCATGGTAGCTCACGGTGTCTGCAACGGCATTCCAGTCGATGCGGTCGGTGCTTCTAGACCATGTTGTAAAGTAATTCCAATCACTTCTTTCTTCAACATCAACCGTCTTGATTGTGCATTTACATCCTCTGTATCCGCAGAACCATAAGCTCACTAACAAGCATCCGCTTTCCGCCTCGGAAAGTTGGCATAAAATCCACGCACCATTGTTGTGTTCACTAGTGCTATCTTCTCCGGATTTACGAATCTCTTCCACCCCCTTAACTCAATCATCGCCCGAATGGGCTCATAAACATCTTCTTCCACATATGACTCCCTCTGGTAGTCCATTCCCCTTACGGTATTAAAGTGCAGTATCGAAGCTTTTGTATCTTTGGAAGGCTTAGTAGCTCACAAACCTAGTATTATCGTAATGTGGGGTTGGGGTGGATGTGGAGCCTCTTATCTTCCTGGTGGCCATGGTTAAAATAGTTTGGAGCTTTCAATTTAGTGGCACAAATGTTTCCTACACAATCTGACTAGCGTGAACCTGACACCCCTGAACTTCAATTCTTCTACCCAATACCACACTCATTTTCTACTCTTTTCTCCAAACTTCACAATCAACTTTTTAGTACCCAAACTACTTGACTACAATACTCCTTCAAACTACTACCTCCATGACTTGATAAAGACTGAAACGAGAAAAAATTACCTTTTATGAGAAGCTTAGTATTCTTGTTTCTAATGGTGGTTTGAGGCTATGGAATGGAGCTTTGTTGGTTGAGATGACTAAGGGTTTTAGGAATTTAAGAGTTTTGGTTGTGGTTGGGTTTAGTTTGTGGAGGATTTGTGGGTAAATTTTTGGAATTTCGTGGGTTTTTGGAGAGGGAGAGTTAGGTTTTTGAAATTGGAATTGGGGAAAAATCTGGTTTCTGGCGTTTTAAGTTTCTGGATTTCCGCTTAGCGCGCGCAGCTTTTAGCGCGCGGCTGATCTTCTGCACTCGCCCGGGACTTTCTGCGCGCGGCCATTCTGAGCGCGGCGCTAAACTTGGCAAACTTTACGGAATTTTGCGCGCCGCCTATTTCGCAGCGTATGGCCGCTCTGCGCTGTTGATTCTTTTGGCGCGCGACCACTCCGCTCTGGCGCTGCGCTTTTCTCGAAATCGGCTTCGTTCGACTTCGTCCTCCGGTTTATTTGCTGTACTGTATCAATAACACAAATACAACGAGACCCCAAGACCCCAGGCGCGTAGAGTGTTCTAGGAGAAATTAAAATAATCTAAAGACAAGAATTGAAATAACATAATTGAAAACGTTGGGTTGGCTCCCAAGTAGCGCTGTCTTTAACGTCTTTTAGCCGGACGCAAGTTCCTTATCTTTAATAACCATGGGGTGGATCAAGCCCCCAACTAATCCATTTCCTCCACATTTTGCGTTTTCTTTTTCTTCTTTTCTTCTTGACATTATCAGTAAGAGGGAGTTCAGGAACGCATACCTCCTTTAGTGGAATTTCGGCAAACCATGCCTGCTTTCTTGGGCTCATCTCTCTTTGGTTGACTTGTATTGGCTCGCAGGGGGGTTTGATGGTGCTGATTGCAAAGCACCCACTCGTGGTTGGTGGCTCAATGACGTGTTTAAAAACTTTAAACATCATTTCTTCATTCTCCACCCTTAATGTTAACTCTCATCTTTCAACATCAATCAAAGCTCTCCCCGTTGCTAGGAATGGACTCCCCAATATGATAAAGATTTCCGCATCTTCTTTCATATCAAGAATGAGGAAGTCTGCAGGAAAGAAGAATTTTCCTACTTTCACAATTACGTCCTCAATCTTGCCTCTTGGATGAACCACTATCTGCCGGCGATTCTGAAGCTTCTTGTGGTTGGTTTGGCCACCTGACTCGATCTTTTAAATCTTGACAAAGGGCATCAGTTTATACTGCCCTAAATCACATAAAGCTCTGTTGCAAGTCACCGCCCGCTGTGCAAGGTAGTGTAAAGCTTCGGGATCTTTTAGTTTTGGTGGCGACTTAACCTGAATAGCACTACACTCTTACATTAGTGCTACTATCTCATATTCCGACTTCTTCTTTTTCCCAGATCTCCTTCATAAACTTGAAATAGGAGGCATCTGCTCTAATGCTTCTATGAAAGGTATGTTGATATCTGACTTTCTAAATGTCTCCAAATATTTGGAGAATTGTTTATCAACCGCCTTTCATTTGTAGTCTCTGAGGAAAAGGGATCTTCTGTATACTCATTCTGCAGGTTTTCTCTACTGTAGTGGGCTCAATCACCTTCTCTTTTCTAACTCTGCCTTCTTCTCAACTACTAGGTGAGGTGGTATTCTTTGCTCAATTGTTCTGCGACTTCTCAATTGCTGGCATTGCTCCTTGGATTTACCTCTGTATTGCTTGGCAATGTCCACGTAACTTTCTTTGTTTACTGCTTTGCTAGTGACCAACTTGTGTTTCAAGTTCTGAATGAGGATCTAGCATCATGGCGGAGTGCAGGCATTGCGAAGTCTTTGTCACGGTACTTTCGGCTCGTCGGCTTTTCTTGTTGAGCCGGTGCATTGAGCTGTTGGTGTGGGGCTTGAATGAAGGGCGATGATTACAGTTCTGCGGTTACGATGCGGCCTGTATTGGATTCTGCGCCCTGGTATTGATTATGTTGCCCTTGGTATTGGTTTGCGGGTTAGTCTTTGGATTCTGCTGCCCACAGTCTCCTCATGATAAATTTGGGTGGTTCCTCCACCCTGGATTATAAGTGTTGGAGTAGGGGTTGTTCTGTTGCCTTTGACAATTACCTATGGCCTGACACTCTGCCTGCTCCATTGGTATATTGTTGGGATCAGCTGAAGGACACATATCAAATGTATGTGGGCCACCACATATCTCACAACTTTTAGGCATCTGCGCACGTTCTTGACCTTTGTATGTTCTTTGCCATTGTTTTAGCTAAAGGGCCACTTGGGCATTCAAGGCAGCGATAGCATCTATTTCGTGGACTCCCATTGTTCTTCTCCCACTTGTCGACCTCTCTTCTGTGACATGGTTGTTAGTGTCCATATCTTCTAATAACTCATGAGCGTCGTGATTTTTTTCCTCATAAATGATCCACCTGCTGTTGCATCTATAATGGTTCTGGTTGTACTGCTCAGCCCGTTGTAGAAGATGTGGACTAAGTTCCACAACTCAATGCAATGGTGTGGGCACTTTCTCTGTAGATCTTTGAACCTTTCCCAAGCCGTATAAGGACTCTCCATCTGCTTGGTAGAAGTTGTTCAACTCCTCTCGATTTCTTTGCTTTACGGGAAAAAACTTGGCTAGGAATTTACGTACCGGCTCGTGCCATGTAAAAATCGAATCGGCCGTGGAATTCAACCATACTTTTGCTCTATCCACGGTGAGAAGGAAAGAGCCTCAATCTGACGGCATCATCGATGCGCCGTTATATCGAAAGTTGCACATAGCTCGAAATTAGCTACGTGCGTATGTGGATCCTCAGATGGCGATCCTCCGAATTGCGCGTGTCTTTGTACCGTACTCGAGAATCGCGGTTTATCTCGAAGTTGTTGGCTCTGTGCGGGAGCCTGTCATCTCGTGCTCCATTCACTCTTGGCGGACATAGTCTCCCAAACTTCTTTACGGGTGGATTTGGACTCTCTCCTCGCGTCTATTGGCACTTGCGAGGCATTCTGGGTTATGTTGATTTTCACCTAACCGCTTCTCATCATGTTATTGTTTTGAGCAGTCCATTTCTATCAAAGTTGCAATCCGCGAATTCTTTGCATTACGTTTGCGAGTTTTCTCAATCTCTGGATTGAAGGGAACAAGAGTGTCTGCTCCTCTTCTCCTTCGCATAAACTGATTTCCTGAAATAGATCAAAAACAAACAACCAATCACGGTACCTTGAATTTTCCAAAAATAATAAAAAAAACGTAAAAAATTAAAAATTAAAATTAAAATTAAAAACCAAATTAGAAATTAAAAATAGACAAATTTGATATTGAACTATGCCTAATCCCCTGCAACGGCGCCAAAAACTTGATGCGCGGTAAGATGCACACACTTTAAACGCAAGACAAGTAGTATAGTCTTGATAAGACCGAATATCGTCCTCAAGGATTAAGGTTCAATTACCAACTATCTATTTTTTTGGTATCTATTTGGTAAATTGATATTTCGGTTTGTTGTTTATAACTAAGAATTATAAAAGCTATTTTAACTATAAGGTTTTACTTCAGTTGTGATGAGAATAGGGCTTCGTCTCGCCATTTATCACTATGCTACTTATTAATGCAATAACTTATGGTCTTCTTTTGGAGAAGCGGGTTTACTAAATCGTTTTATACTCAGTTAGTTATATAAACACTCGACCCAGATGTGCACCTTACCTACCTTTCGGTGATAAGGATAACTCTATAGGAGGATTAAGAACAAGAACCTAGTTAGCAAATCACGCCTGATGCGCAAAATTAGGGTTTTAAGCCTCTGCATTAACGCTACATAAATAATTGAGGTATTTTAAATCCCGATCGAGAATGTCTACCCAACTTACGGCATATTCACAATCCTCCTTTGAGTCCGATTAGAAATCATATAGTGATAATTAGTTGTCAATTAACTACGAGCATTGATTCAATTATTGGATAGATCTCAGTGAAGAAGAATAACCACTGGCGTCGTTAAATCATAACATAAGTTTCTAGAGATTGACATGGAAAGCCTATAGAGGAATTAGTTCCTAGCCATTGACATGACAAGAACTAATCCCGTATTCATCATACAAAAGCGAAATAAAATAAAGAAAAGGAAAAGAATTTACTAAACTATGGTCTCGATCTCAAGCAAGAAGTCTTGTGTTGTGCGAAGGAACCCTTAAAAGCGCCTAGGGTTCTCTTTTTATAAGTGAAAACCGCCTCAACTTTTCCCTGCGAGCTGGCCCAAAATCCGTGAAACCTTATTTTCAGCGTCGGCGCCGCGCCTGCGAGCAGCGCGCGCTGAACCTGCAATCCGTCCGGATGATTTGGCGCCGCGGCCAGTTCCTGTATGCGAGCGCGCGCGCGGCTGCAACTTACCGGATGTTTGGCGCGCGCGACCACTGCTTTGTCGTGAGCGCCGCGTGCCAGTCTTCTGCGACCTCTGCGGATAGTGGCGCGCGGCCACTGCCAGCTGCGAGGCGCCATGTGCGGTGCAGGTTCGGCCTCGTTCGCCACTTTCTCTGTTTTAGCTGGAATCTCCCTTTTGCCCTCTTTTAGCTCCTTTTCCGCCATTTGACCATTTTAACCACTTTGACTCAAAAGAAAGGAAAATTATCCTAATACGACACTTATATGTGCAAAACGGGACAAAAGACTAACTAAAACTGACTCAAAAGGTGTATATAAAATACACCGATCAGTATCAACCAGAGTGGAAGTACACTTACAAGATGACATACCAGCTCTCTCAATAATCTCAGTGACATACTTCTTCTGTGATAAAAATAAACCACCTGAATGGCGGTGTGATGTGCAAGAAATAACTCAAGCGCCCCAAGTCTTTTATAGCAAATTCTGAATTGAAAAGTGACATGATAGACTTGCGCATATAATCAGAAAAAGAAGTCAATATAATATCATCTACATATAATAAAATGTATGTCAGAGAAGTACCACATTGATATATAAACAGACAATGATCAGACTTGTTGTGAGAAAACCCAATAGTAGATACATAATCTGTAAACCTTTTATACCAAGCCCGTGGGGCCTTCTTTATCCCATACAAGGGACTTTTTCAGCAAACAGACACAATGAAGATGATTGGGGTCTCAAAATCCAAGGGCCGATGCATATATATAATCTCCTTAAGATCACCGTGTAAAAAAGCATTATTCACATCCAATTGATGAATGGGCTATTCTTTTGAGAGAGTCAAACTGAGAACAGTGTGAATGGTAGCCGATATATGGTGAATAATATATGGTGAGACCACGTCATTTAAAAAGTTATACGAACTTGGCACGGTATCTACATACTTTAGTAAACGAAAATTGGGTTTCATAAAAATAACATGACGACTAATTATGATTTTATTGTACAATAAATCAAAATATTTGTAACCACGATGATTAGAGGGATAACCCAAAAATACACAAGTTGTAGACCGGGATTAAAGTTTGTTTATGATAGTTGACGGAAAAATTGATAGCATAAACACCCAAAGACCCTAGGATGTGAATAAGAATGATCCTTATTATAGAGATTTTTAAGGGGAGATGCATATGCTAAAACTTTGGTGGGAAGTATGTTAATAAGGTAAGTAGTCATTTGTAGTGCATGATGCCAAAAAGAAGGGGGTATGGAAGCATGGGTTAATAAAGTTCGAACAACATTGTCGCACCCGATTTTGAACTCGGGCTTAAATGCGCGAGGGAATAGTTATCCCCCCCCCCCCAAAATAAAATAAATGTGTTGTTAAGGGAGTCGTCACCTAATTATTTAGGTGAATTAGGACACTTAAATGCTAACTAATTAAAGTCAACATTAACTCCATTTAATGATCTACAAAACTAAATGAGATTCTGGGTAAGGGTTCTTTATTATCCTAAAGGGAAGAGATTTGACATCCTTTAAGATCTGCTAACTTGCGGTTGTCCGTTCAAACCTAGGTCAATTATTTATGTTAGAAAAAATGCATGTTTTGAAAATACTCTAAGTAAAGATATTTGCAAGTATATAAAAATGTATATTTGATAACCTAAAGGACTTATAAGACATACATATAAGTTATTTTGGGTAGAGGTAGACATTATTTAAAATACATATAAACTGCTATATTAATAAAAGCATATATATTTTATAGCATAGTATAGCATGAAAGAAAAGAATAGTGCGAGAATTGGTTTTTCAGGAAAAGACACATTTAAACAACATAAAGTAGCATGACATGGTTTATAAAAATATAAGATTGATTTATTGAAACGGCACACAGGTATTTGCAAAATTTGATTTTGGCTAATGTATGTATATCATGATATATAAAGTGTTTAACTAAGGAAATGATATAATATTAGTAAAAGAGTTTAATTTCTTTAGGTAGGAAATAATGTCTTAATTACGTGATTAAAAGTATTGATAAAGAATGATTGAATTACTATTAAACTTTAGACTTGTGTGACAAATCTAAGTAAAAAAAATATAGATTTATATTTAGACTACCTTCTCAACTCATCTATTCAAGGACTAGTTGTTCTAAATGTCCTATTAATTACAGACTTAGATAATAAATTACAACAAATAAATAAATGACACAAAAATGAGGCGGATAGGGTTAAGAGAATAAGAAAGGGGTTGGGGTGGATGACAATGTCATTTCGTATGTAATTTTAGGATTATCGATGTGGATGTGACGATGAACATGGATGTGGTCTTCATTCGACGAACGCCATGATAAGTCTCATAATGAGACTCTTCATTTTAAAGATGTACTAATCAGTAAGTATTTAATCCTATTAACGAATTAATCCTCTTAAAGATGTACTAATCATTAAAGTATCTATTGTGATACCAAATCTAGGCTTGAACATGAATCGAATACATAAAGCGCACAGATTAATCAACAGTCAATTCATAGCAACATACCGAATCGAAATATTAAGCGGCTAACATGAAGAACAAAACAATTTCAGAGAATAATATAGGGGGTTTCTGATTTTACCTTTTTTGGACAGCGACACTTAGACGGTGTTTCGAACGTTCGAGTCACTCAGAAGTTCTTTACGCGACTAAATAATGAACTTTGTTGTTCACTGGTTTCGATCTGTTTATGATTGATTCTTAACTGATTTTTCAACCGGTTTTCAAAGGGTTTTCGACTGTGAAAGTCTGATGTTTTTTGATATTGAAAAGGGTGTTTTAGACTGTGTAAGAGGCGTCGAAGGATGTTCACTGATTGAAGGATGTATTATGATGTTCGAAGGGTCTCACTGTGAAAAGTTGATGTTATTTGGTTTTAAAAATGGTATTCAAAAGGTGTTCACTGATATTGAAAAAGGGTATTCCAATGAGGTTTTTTTTTATGCCGAAAGAGGTGTCTTTTACATGTATGAATATTAGTTTATATAGTATCGATTTGAGTTTCGATTTATGGTAAGTTTGAGACAACTTTTAGGGCTGATTTGATTGCGGTTTGTAGTCCTGATTTTGGACGATTTTGGTATCTATGGTAATTTTTGCCCTATTTGAGAAACGATTGGGCCAGATTTTGGGAGGGTTAATTTGTGGTAAGGTATGATTTTGGGGTTGATTTATGTTATGGTAATTTATGATTTTAGAACTGATTTAGGGAGAATTTGGGTATGATTATGGTAAGTTTGATTTTCAGGTGATTTGGGTATGATATTTGGGGGATAAGGTAGAAGGAGAGTGTCACGACCCGACCCGACGGACCACGACTTGTGCCCTAATTGGACACCCTTATACTGACCTGTCATATATAATCCGACTAATACCAAGAACAATATAGAAATCTGAACTGAACCTATCTCCCGAGGAGTCGAAGCTAATCAATCATAACCAAATAGGCAAGCCGACGAAATTTGCCATATCTGTGAGAACATACAAAATGAATTACAACTGTAGCTGACCAAAACACGTCTATAACCACACATATCCAACCCACACATGACTACAGACCTCTAAGAGTATAACAGTGAATTATGATGGGACAGAGCTCCGCCGTACCCATGACTAGCACGAATATGCATAAGTCTATATCATAGGATCTATACCAAAATGACTAGGCTCCAAAACAATAGAGTTCTCCAAATAGCTGAGCGGAAATCCTAAGCTGGAGGATCACCAAAATGAGTAATTGTACCTGCGGGCATGAAACGCAGCCCCCCGGAGAAAGGGGATCAGTACGAAAAATGTACCGAGTATATAAAATATGAAGTACTATAAAGAAGATCATATCTGGCCAAAGGATAACATGAGACAAGTATAATAATCAAAATACCAATACAGCTGTGCCATATAAAAATGAGAGTCAACAGTGCCTTATAAAAATGAGAGTCATATCTAAATCATGGATGTCTGTCCATAGAATCATCATATCTATATACATATAACGTGTCTCGGCCCTCTAGTGAGGGACTCGGTAGAATCATCATAATCATGGATACCTGTCCATATAACATACCCGACCCATTCTGGGACTCGGTGAGCTCATCATCATCATGGATGCATGTCCATGAAATCATCATATATACATATCACGTGTCCGGCCTCTAGTGAGGTCTCGGTGAACAATGCAAGGCTGGCATACGAACATTCCCGGCCCGGGACTCGGTGAAATGATATAATTACATCAAGCACGAATAGATTATCATGAGTAACCATAAGCAAATTAAATCATCATTTGACTCTCAATAGAATATATAGAATGAACTATCCCTGTAGGATCAAAGGCACTATCATATCAAGTGTCACTAGAAATTAAGATTCATTGGAACTATGTACGTCCGCCGCACATTCATTTTATATAACACCATGCCAAAAGAAAGAAGTGATAGTTTCACATACCTTATTGTCGAACTAACCAACTCAATAATTAGAATACGTCTCAATTAGCACTTCAACCTATAACAATAATATCATGTCCGTCAACTCTATGATTACTAGTGTAATTTATATACCAAATGATGACTCTCTTTTCATATAAAAATTTGGGCAGCACCACCCTATTTATACACACATCCACAACTTACAAACAAGGCCAACAATATCAATAATAAGACACGACTTATGGATATAACCAAAACAGTCCCAAATGCTCCATATACGTCATCGTTATACACTTTTTCTCTTTACATTCATGTAATACAACAACCATAACAACCAATGTGATTAATATACCTATTTTTCTTGTTAATTCATCCCCTTAATCCATATTAAAACAGTCCATACTTCAACAACAACGAGGGTGAAATGTGAAGCTTTTCTACACATTTCTATACCTTTATTCCTTTAGGACATACATAAGCAATTACCATAATGTACATGCATATTTGTAACTAAATTTCCAGCATTCTAACTCAACAAAAATAGTCTCAAAACACAATACAACAATGCCCACAATTTCATGGATGTTTCGGCCACAAACAACATTCCATAGCTCTTTTCATAATTCCTTAAAATCCAATTTATACTTCAACATTTTCATATAAACAACTATAACTTTAAATATCAAGATTTTCTTCAATTTTTAACATGCAATTAGTGACAATGATAACAAAAACAACAATCAAACCCAATGTAACTAAAACATCCCCAAAATCAGTAAAACAATCCCAAAATCGGCTCAACTACATCACATGCATTTTCTTATTTCCAATTCCTTTTAATATGAGTTCATATCTTAACCACAACATCATTTAAATCTCATTACTCAATAAGAAGAAGAAATCTTACCTTCAAGTAGCTAAAACAGTCCCGCCTAGCTTCGATATTCACTGCTCCGATTTTTGCACCATTTTTCGCAACTTCCAATGACATGCATGCATTCCTTATGAGCTTAAATCCATCTTACTTACTTGTTTTTTTTCTTCAAAATGATTCATTTTCAAGACTTACGTTTTTGGGGCAGATTCGGTCCAGTCACTGCCGTGACTGTTAGCGATATTTCAAATGCTCACGCAAGCGTACGCATCGTTCACAAGTAATATAGTTTGTAAGATCGAATATCGTCCACAGAGACTGGTTATCAAGTACTGATTATCTAAGCTATGGTTTCTATTTGGTGAACGTTAATTGATCTGTATTTTTGTCTAATAACTAAGGCTAAGTAATTGCAGAAAATAAACTAACTATGATAATACTTTGGTTTAAATCAGTTATGAAGGAATTAGGGCTTCCAAAATCCTCGACTATCCACTTTATTCAATCCTTAATGCAACTAGAATGATTCTGTTTCTTCGTTAAGATAGCGGTTAACTAGACTATCTTATATTCTGGTTAGGACATATAATCACTCAACACCAGTGCAGAACCCTTCTATATTTCTATGATAGGATTTACCACATAGGAGGATTAAGAACAGTAACCAATAATGCTACACAAGTATCGGTACTTTAAATCAGCGATTTTAACCTATGTCTAGTCAATCCAAATCACTCTTTTCAGCTTTTGATCCGAAATCATATAGATTATGATAATTAGTGATCAATTAATTATCAAACATTCATACCAAATATTGACTAAATCTTAATCAAGTGAAGGAGAAATCAAACTACTGCATTAATTCATGAATAACAGTTTCAAGCGATTCATAAGGAAAGCCCTAATAGAGTGTTTAGTTCCTAAACATCGTCATGTCAAGATTTAATACAAACCAAGATAAACTGAATTATAAACAAAGAAAAGAAAAGAAACTTGAACCAAAGTTGTCACCAATCATGTGTTGTAGCCTCCTTTCTTCTCCCCCACAGTAGACGTGAGATGTAAAATCCCAGATGCCAGGTAATGAGGTTAGGGTTTTAGGGATTTATAGCTGGGAAGAGTTGCCCTTTCGGACCCTGAAACGTGTCAAAATTCGGTCCAGAACGTGAAAAATCGCCTCGGCACCTCGGTCCTGTAGGCTGGCACCGCGGTGCCTAAAGTCTGCGCACTTCGATGGTTTGACCTTGCGGATCTTTGCTTTGCCTTTGCCCGAATCTCCAGTTTTTGACCTTTTTGCCTCGGGACCCTCCTTTTATGCCCACTTTTCGCTCCTTTTCGTCATTTTGCCTTTTTGAACCGCTGTGACTCAAAAGAAAGAAAAACAAACCTACTACTATACTAAACACAACAAAACGAGTAAAATACCAACTAAAAATGACTCAAAAGGCGTATACAAAATACGCCTAACAAACACCCTCAAACTTAACCTTTGCTCGCCCCCGAGCAAAGATCAAAACAAAATAAAAGACTCAAAGCATCAGCACAAAGACATAGAAACACATGAACGTCATTTGGGATAATATGCAGGAACAGATATAGCATGAATTCAGCAATCTAGAATTTCAAGTCAGATATTTCGCAAATTCATTTCAATCACAAGTAATGAAAGCATGAATACCTAACCTATGCATGTCAATTTCATTTAGTCTGCGGGCCTGTTGTTAGAAATTTATCCACACACTTAATGAAAGTGCACGTATCGTGACAAGTAATATAGTCTGGGTAAGACCGAATATCGTCCTCAGGGATTAATGTTCAATTACCAATTTCTATCCTATGATATCTATTGGTGATCGATATTTTGATGGTTGTTTGTATCTATGACTACTAAATAATTATAAAAGTTAACTAAATTACTTTACTTAAATCAGATATGGTGGAAATAGGGTTTCCAATCTCCTCAACTATCCGCTCGCTTTAATCTTTAATGCAATGATAAAAGTTCTTCTTCTATATTGAGATAGCAGGTTAACTAAGTCGTTTTATATTCCGGTTAGGATATATAAACACTCAACCCCGATGCAGAACCCTTCTATCTTTCGATCATAAGATTTACCACAAAGGAGGATTAAGAACAATAACCTATTAAACTACTGTAGTATCGGTACTTTCGTCCACGATTTTAACCTATGTTTATTCAACTATAGCATATTCACAATCTCCCCTTTCGGATCTCGATTAGAAATCATATATGTGATGATAATTAGTGATCAATTAATTACCAAGCAATCAAAACAATTATTGAATAAATCTCAACTATATAAAGAAGAAACCAAAACCATGCATTAAATCATAAAACGAGGTTCAAGTGATTCGAATGGAAAGCCCTAATTAAATTTTAGCTCCTAGCAATAGACATGCCAAGAACTAAAAGATTATCTAACATAAACTGAAAAATAAATAAAGTAAGAAAAAGAATTACTCAAGAACAAGCCTCAAATCTTGAAGCTTTCAAGAACTATGTGTTGTGTAGAGTTAGGAATTGTGGAACCCTTCAAAAATCTGTCCTAAGGCCTTTTTATATCCTCCAAAAATGTTCCCAACTTTTTCCTCTTGGTCTTGGCCCATTCCCATCGGATTTGGCTGACAACCCGCGTCGGCGCCACGGCCCTGAGATCGGCGTCGTGGCGCCGAAACTACTGCAGCTGTCCAGCGATCTGGGCGCCATGGCCCTGCTGCTCCTGATGGACTGGCGCCACGGCGTTGCCCTATACTTTGCCCGGGGTTCCAGTTTTTTGTCTATTTGTGCTGTGGAACCTTTGGTTTTGCCCTCTTTTTGCTTCTTTTCGCCAATGTGCCATTTTAAACCACTGTGACTCAAAAGAAAGAAAATTTATCCTAACATGACACATATTTGTATAAAAATGGGTCAAAGACTAACTAAAAATGACTCAAAAGGTGTATATAAAATACGCCTAACACCTGTGTACTTGTTATTCTCCACTAATCATAGACATACATACTAGAGATCCTCAGGACTCTTCAGGGTTGTAATGTAGGCTTAGGCAGGGGTAGGTAAAAGTTGACATTTAGGCTCAAATTACGTACCATAAACGTTGTTCTCATTCAACCATTTGGTCCTTCTTTTTGGTATTATTTTTCTGTTCATACCTATCGTTCCCCTCTTATCTTTTTTAGCGCATGAAACACATTCACATAGGCACCCCGAAACTTTAAGCTTTAGTATATTTTTTTTATTGGGGTGCATCAATTTTTCACTCTCTTTTGTATTTCTTTTTCACACTTCTTCATTCCAAATTTTATTTTTTTAATTACTGCTTATGGCACACAGGGGAATCATAGGGTGTCAAAGAAATAACTGTTAGGCTCAAAGGGGCTGACTAGGGATACAATTTATTGCAAGATAGGTAATGAATGGTAAGAAGGGCTAACAAAGAAATGTCTGAATCATCTCCCTAACATGTACATCTTAACTATTTCGCCTCAAATAACAAGAAAGAAGACTTCACATATATTTTTCAATTGACAACACATAGGCTAAGCATCAAATATTCCAAAAAATCAGATTTTCATGAATTTTTGGCATATCTAACTTAAGCACACAGATTTTATCTTGTCATTCCATTACATTATCCCACTTAGTTCACTAGGCGTTCCAAATAAGCGCAGCATGCATGATCATAAAAAAACATACAGCGGTTCAAAACGGTGGTGGTGGCGGCGGATATTGCACTGAGACGGTGTCTGTGGGAGGAAATTTGGTGATTCAAGGCCTTTTTATTTTCGGAAATCGCTATCGGCACCGCGGTTCTGCATAGTGGCACCGCGGTGCCTAAATTCATGTGCCCTCTCTGATCTTCTGGCACCGCAGTTCTGGATGATGGCACTGCGGTGCTGAACTCCTGATTCGGTGTTTTCCAACGTTTTTCCCTGTTTCATGTCCTATTCCTTCACCTGACATCACAACACAACAAAAATACCAAAAGTGAGACTTTTCTAAATAAACTAAAACGAAAAATTTAAATAACATAATTAAAACCTTGGGTTGCCTCCCAAGTAGCGATGTCTTTAACGTCTTTTAGCCAGACGCATTTAACTTTTACTAGTGCCTAGTGGATCCTTCTGCGAACTTCTTGCAATCTGCATAGTCATTGTTGCAGGTCTCACTTTTCCTACAACACTTTTTTCAAACAAGGGCCTCATATCTAAGATTATCCCCCAATTACACAAGGCATGCTTGTCTTCTAGGCTCTCTATAATGTAGGGATCAGTGAAACTCCCTACATGTCTCAACTTTTGGGGTACCGCGGAGAAACGGACTTTCTTTTTAGAATTCGTGAATGACATTTGGTGTTGTACCTTCTGCAATAGGGTGGTCCTCAGTGACCTCTTCTTTCTCTACACTAACTATCTCCAAATTCCTCAGCAGTTTGTTGTGGGTCAGGTTCCACCATCTGCTCACCACTCCTCATACTGGGTCACTCGGTGGACTTTCTTGAGGTGTAACGGGTACCATGTCCATTAGTTGCCTGATTTGTGGTTCCAAATTCAGAATTTGTCCCACTTGAGTCTCTAAGTTCTGCAAAGAGGATCTTACATCCACCATGAACTGAGTTTGGGCGTTTGTGAGTTCCAACAATGCTTCTCTCAATTCATCTAACTCCTCTGATGGGGCGACTGCGTGCTTTGGAATTGCACTTGAGGAGTATGGGACTGGGTGAGCATGAGTAAGGCTTCCTACAGCTCGTTTCGATATTCCTGTGGAACCTGTAGGTTAAATTGTTGTTGATGATACTGATGTTGCAGATAGTAGTCGAAGTACTGCTGCCCCTGATAGTAGTAGTAGTCTTTTTTTTCAAGTTTACCTACAAAATAAGAAAAATAACAAAAAGAGATAAAAAGATGCTCGCAGAACAAGTTAGAAACTTGTTCCTGGAGCAACCAAATTAGAAATAAAATAACATAATAAAATATATACAAACCAAATTAGAAATAAGATTAGATAATTCGATATTGAAAGTACACCAGTCCCCGGCAACGGCGTCAAAAACTTGTTAGCGATATTTCAAATGCTCACGCAAGCGTACGCATCGTTCACAAGTAATATAGTTTGTAAGATCGAATATCGTCCCACGAGGCGGTTATCAATCAATCTTGATTTTCTAAGCTATGGTTTCTATTTGGTGAACGTTAATTGATCTGTATTTTTGTCTAATAACTAAGGCTAAGTAATTGCAGAAAATAAACTAACTATGATAATACTTTGGTTTAAATCAGTTATGAAGGAATTAGGGCTTCCAAAATCCTCGACTATCCACTTTATTCAATCCTTAATGCAACTAGAATGATTCTGTTTCTTCGTTAAGATAGCGGTTAACTAGACTATCTTATATTCTGGTTAGGACATATAATCACTCAACACCAGTGCAGAACCCTTCTATATTTCTATGATAGGATTTACCACATAGGAGGATTAAGAACAGTAACCAATAATGCTACACAAGTATCGGGGTACTTTCGTCCGCGATTTTAACCTATGTCTAGTCAATCCAAATCTCTCTTTTCAGCTTTTGATCCGAAATCATATAGATTATGATAATTAGTGATCAATTAATTATCAAACATTCATACCAAATATTGACTAAATCTTAATCAAGTGAAGGAGAAATCAAACTACTGCATTAATTCATGAATAACAGTTTCAAGCAATTCATAAGGAAAGCCCTAATAGAGTGTTTAGCTCCTAAACATCGTCATGTCAAGAATAAATACAAACCAACATAAACTGAATTAAAAACAAAGAAAATAAAAGAAACTTGAACCAAAGTTGTCTCCAATCCTGTGTTGTATCCTCCTTTCTTCTCCCCCAAAATAGATGTGAGATGTAAGATCCCAGATGTCAGGTAATGAGGTTAGGGTTTTAGGGATTTATAGCTGGGAAGAGTTGCCCTTTCGGACCCTAAAAACGTGTCAAAATTCAGCCCAGAACGTGAAAAACCCGCCTCGGCACCGCGGTCCTGCAGGCTGGCACCGCGATGCCTAAAGTCCTGCAGCTTCTCAGTAGTTTCAGCACCACGGTGCTGCTTTGCCTTTGCCCGAATCTCCAGTTTTCGACCTTTTTGCCTCGGAACCCTCATTTTATGCTCACTTTTCGCTCCTTTTCGTCATTTTACCTTTTTGAACCGATGTGACTCAAAAGAAAGAAAAACAAACCTACTACTATACTAAACACAACAAAAACGAGTAAAATACCAACTAAAAATGACTCAAAAGGCGTATACAAAATACGCCTAATAGTGACTCACTGCTTGGGAAATTTACCAAGGCTTGGAACTTAGAGAAGAAGTTAATCTTGGAAGAGGGAGGTGTTTTGGTCTTGTCTTAGCTATGGAAGGGTAGAAAATATGTTTGAGGGAGATAAAAATCTGTTGGAGGGAGATAGAGGAGGGATATTGAAGGAGAAAGTTTTAATTAAAGGCAAAAGAATGAGTGGAGCATGGGTTTATGTGGGCTGAACATCTTTTTGCATGCTGGCCACTTTTTTTTAGGGCACAAGTTCCCATAATTTGTCCACTTATTATTATTCCATCCTCTCAAATTAATCCCACAATTAATTAATCTCCCACATAATCAATCTTATATAAAACCTGAAAATTTCATGTCCTAATTCTTGATGACAACATATTCTTGACGCCAAACATTTTAATAACACGATACTAAACCATAACCTCATAGAGAAAATTCAACCACTAGTATTAATTCTTCTCGTCGCATTTGTAGTATTCAAAATTATTCCGGGAGCACATCCTTTATATACTAATTTCCGTATTAGCATAGGTAAATATATTTTATTTCCAATACTCGAATCTTATTTCCTTAATTACGTTCTCTAATTATTGTCCTAAAATTACGGGGTGTAACAGAGAGTACGCCGTATTTTCCGGCGGATTTTATGACCGGAAAATCCGGCATGATGGTGGATGCATGGTGAGAGGCGGCGACGATGGGGTAGGGGTTTTAGGGTTCTGTTCTTTTAGTTTTTGATTTAGGAAATGTTAGGGGTGTATGTGGACGAAGAGGAACTGGGCTGAAGAGGTATTGGGCCAAACAGGTTTCGATTTGTTTTGGGCTTGGGGAAGGGAAATTTGGGCTTTATTTGTTTTTGAAGGGAGGGGTAATAAAAGGGTGTATTTGGGCTGCAATTTAAGGAATTTTTGGGCTAGAATATAGTTGGGTTGGGGAATTTTGTTTGGGTAGAATTTTAAGTATTTTAGTTTAATAAAAGGGGAAAGTAGATTGTAGTATAAAAGGGTAAATTGTATGATAAAAATATTAATGTGATATGATATAATATTTAAGAAATTTTTGATGCTTAATATAAAAGTGCAATGCTATTTGTAGAATATTAAGGCAAATTATGATTGTGGTAAAAATGTCACGATAGTAAAAAATGTGAAATAAAAAATAACAATGCTAATAACTAGCGATATTTATTTATATGTATATACATACATACATACATGTATATATATATATATATATATATATGTGTGTGTGTGTGTAAAATAGTTTAATTTACCGATAAATAATCGGAGGGGGGGGGGGGGGGACAAAATTGGGTGTCAACAACTTGTCCCTCTTTGGCTGAAGACGATGAAAGAGTTTTCGGACAAAGACGTTGACTTGTACCCAATTTTGTCCTGATTTGTCAGAATTAGAAAAGAAATTAGAGAATGCATGGACAAACGGAATTTTCAAGAAGTAGGGATTTCTGATACAATAAAATTTGAAAGTAAAGCTAACGCGAATTCAAAAATTTGTCGATGTCGAATTATGATGACCTTTGGGTTATTGTAACGCTATTAAAGGCAAAGCGAATCACGATTCAATTTTTGTCTCATTGTCGAATTATGATGACTCTGGGCTACTGTGATGCTAAAAAATTAAAAGCGAGGAGGACGCAAATTTAAAATTTTGTTCCAGTATCGAATTATGATGACACTGGGTTGTTGTGATGCTAGAAAATTAAAGGTAGTAGCCTTGATTGAATTTATCGATGTCGAATTATGATGACCTTTGGAGTTCTGTGTATTAGAAAATTAAAGGCAAGGTTGACACGGATATAAAAAATTTGTCCAGTGTCGAATTATGATTACATTGGGGTTATTGGTGTGGCTAGAAAGTTATAGATAGGGCTGATGCGGATTTAAAATTTATCTCAGTGTCGAATTATGATGACACTAAGGCTACTAGTGTTGCAGGATGCTGGAGGAGAGTAGATCGACGTTCGGGGCCGCCTTTGCCTTTTATTGGGGAGTCTGGCTCCCCAGCAAATTGTCTCTGTTCGCTGTAAGAGATAGTTCCACGTTGTGCTCTTGCTTCTGTAAATTAAGGCTTCTGCAGGCTAAAGCTTTAAGAAAAAACATTAGTGCATAACTGTCGAAACAAAACGATATAGAAATGATTATATAAGAATGTGAATTTTGTGTTATGGTTGTAGTCAATCGTGTATGCGATGTAATAAAGTGATGTGATGGTATGTCGTCTTGTATGGATGAAATGCAAATGACGTCTTGTATGGACGTTACCGTCTTGTATGGACGGAATGCAAATGACTTCTTGTATGGAAACTACCGTCTTGTATGGACGAAATGCAAATGGCGTCTTATATGGACGTTACCGTCTTGTATGGACGGAATGCAAATGTCATCGTGTATGGACATTATCGTCTTGTATGGACAGAATGCAAATGTCGTCTTGTATGGACGTTACCGTCTTGTATGGATGGATTGCAAATGCCGTCATGTATGGATGTTACCTGTCACGACCCGATGGACCACGACACACCCTTATACTGACCTGCCACATATAATCCGACTAATACCAAGAACAATATATAAATCTGAAGTGAACCTGTGTCCCGAGGAGTCGCAACTAATCAATCATAATCAAATAGGCGAGCCGACAAGACTGTCACTATATACAGAAGTATCCAAAACAAAGCACAATTGTACAGCTGACCAAAACACGTCTACAACCCACACATGACTACAGAACTCTAAGAGTATGACAGTGAAATATGACGGGACAGGGGCCCGCCGTAGCCCTGACTATGCATAAGTCTATAGCGAAGATCTGTACCAAAATGACTAAGCTCCGGAACAATGGAGCTCTCAGCGGTGAGTAGAAATCCTGGCGGAGGATCGCAAGCGAGTACATGTACTGCGGGCGTGAAGCGACCACGGAGAAAGGGGTCGATGCGAAAAATGTACCGATTATATAAAACATGAAGTACTGTAAATAAGATCTGAACTGGTTAAAAGACGACAATAGACAAATATGATAATCAGTATACTAATGTACCTGTGCCTTATAAATGAGTCATACATATCCATATAATATACCATATCCATGGATACCTGTCCACATATATCGTACCCGGCACATTCTGGGACTCGGTGAATGAAGTCATATCTGTGGATGTCTGTCCACATATATATATATTCGTGGATACATGTCCACTGTGCACATACCGTACCTGGCCCATCGTAGGACTAGGTGAAATAATAATATCCGTGAATGCCTGTCCACATATATCGTACCCGGCCCATTCTGGGACTCGGTAAAATAATCATATATATATACATACCCGGCCCATCATGGGACTCAGTGAACTAATATAATCACATCAAACACGAATAGAATGTCATGAGTAACTTTATACAAATTAAATCATCATTTGACTCTCAATGGAATAAATAGAATGAACTATCACTTATAAAATCAAAGACAACTATCATATCAAGTATCACTAGGAATTAGGATTCAATGGAATTATGTACGTCCGTCGTACACTCATTTTATATAAATCATGCCAAAAAGAAGAAAGGATAGTTTCACATACCTTATTGTCGAACTAACCAACTCAATATTTAGAATTCGTCTCAATTAGCATTTCGACCTATAACAATAGTAATATGTTCGTCAACTATATGATTACTAGTATACGTTATATAACGAATGATGACTTCTTTTTATATAGAAAATTGGGCAGCACTTCCCCTGCTTATACACACATCCGCACTTCACACACAAGGTCAACAATATCGACAACAAGTCACAACTTAAGGATATAACCAAAACAGTCTCTTATATCCTATATACGCCATTGTTATACATTCTTTCTTTTCACGTCCATGTAATACAACAACTACATCAACTAAGGCGATTAATACACCTATTTCTCATGTTAATCCAGCCTCTTAATCCATATTAAAACAACCTTTAAAAATAGTCCATACTTCTAGTAACAACGAGAGTTCAAGTCCTATAGTTTGCAACAAAACACTCTGCTACACCTTAATTCCTTTAAGACATATATCTGCAATTACAACAATGTATATGCATGTTCAAAGCTTATAATTTCAGCATTATAATTCAACAAAACAACCCCTAAATTCGACACCACAATACCCAACAATTCATGAATGTCACGGTCCACACACATAATTCCATAACTCTTCTCATAACTTCCTTAAAATCTAATTTATATTTCAACACTTTCATATAACCAATTACAACTTTAAATATCAAAATTTTCTTCAATTTTAACATGCAATTAGTGACAATGATAACAACAACAACAATCAAGCCCAATGTATACAAAACAGTCCCAAAATCATTTCTCTGACACAGAAACAACCACATGCAATTTCTTACTTCCAATTTATCTTAACACAAGTTCATCTCTTAACTACAAAATCATTTATCTCCAATTACTTAATGAGAAGAAGGAATCTTACCTTAACTAAGCCAAAACAGTCCCTAGTGCATTCGGCACCCACTGCTCCCATTGTGCACCATTTCTTCAACTTTCAATGACATGCATGCATTCTTTATGAGCTTAAATCCATCTTACTTACATGTTTTTCTTCCAAATAGTTCATCTTCAAAACTAATGTTCTCGGAGCAGTTTCTTGGTCCAGCATTACCGATTTCATATTGGTGAGGAGCTTACCATGACTTAGAACTTGGTAGAGAACTTAATCTAGGAAGAGTGAGGTGTTTCAGTCTCTAATTAAGCTATGAAGATGAAGTGAAATCTGTTTTGGAGAGAAGGACAGAATGGAAGATGTTGAAGGTGGGGTTTTCGAACTAAAGGGGAGGAAAGGAGAGGGCACGGTTTTATGGGTTGTTTAGCCTATGCATGCTAGTGGTCTTTCCACTTGGAGGGCACAAGGTGCCACTTGTTTTCCACTAGTTTCCCACTTATCATCCTCTCCACTAAATTAAACCCACACTTAATTAAAATTCTGAAAATTCGAAGTCCACATCTTTATTTCAGTCAACATTAATCCATAACAACATTGGAAAAAAATTCAACTACTCGTATTAATTTCCATCGTCACATTTGTTATATCCAAAATTATTCCGGGATTACATTCTTCTGTATACTAACTTTCAATACTCGAATCTTATTTTCTTAATTACATTCTCTATTTATCTCCCCGAAATTATGAGGTGAAACATCCTTCCCCCCTTAGAAACATTTGTCCTCGAATGTTCATAATAGGTCTCATGCTATAAAAATTTCGGCAAAGTCTCCTCTATAACTATACCTACCAACCTATATCCAGCAAACCCAAAGATGCCTCACAGGGCCACAATATAACACATGTATTATTCACCAATCAATATATTCAAGTAAGGAATTTCACTAACTTGAACTAATTCTTGGCAACTAACGTAACCTCATACTTACAGTACCTAAGCTTTGTAATATTGCAGTACCGGGTAGTCTTCTACAATGCTATTGTCACACTAATTCATCTGAACAGGAAATAGATTCTCATGGATTAATTCTGATTATTATCTAGAACTGAAAGCACACATCAATCTATGTTTACTTAATAGACTCAAGTTCAGGCCAATTACATGTACAATTCTACATATAAAATACACACATAGTGACACCCTTTAAATTATAATATTCAGTAATCTTGTGTGAAGCTGTCATTATCTAGTCAACTGCTTAAACATGAAGTTAATAGGTTAATGATTTCTTTCCTAGGTCTGTAGTACATCTTATACATTCTTCAGTTTCAAATAGTAGGCAAAGAAAATGAAGAGTTCTGACATCTAGCTTAGAGTCATATAGGCATTCGTAGTTATTAGAGAAATAACCAAATTAGTACAAATAATCATGCTTCAACTGTTTTATTGTCTTGTGACTGGTTTAAATTAAGTTCCCAAGTCTCCTCTAACTTCATAGTCTTATAATTAGTGTTTGAACCATTTAACATGATCATATTTGGTGCAAATAATATGGTATTGCTTCAGTTACATTGTAGCAAGCAGAACTGTGCATTTTTAACTTTGCCTCTGTCCAGAATTTATAGCAGCATCTTCCTTAAAATGAAGGCAGTAACATAGGCAACAATTTCTGTCAAAGTGTAGCAGTGGCAGCAAATCAACAACTAGGCAGTGGTAACATGTGTATATGTAATAACAAGTTCAATGCAGCTGGTAGCAAGTTTATTAGCATGTCAATGCAACCCAAGAGGTAGTAAATGCTTTATAACAACAATTTCAGGAGTAATATCATATTCAGATCAGTTGAATATCAGAGGTACAATAGCTTCACGGCTTCATACCATAGCACAAAAATTCTCAATCATATTATATGGAAAGATATAAAGGGGGTTACATTCTGAAAATCAGGTTAATGGTAACACTGATTCTATCACATTTGATGCTAGACAACAAAGATGGGGCAATAACAGGGGAAATAGTGAAACTAGATAAAATAATTAGTCTTAATAAAAGCTACAAATGTCTAAGAGGGCACAACATGTTTGAAACCGAGACATTTGAGATTGAAAGAGGGAAGCAACATGTGTTTAGAATGTAACAGGGCAGTAGTAACAATAATAAACAGTGGCTAACTAGCACAACAGGTGACATTACATAACAACAAATATGGCATCTACATATCACAGCAACAACTCAGGATAGGTAATAAAGGTAGGAGCAGTTATTTCCACCATGTGCAGTATATGTTTTATTCCTAAAAAGGAAGGGCATCAGCTCCTCAAAACGTAACAACAAATTAATGTCTTTCTACTATAATTTATGGGTATAATGAAGCAGCTAGCTAGCAAAAACAGAAAGGCCATAGTCCAACAATAAGTCACTACCCAAGGTGAGGTGGTAAAGGTTAAGGTACATCAATCTTCAAGTCCTAAGATGGTCTCAGAAGATAATCGGTTTCAGCTTCAAAATATAATAGCATTCACCTTGACTCTGACAATTGAGAGAGAACCTGACCGTGATGGCGTAAAGTAAGACAAGGTCACAACAAAGAGGAATATATGATCCTTGGACATAAAAGTAGCCAACTGTTTCCATTAACAAGAAATCTTGACCTCAAATCCCAATAACCATTGATTTAGTCATGTCTCAATATACTTAGATTCTATTTTCAAAAGATGAAATCAGACTTAGATTCTATTTTCAAAAGATGAAATCAGATTCACATCAATAATTAAAATAAGTTGAAGATAGTGAATTGTTTCAGCTTGGTCAACAACCATCCTATGATGTGATAACCAATTCTCGTAATCATATGCATAAGGTAAAGCCCACCAAATAACATGTATACAATCATTCATTGGAACCCTCATCTTTAGATAAAGAATAGTAATGTTAGCCTATTTAACTCAAGTTTAGCTTATGAGAATATTTTATAAAGTTAGATCACGGTCGACTTATCACAACACAGCCAAGTCAGGTGATAAGGCTCAGGCCATACATACTTATAGTGTTATAACCTTTGTAACAGAAGTAACTTAAGGCAACATGACATTTACAAACTTAAATCAACCAACACATCTTCACAGAAACTAGGGTAAACAGATCCTTTAAAGTTCATTCCATAATCAGGAATATGTTCCATAAACCAATTCTGGGAATGGACACATGGCCCAACCAGTTAGCAAAATCATGTTGAAACCACTTAGACTTAATATGGAAAGCACTTAACTCTTAATTAATGACCACAAGGCATTTCAATACTGACTAATACTATTAGCACGATGGATATCAACAAAATAAGCAAAAAAAAAGTTATAGCAATGAGTACAAGCAGCATATGATTTAACTAGAACATGTTAGAATTATCCCAAGTTTATCATCCTAACTTGATGGTAACATAAGACAACTAACATTGTGATTTTGAGCTTTTATCCTTAATATGTACATACATTTAAACTAGGTGACTTAGTTACTTTGAGTTCACTGTTGGCATTCATCTCTAAGTAAGGATGCAACAAGTCACTAAGCATATTTTATATCCATTTTAATCATAACACACCCAGCTAAGCCAACAACATAAATCCTGATATATATTTTTTTCTTTTTGCTAATCAAAGTCTTTACAAAAGGTTACAGATAGCAGAATCTAACTTAAGTTAGTTTTATGATTAAACAAGCTCCCCAACTATCATATTGACATTATTTCAAGCATAAATAGTATGCATACCAATTAATACAGATTCATTTATCCACTTCTGGTTGTGCAAGATCATCTATGGACTTGATCATGCAGAGCATGACATATTAAAAGGTAAACAACTTGTCATGTCATTTCAGTTCACACATACACTTGATCTTTCAATAAATTCAATCCTATAAATATTATATAAGATTAACTCTGGACCTCAACCTAGTATACAGGGGTATAACAAGATCAACAAGCAACTAGTAAACATTTGGAAACCAATACTCTTACCATATCGTACTCTTAATATCAAAGATAGAAAATACCAATAAAAATCACAACTAATATCCCTCACATCACTTTTAAGTCATATAAAAATATATTTATATCTTCTTAACATTTAACAGTACAATAACCTTACCATTCCCATCATAAATAACATCATATAGCCTCAAACATATCAATCTACATAGCTCATTATCTTCTAGTTTTAAATTATCATCGCAGACGATATAAGACAAGTTTTGTTAAATAGGACAACTAATCTTGTTCTTAATCAGTGGAGTTTTCTTTAGGTAGATAATATGACTAAACAACTTGCAGATAGCCAAACGAGTTTCCAAAATAGTACATTGATCATCACATTAAATTAATAACTCATACATGCTAAAACCAACTACAATCAAACATGTCAATCCATTAAATCAAATCTAGACACTTCATACATAGTTAATGTCTTTAAATTAGCAATATTAAGTATTAAATTAACTAAGTAGCCTATACATGACTAGATAAATCTGAAATTAACCTGTTTTGTTCTTATTTCAACTGTATATATTATTCTAAATCAACATGGAACATCTATCAGTTATCTAAAAATAGGCATATCCTCATTGGGAACTATTTATATTTTATATTTATCTAAACAAACAGAAATATACCTTATAAGTATAAAGTGTTGACCAAACACATTAATCTATAAATGCATTCCTTCACTTTAACATAGGCAAAACCATCAAAGTATCCAACTCATATTTGCATAGATACAATTCAGTCAAGTAAACCAACACTTAAGTCTAGACATGTATATCCTTGAACAATCCCATACACCACATACTTTAACCAAGCTCCAGCGTCAAATATCATATCCAAGAAGGCCTTGGATATCTAAGGTCCCAACGGTTACTTAATAATCTAAGATTCTCAAATATTTCGCTTCCCAAGCTTCCATTATCTTCTCTCCTTATACGAGTGAGATAGCTTCTCATAATTTCGAAACCATATTGTCCTTTCTGGCATACCAATAGTCTGGGTATAAATCGCTCCTCTATTGGCTACGAGTATCCACTGACTGAAGTCATTTTTGGTAATCGGGGTTATTGAAACTGTAACAGGCATGAGTTAAACTTGAATTCTTAAAACTCAGCGCTACTGCACGATTTATGAGATGAAAGAATAGAAACCATCCCTAAATGTTCGCGACCTCACGTGTATAAGTATGGTGCACAACATAGTCATCTGTGAGACTCTGCTAGACAAGGTATGTAGACATTCAGGGGCGAATTGCTCACGATACCACTCTTATCACGACCCAGGCGACGAGCGCGACCGGTGCCACTAATTGGACACCACTTATCTTGACGTACCACATATAATCAGGCTAATAACAAGAACAATATAGAAATCTGAAGTGAACGTCTCAGGAAGTCATGACTAATCAATCATAATCAAATAGGTGGTAAACAAATTTGTCACTATATCTGAAGTATCCAAAACAAATCACAATGATCTGGTGACCAAAACACGTCTGACCCACACATTTCCAACCCACGTATGACTACGGACCTATAAGAGTATAACGGTGAAATATGGCGGGACGAGGACAGCCGTAGTACGACTATGCATAAGTCTATAGCGAGGATCTGTACCAAAATGACTAAGCTTCGGAATAATGGAGCTCTCCAAACAGCTGAGTGGAAATCTAAGACTGGAGGATCACCAAACTGAGTACATGTATCTGCTGGAATGAAACACAGCCCCCCGAAGAAAGGGGGTTAGTACGAAAAATGTACCGAGTATATAAAACATGAAGTACTGTAAAGAAGAGCATAACTGGCCAAAAGACGACAGTAGATAAATATGATAATCAGTATACCAATGTACCTATGCCTTATAAAATGAGAGTCACACATATCCATATAATATACCATATCCGTGGATACCAGTCCACATATATCGTACCCGGCCCATTCTGGGACTCGGTGAATGAAGTCATATCTGTGGATGCCTATCCACATATAGATATTCGTGAATACCTATCTACTGTGCACATACCGTACCCGGCCCATCGTGGGACTCGGTGAAATAATCATATCTGTGAATGTATGTCCACATATATCGTACCCGACCCATTCTGGGACTCAGTAAAATCATCATATATATATATATACATACCCGACCCATCATGGGACTCGGTGAACTAATATAATCACATCAAGCACGAATAGAATGTCATGAGTAACTTTATACAGATTAAATCATCATTTGACTCTCAATGGAATAAATAGAATGAACTATCACTTGTAAAATCAAATGCAACTATCATATCAAGTATCACTAGGAATTAGGAATCAATGGAATTATGTACGTCCGTCGTACACTCATTTTATATAAATCATGCCAAAAAGAAGAAAGGATAGTTTCACATACCTTATTGTCGAACTAACCAACTCAATATTTAGAATTCGTCTCAATTAGCACTTCGACCTATAACAATAGTAATATGTTCGTCAACTCTATGATTACTAGTGTACGTTATATAACGAATGATGACTTCTTTTTATATAAAAATTGGGCAGCACTTTCCCTGCTTATACACACATCCGCACTTCACACACAAGGTCAACAATATCGACAACAAGTCACAACTTAAGTATATAACCAAAATAGTCCCATATATCCTTTATACGTCATTGTTATACATTCTTTCTTTTCACGTCCATGTAATATAACAACCACAACAACTAAGACGATTAATACACCTATTTCTCATGTTAATCCAGCCCCTTAATCCATATTAAAAAAACCTTTAAAAATAGTCCATACTTCTAGCAACAACGAGAGTTCAAGTCCTATAGTTTGCAACATAACACTCTTCTACACCTTAATTCCTTTAAGACATATATCCGCAATTACAACAATGTATATGCACGTTCATAGCTTATAATTCCAGAATTATAATTCAACAAAACAGCCCCTAAATTCGACACCACAATACCTAACAATTCATGAATGTCATGGTCCACACACATAATTTCATAACTCTTTTCATAACTTCCTTAAAATCCAATTTAAATTTCAACACTTTCATATAACTAATTACAACTTTAAATATCAAGATTTCCTTCAATTTTAACATGTAATTAGTGACAACGATAACAACAACAACAATCAAGCCCAATGTATACAAAACAGTCCCAAAATCAGCTCACTACAACACCCGAAACAACCACATGCAATTTCTTAGTTCCAATTTCTCTTAACACAAATTCATCTCTTAACTACAACATCATTTAGCTCCAATTACTTAATGAGAAGAAGGAATCTTACCTTAACTTAAGCCAAAATAGTCCCTAGTGCATTCGGCACCCACTGCTCTCATTGTGCACTATTTCTTCAACTTCCAATGACATGCATGCATTCCTTATGAGCTTAAATCCATCTTACTTACATGTTTTTCTTCCAAATAGTTCATCTTCCAAACTAATGTTCTTGGAGCATTTTCTCGGTCCAGCATTACCGATTTCATGTTGGTGAGGAGCTTACCATGGCTTAGAACTTGGTAGAGAACTTAATCTAGGAAGAGTGAGGTGTTTTAGTCTCTAATTAAGCTATGGAGATGAAGTGAAATCTGTTTTGGAGAGAAGGAGAGAATGGAAGATGTTGAAGGTGGGGTTTTCGAACTAAAGTGGAGGAAAAGAGAGGGCGCGGTTTTATGGGTTGTTTAGCCTATGCATGCTAGTGGTCTTTCCACTTTGAGGGCACAAGTTGCTACTTGTTTTCCACTAGTTTCCCACTTATCATCCTCTCCACTAAATTAATCCCACACTTAACTAAAATTCTGAAAAAATTCAAAGTCCACATCTTTATTTCATTCAACATTAATCCATAACCACATTGGAAAAAAATTCAACTACTCGTATTAATTTTCATCGTCATATTTGTTATATCCAAAATTATTCCGGGATTACATTCTTCTGTATACTCATTTCCAATACTCTAATCTTATTTTCTTAATTACATTCTCTATTTATCTCCCCGAAATTATGAGGTGTAACATTACCGTCTTATATGGATGTAATGCAAATGTCATCTTGTATGTACGTTACCGTCTTGTATGGACGTTACTGTCTTGTATGGACGAAATGAAAATGTCAGCTTGTATGGACGTTACCTTCTTGTATGGAAGGAATGCAAATGTCATCTTATATGACGCTACCATCTTGTATTGACGAATTGCAAATGATATCTTGTATGGACGTTACCGTCTTGTATGGACGGAATGCAAATGACTTCTTGTATGGACGTTATCGTCTTGTATGGATGGAATGAAAATGACTGTCTCCTATGGGGTAGATAAAATGGTTTCGACCTCTATAGGTGGAGTTGTCGTGTTGCAATTCATGCTTAAACAAAACTAGGTGAAGTAATTAATGCATAAAGTGTAAATGAAGTAGCCTGGGTAAGGAGGGTGTGATTTTGGGAGCTGTATTTAATGTAGACTTGTTACAACTAACTCTGTGAGTGAATCCAATGTGTTGGAATGTTTTTTCCCTCCGTGCTTCTGTTGTTCTACATTGGGAAGGCTGACTCCCCAACAAATTGTCTCAGTTCGTTGTGCTTCAACTCCTGTAAATTAGGGCTCCTGCAAGCTAAAGTTGAACAAATTAGTGCATAATTTCTAAGACAAAATAATAAAACATGAATATATGAGAAATGTTATCAGGTGAGTCAAAATGTCATCTCTATACAGACGTAATGTGTCGGTCTTCTTGAATAGGCGTGTTACGGTGACCTCCTTACATAGACGTGTCACAGTTGCAGATGCTGAGATTATAATGTTGGTGACGTCGCCATATGATGTAGTGTTGATGGTGTTGTTACTGGCGTGACGTCGTTGTCTGAATGTGTTGTTTTGAAGGCTTCGTTGCGTAGGCATAATGTTGATGACGTCATTGTCTGGATGTGTTACTGATGTGATGTCATTTTCTGGACGTGTTGTGCTAATGACGTCATTGTCTGGACGTTCTGTACTGATATAAAAAACCTGCGCTCAAAGAAACTTGTGAGTTTGGGAACCGCCTGGGTTAAAATGACATCATTTTCCGGAAGTTATGCGTATGTGACCCACATGGGTAAAATGTGATTATGTGGCCGAGCTGATGTACGAAATTTGAATTTTGTTGCTGTCTTTTTTTGCTTCTGCTAATATGAAGAATCTGCACTCAAAAAAACTTGTGACTTTTGGGGGGGAAGGTCGATTCGTATTGACATTGTAGCTTTGACCCTTGATGTTTGCGTTCCTGGATTGTTTGGACATGTAACCCCTGTAGGTCCTATTTTAGAATATCTCTGTGCTCCGCATCACAAATGATTAAGTGTCCGTGAATCAGTCATTTGCTGGATGATCGTGCTTTCGATCTTGCGAAGTAAGTGTGTTCTGTCGTCTCTTGATCAAATACGAATCGACCTTTAGTTTGGGGAAAAAGGAATAAAACCTTCAAAAATTATTGCAAACCATGTTAGTGTAAGACATGTAATTATTGCAAAGATGTAAGTAGCACATAGAAATCATATTGCATAAAGCAGCAAATCAAAAGTGAGCCCTAACATGTATGGGGCCTCTTTATGCCAAAGGTAGGCCCTAACCTCAAATATGCGAGATTATGATAGATTGATCCAAGCTATTAAACTGTAATGCTTTGTTGGAAATGGTGAAAAAATGAATTTGCATTTTCTAATTTCGGCATGTCATGATTAGGCTTGGATCCGTCTATCATTACCACGCTACACATAGTATGTTGATTGGTTGTGAGACTCATTGACGATTTTATTAATTGCGGAATTGATACCAGAGATTGACCCACCTAAGGTAAAATGCATGCATTCCTTAAGATAAAGTGTAGTATAGATCTATCCTAAATTTTCTAAGATTTGACTTACTAGATGCAATGTTCCCGAGCGGACTACTCGAGTGAGAAGGCTACGCGGCCGACCAGACGAATCGGCCAACTCCGCGCCTGCTCCAACTCTCCTAAGATTTGGATATTTGAAAGAAATTTCCGGGTGCGCGAAGCACACCTCGCGTGTAGTGTGTGATAGTGTCAATTTTTCAGAGATGGAAGAAGTATGAGTGGAATGTCAGTTTAAGGAAAGCGGTAAAAGAAAATAGCAATTAAAGCAATTACAAATAAAACAATTTAAAACACAAAATTAAATACAAAAAATAAAGCCAAATAATAAACCTAGGTTTCTTGTGGTCAAGAACTTGTTTATCCCCAGTGGAGTCACCATGCTGTCGCACCCGATTTTGAACTCTCGGGTTTAAATGCGCGACGGATTGGTTATCCCCCCCACCCAAAAATAAAATAAATGTGTTGTTAAGGGAGTCGCCACCTAATTATTTAGGTGAATTAGGACACTTAATGCTAACTAATTAAAGTCAATATTAACTTCATTTAATGGTCTACAAAACTAAATGAGATTCTGGATAAGAGTTCTTTATTATCCTAAAGGGAAGGGATTTGACATCCTTTAAAATCCGCTAACTTGTGGTTGCCCGTTCAAACCTAGGTCAATTATTTATGTTAGAGAAATGCATGTTTTAAAAGTATTCTAAGTAAAGATATTTACAAGTATATAAAAATGTATTTTTGATAACCTAAAGGACTTATAAGACTTATACATATAAGTTAATTTTTGGGTAGAAGTAGACATTATTTAAAATACATATAAACTGCTATATTAATAAAAATATATATATTATATAGCATAGTATGAAAGAAAAGAATAGTGCGAGAATTGTTATTTCATGAAAAGACACATTTAAACAACATAAAGTAGCATGGCATGGTTTATAAAAATAAGATTGATTTATTGGAACGACACGCATGTATTTGCAAAATTTGATTTTGGCTAATTGTCACGACCCAATTCACGAGACGTGATGACACCTACCCTATTCCCCCGAGTAGGCGAACCATATTCTCAATAACAAGTTAAATCAGCGGAAAATAAATAAAGAAAAAGAAGTTATAAAGTCTTAATACTTAAACGGTTACGACATTCCCCAAAATCTGGTCAAAAGGGTACAAGAGCACTAACAAATCTGAAAAATAGAAGTCTGAAGGAATGCCCGAAGGCTACATATTGTCTGTCAATAACCAAAGAAAAATGGAATTAACTAAGAAGCCCTTCAGGGGCCACGAACGACCAAGTAGCTCACCCTGAATGACAAGAAGATGTCCACCTCGCGAATCAGCCATGGGGCGTAGAACTGAAACCTGGATCGTACTCTGCACTGAGCAAAGGTGCAGCAAGAGTAGTATCATAACAACACTAGTACCGGTAGGCATCATAGGTCGACAGTGATTAGATAACGCATGAAGAAGTTGAAACCAACAAGTAGCACATAGAGTAATCAGGCATGGTCACGTATCATATACAAGCAAAGTGTAAAGAAATCATGAAATCAATCAAGACAGATATAATTCACCAAATGATCAGTCAAAATATGAGTGGATGAATGTAATGCAATGCAATGCAATGTGGATGAGTGTGATGCAATGCAATAGCCACCTCTCTCACTCCGCTCTCCGGCAGAAACCTCGGAGGCAATCACTCCCGCTCTCCGGCAAAAACCTCGGAGGCAATCACTTCCGCTCTCCGGCAGAAACCTCGAAGGCAATCACTCTCGCTCTCCGGCAGAAATTTCGGAGGCAATCACTCCCGCTCTCCAGCATAAACCTCGGAGGCAATCACTCCCGTTCTCCGACAAAAACCTCGGAGGCAATCACTCCCGCTCTCCGGCAAAAACCTCGGAGGCAATCACTCTCGCTCTCCGGCAGAAACCTCGGAGACAATCACTCTCGCTCTCCGGCAGAAACCTCGGAGGCAATCACTCCCGCTCTCCGGAAGAAACCTCATTGGCAATCACTCCCGCTCTCCGGCAGAAACCTCGGAGGCAATCTCTCACCTCACCATCATCACAAAATAATATGGAAAGTATGTCAGGCATGATATCAAGTCTCAACACGTGTCACCAATATACAATCAACAAGTACAAGTCAAATAAGGTGATAATCACCGAAAATAACACATATGGCGACAAGCCCACATAACATCTGACGGAACCAACATAATAGTAATTCATCTCCACCTCCTGCCCGAAGGCCTATCATGATATCCCCGTCACTTCCTACGACTACATATGATTCTCTAATCAGATTCTAACTAAAGTAAATCATAACCTACCTCAATGCCGAGCGGGTGCCACGAACAATCAAGTCAATGTCTTTCCCTTGCGTAGAGCCTCTGAACGCTTAAAATCTAGAAAATATGCGAACTACGTTATAATACGAATCTAAGGACACCCGCCTTGCTATATTTATATTAACAATATTTTTACCATTTAAATTGTATGACTAAACCCCTACACATATAAAAATATTAGCATAACTTCAGGAATTTCAAATAACATTCCTTTCTTTCAACTTTTCAGATTTGTTTTGTAAAACAAGGTAGAACTTTGAACAGTCATATCTTTCAAACCACATGTCAGATTTATCTCCGTAAGATCTCAAACTAACGGGAACAAAGAAATATACAACTTTCATTCAGACGATACTTTTATATTCCTTACGGATTTGTACATTTTTTCACGTTTCTGAGGATGCTCATGCGGATTTTTGTAAAACAAGCGAAACTTTATGATCATAACTTTCAAACCACAAGTTGGATTTATCTCCGTAAGATCTCAAACTGACGGGAACAAATAAATCTACAACTTTTATTCAGCTCATACTTTTATATTCTTTACGGATTTATACAGTTTTCACGTTTTTACCAACTGTTGTAATGATAATCCCTCAAGTTTCTCTTGTTCAATCGAATTGTGGAATTTTCGTGTAATGACTCCTTAAAAAAAATTGATTTCATTCTACAACACATCATTAAAAGGATTATAAATAGATTAACTCAACTATAAACATAGATTCTAACCTGAATTTAGTTGAGCGTTTCCTCCTCGTCTTGCTACTAGGGTTTTCTTGATTTTCTTTCTTTTGTTTTCTTGTTTCTTTCTTTCTAGTTGCTCACGTTTTTGCTGCTGCTCTTTCTCCTCTTGATTTTCTTTCTTTTATTTTTTCTTTGTTTTCTTGTTTTAGGTTTTCCCCCTCCCTTTTCTTTTCTTGAAAACGTTCCCTACCCCAAAGAAGTGGGCTTGGCCCATTTTATGTTACGACTCAGCCTTCGGGATCAGTGGCTGGTTCATCACCTTCTGTAGTTATGCGCCCAACAGAGCAGAATTTGATTAGAGCAACAAAGGGAAAGTGAGGCAGTAGTTACAGAGATATCTTCAGCCCTTAAGAGACTTGTTTAGGTCGTTATGGTAGATACATGTGGAGTGCTATGTGCGGATAGCATTGTGTTAGGTGTGGATTAGAAAACATGGGTAGTTGAAAAGGGTAAGTCTGGGGACGAGAAAATGGTGAGCCTTAGAATTTATAACAGTTGGGACCTTGGATGCAAGGCCGTCTTGAGTGGATGATTTTACGGTTGGTCTTTGTCGAAGTACTTGGTATGCGTGAAATATATTGTGGGATAATTCCAGGGGTAGCTGTGAGGATTATTTGCCTCTGGTTGAGTGAGTATTATAATAGCTACCATTTCAGTATTCGGATGACGCCTTATGAAGCCTTGTATGGGCGGAAGTGTAGGTTGCCGGTCGATTGGTTCGATGTTGGCAAGGTTCAGATAGTTGGTCCATACTTGATTCAGCAGGATGTGGATAAGGTGAAGCTTATCCAGAAGAGGTTATTAGCAGCTCAGAGTCAACAGAAGTCGTGCGGATAATCGGCGTCGACACTTGGAGTTCAGGTTGACGGTGGGTCTTCTTGAAGGTACCACCCCGGAAGGGTGTGACGAGATTTGGAAAGCAGGGGAAACTTAGCCGAGGTACTTTGGGCCTTTTCAGATCGTTTGTAGAATAGGCCAGGTTGCCTATAAGTTAGCACTGCCGTCCGACTTAGGAGACAGTACGTCCGGTCTTCCATATTGCTATGTTTCGGAAGAGTATCGGAGATCCATTCAGAGTGTTCCCAGTTAATGATGACCAAGTTGGAAATGGTAACCCCGAGATTTTTGAAAACTGAAGCAATGACAGAAATGTGGTACGTATATTAGGAAGAGTTCGAGTGTTCGAGGAGGGTACGACAAGTAAGAAAAGAGGCGAAGATGTGTTAAGAAGATGAAAGTATCCTTTGGACCATGGGTGGAGCTAATAGTATTGTTATACGCTTTAGAGATGATTCTTCGTTGGCTTGGATGTGAGTTTTTGCGCGTATGTTGTATTATTGCCATGTGTGGCATAATTGGTTCCGTAAGTATAGTAGGGAAGACTATACCGGCACAGGTATGTTTGGAGACTTAGAAGGAACATTCGGGATGAATGTTTCTAAGGGGGGAAGAATGTTACACCCCGTAGTTTCAGGGTATGTATATGAGGACTACGTACGAGAATACGACATTAAAAATTGGAAAGGAAGAAAGATGTGATTTTTTGGACGGAAAAGTTTCCGGATTTTTGTGGAGGAAAAAGGTTCGTTAATGGGAATTGGATTCCCAGATTTGGTATTCGGACATCTGGGATTATTTTAGAATTATGGAATTTTATTTCCGGAATTGGTCACGTGGGGCCCACGGGGAAAATTTACGGTTTTGTGGGGCCCACTTTATTTTCGGATTTTTGGCATTACGGATATTTTTTTCGGAAGATGAAATATTTTGGACGAGTAGGGGGCGACACGTGTCACCCCCATGTGGCCCTATTGGCCGAAATTAAGGGTGGCTTGGACGTTTTTTGAGCCACATGTCTCATTGTTGTGGTAGCCACATGTCTCATTGTTGTGGTGGACACTTGGTTGGAAGACTCCACTCCCACATGGACCAAATCCTCACCATACACTTGCTTTGATCCTAGCCATTGATTTCTCTATAAATACCCCCCTTGTTGCAAGACTTTATTCATCCCTCACTTGAAATATTTTTCCAAGGCAAAAATTCCCCCTCCCTCCCTTTGTGGTTCTCGTCAACACCCCCTCTTGTGAAAGAATTTCTTCAAGTATTGTTATAATCCCATATACCTTAGCCTAAAATCCCTTGTAGTATTCCAAAGTTATCTTTATACTAAGAGCCCGAAAACACTACTTTATTCCAATAGTCGCAAAAATGAAACCCTAGGGAAATCTTCATAGTTGGATGAAGTGTTAAGATAAGTTGTTTAGAAACTTCTAAGGGTTGCTTGGAGCGGGTTGGAGCGTAAGGATTAGGAGCTAAACTTTGCTCAGGATCGACTTATAAAACTTGGATAATTTTGGGCTTATCGAGGTAATGATCTTATCCCCCTATTGTAATTGGAAATTACATGTTGTAGTAATGTATAGTTGAGTATACTATATATAGAATGAATATTGTTAATAATTGAACTGTATTTACATTGGGTATGTATTCTGATGAGACTTGTAGTATTATTGTGGGGCAGAATTGTACACATCCGGTTAGACATGTAATCCCCTGGGAGTTGTTGGCCTGGTAGCGGGCCTTGATAGTGGAGGTTATTTATGTGGTTACGGGGGGGAGGTGCTGCCGAATTTTCCGTAGAATATGGAACCTTGTACTTAGAAATATTCTACGAAGGGATCTAGAAGTTAATAAACGTTTTATGGCCATTATAGGTTGAAGTACTACGAGTAGCGTATTCTACTTGAAGGGTGGAAAAGGCTAGAAGGGTTATAGTACTTTGGAGCATTTTGCTTATTGTCGATAATCGTCGCGAGGTATGTGAACCTCTTCCTATCCTTTCTAGCATGATTGTTGTGAAAGATATATAGTCACGGTAGGCACGTGTGTTTAAAGGAATTTGATTTTCCTTTTGTGTCCTTGACTTGATTCCAAAGTTAAGTGACTTGTTATGAAATATTAAGGACTTGAATTATGTTAAAAAGTTGTAAAACCTCATTCATGAGTAATGGGTGTGTGGTCTTTTAAAGAATAAAGTTATCTTGATTTCGAAAATGAGAATAGTTGTCCTTGGTTGGTTTAAAACATAAAGTGTTATAATAACTTTATGGGAAGTTATTTATAACGACTTTATGAAAACAAAAGAATGGTTTTATCATTGGATTTAAAATGATAACTTGACATTTTAAAAGTTGGAGGTTGGTTTCCTTAAAAGATATGATTTAAAGATTAGGAGACTGATTTTTGAAAGTAAAGAGACTTGACTTATAAACAACTTGATTTTGGGAAAGGAGAAGTAACTTGATTTAAAGGTATATGTTACTTGTTTTTAAAAGAGTAAGACACTTGGTTTAAAAAGTATATTGCTACTTGACTTTAAAAAGGAAAAGTGTCTTTGTTTTAAAGAAAGACATGGTTTTGTCTTAAAATGGTTTAAAAAGGAAGGCATGCTTTTGTCTTAAGATTGGTTTAAAAAGAAGGTATGGAAATTGTTTTGGTTTACTTAAAAAGATAGTTACTCTATTTTGATACTACGAGTATCGTGTGACTTTTGTGAAAGAAATTGATCTTTTTAAAGAGTTAAAGTATGTAGTACGTTGGGGTTAAAACCCGGATTTGTTGACATCAAATAAAAGTACCTTGTGTGAGTAACTTGCCTATGTTTTGCTTGTGATAGCCTTGTAATACTTTCTTGTTGGTTTGATAAGTAAACATGTTATGATGCTACGTGTGTTAGCGTCTTGTGATGTTTGTGTAAAGGGGGTTTTTCTTGTTGTGCTTATGTTGTTTAACGATAAGCGTTGTCTTGGTATTATATCACTTACCCCACGACTTGTTATGGCGCGGGTTAGCTACCCCGTCGAGGAATACCTCATGCGGGTCCATGTGACTATCGGGTGCGGGAGTTCGGGATGATCACTCGGGTGTGTTACGCGTCACGAGAATACCTCATGCGGTCCGTGAGGCCCGTGCAGTGCGGAGTCGAGGAAGATGTCGCGGGTTAGCTACCCCGATCACGAGTACCTCATGCGGGCTATGTGGCTATCACGAAGTGCGGTGAGTTCGGGTTAGACGCCTGATGATCTTGAGGAGAGTGGCCCTGCTTCGATCATATGGCGGTCTAGAAAGACCTCGCGATACATTTTTATAGCATTATTGGTACGGTAGGTCCTAGTAGTTGGTTATGCCTTCGTACTTACCCTGTACGGTTTTATGACACAGGTGGGACCTGGTGTTCATGTGTACTCCTTGGTTTTGTTATATCATAGACTGCCGGCAGTGAGGAAGGAATTCCACGGGCATGATTGATATGGTGGGCGTGAGACCCACGGTTATATTTGAGTGATGACTTTGAGGGCGTGAGTCACGACTTGACATATTTGCTTACATATTGTGTATCGTAGTTTGGTTATCATATATGTCTCTGTTTTATATAGACTATTATGATTTCATTTCTTGTATTTTGATTTCACATACTTGGTACTGTTATCGACCTCGCTTGAGTGCGTTAAATCCGCGTGTAAGTACACGATTGTTGATCCTCGCTCATAGGATCACGATTCAAGATTTTAGGAAACTCCGTTTCTCCGTAGGCTTATCTTTTGGTATGATTCCACGAGATTATAGGTACTTGTACATTCGGGGTATAGCGAGCCACATCCGTCATAGTTGTTATAAAAATTCTTAGAAGTGCATGTAATCTTGTTGTGGGAAGGGTTTGTAAAGGATGTAAGCGCTCAAGTTTTTATTTATATATCTGAGAAGGTAACCGTTTTGGTTGCTTTGTTTTCTTATTTCACTGTTTATCTTTTATGAGTTTTTATTTCCGCTGATTTTCTCTGATGTTGTATCACTAGGGTGCCCGGGGTAAGGCACCAGTCGCGGGCCCAAGGTCGGGTCGTGACATTGATCTTGGTAAGATTCGTGCACGATTGTACACAGCTGAGACCAAATTTCAAAGGCTAAACATGGGAACCTCCAAACTGGATGAAATTTTAAACTTCAGCAATCCCACAAGGACTGGGCTTGGTTATCATTCTCTAAGAAAAAATTGATACTTCCAGGATCCATAGTCCAACTGAGAGGATAAAATTCATCAAAGAAAATACTTGTAACTCTCAGAGCCCTATGATTGGATCGAAGTTTGTATGTAGCTTCTGTAAAAAGTCAGGACAACTCATACCCTACTGCTACAAGCTTTAAAATTTTGCTCTCTGTCTATTGCCTAAAGTGTTGTCACCAATGTTTTCCAACATCACTGACAACATTCAAAGTAACAAGCCTGGAAGCGGATGGAAGACAAGGTTTAAGAAGGAGTGGGTACCCAAACTAAATCTAAAATGTAATGTGTGTATAACTGACTTGCGTACTAACATTACAGGTTCTTGGTACTTCGATAGTGGCTGCTCATGTCATATGACAGGTACTAAAAGTCTCTTGAATGAGTATGGAGCATTCAATGGAGGGTATGTAACCTTTGGAGGAGGAAGTAAGAGTAAGATTATTGGTAGAAGAACTCTTAATGTTCCGAATGTACCAGCCTTGAAGAATGTGCTTCATGTAGAAGGTTTAGTTTTTAATCTCCTTAGCATAAGCCAACTATGTGATGGCGATCTAGAGGTGAAATTCAACAAACTTAGATGCAAAGTTATAGATTCTGCAAACAAGTGTGTTATGTTAGGAACCCGAACCAGAGATAACTGCTATCTAGTAGGTAGAGAAGAGGTTTGCAACTCCGCAGAGGTAGGTGACTTGACACTTTGGCACCAGAAATTGGGACATGTCAACTATGACACTGTTAAGTCCATTTTAGGACTGTTTTAGAGTTTATTTTAGGAGTTTTTTAATTGTCGTTTTAGTGTTTTTGTGCAGTATTACGCTTTGTTTATTTTGTTTTCAGATTATTAGCGACCTTGGTGGGAAATGACAATATGATGGTAAATTGAGCTAAATTGGAGGATGGGAAGGCACAATGAAGACTCCAGACATCAACAAAAAGTCCCCGAAATAAATGGACGAAATCTGGCCAGAAAAGGGTGAAGGGCCGCGGTCGAAGTCATTAGAGTCGCGGCCCCAAAATTCCAAAAGCTGAAATTCACAACACCAAACGAAGAGCCGCGGCCCAGAAACGAAGGGCCGCGGTCCCGACGCGTGTTTTTGGCGAAATAAGCTGATTTTAGCAGGGGTAAAGTGGTCTGAAAGAAGGTTCTTTTGGGGAGAATATAAAAGCCTAAGGAAGGGTTTTATCGGGGGGATATCTTGAGTCATAGAAGATACTTTTGGGTGAAGGCAAGGATTGGAGACTTTGTTCAAGTGACTTTCTTTTCCTTTTGTTGTTTAATTCAGTTTATGTTGAAGTTTGTATTAGTTCTTAGCATGACAATGTCTAGGAGCTAATCTCTTTATTTAGGGTTTTCGTTGAATCTTCTTGAAACTCTTTCTATTAAGTCAATGCATTGTTAATGACTTTTTCTTCGATTATTTAAGATCTATTCAATTTGTATCGATTGTGTGAGAATTAATTGATCACTAGTTTTCATAACATATATGATTTCGAATCGATATCCGAAAGGAGAGATTTGAATATGCTATAATTGAATAGACATAGGTTAAAATTGTGGACGAAAGTACCCCGATATTTGTGTAGTGTTTAAGGTCATTGTTCTTAATCTTCTTATGTGGTAAAATCTATCATAGAAATATAGAAGGTTTCTGCATAGGTTGAGTTTTATATGTCCTAACCGGAATATATAATATGTTAGTTGACCTCCTATCTTAATAAGAAGAAAAATAATTAGCATTGCATTAACACGTGAAAGAGTGGACAGTAGAGGATATTGAAAGCCCTAATTCTCTACATAACTATTTTAAACCCCTTAGTATTATCAGCTTTAGAAATTACTTTACTTAGTTATAACTCTTAGTTAAACTCCAAACTAAATTACGATCACCAAATATATACCATAATTTAGTTGTTCGGTGCTTGATAACCAGTCCCTAAGGACAATAACTCGGTCTTCCTTACTATATTACTTGAAGCGACACGTACACTTGCGTTGAGCACGTGGAAATCGCTTAACAAATTTTTGGCACCGTTGTCGGGGACTGGCGTACATCAATATCGAATTAGCTAATCTTATTTCTAATTTGATTTTTTTTAAACACACTTTTACCTTGATTTGTTTGTTTTGATTGTGATCAAATTTCAGGTACCATAGTTTATGCGTAGCAGAAGAGGAGCAAACACACTTGTTCCTCTAAACCCAGAAATTGAGAAGGCGTGCAAACAGAACAGGAGGAAACAAAAGACTAGATGATTCAGTTATAATGGCAAACCAGCGGAACCAGAATGGGCCGAATGATGATATACCAGCAGCCATGGGACAAGTCCCAAATCCTGCAGAGAGGAGCTTGGGAGACTACGTTCTACCAACGGTTATGGGGGAACAAACATGCATAAGGCTCCCAGCGATAGGAGCCAATAATTTTGAGATCAAACCTGCTATTTTGAGTATGGTGCAGAACACAGTCCAGTTTGGAGGATTGCCATCGGAGGATCCACATATGTACATTGCAAATTTCCTGGAGTTGTGCGCCACATTCAAATACAATGGTGTTAGTGATGATGTCATTCGGTTGAGGCTATTCCCCTTTTCACTCAAGTACAGAACAAAGGTTTGGTTGAACTCCTTTCCCACAGACTCCGTATTCACATGGCAGGATCTAGCCCATAAATTTTTAGCGAAGTTCTTTCCACCATCAAAGACAGCAAGGCTCAGGGGAGAGTTAAACAATATTCATCAGATGGATGGAGAGTCATAATATGATGCTTGGAAACGTTTCAAAGATATGCAAAGGGTGTGGGTTGGAGCAGTGGAATCTGGTGCACAATTTCTATAATGGCTGGAATGGGACTACCCGAACTATCATAGATGCATCTGCCGGTGGTACCTTCATGAAGAGAATATCCCATGAGGCTCATGATTTACTAGAGGACATGGCAACGAACAATCACTAGTCAGATGATAGAGGAGCAAGCAGCAGAAAGGTTCTTGGGGTACAGGAATTAGATGTCATCACTGCTCTGAATGCTCAGGTTGCTCTTTTGACAAAGCAGTTGCAACAGAACAATATGTTCGTAAATGTGGTTCAGACTCTAGTGGGATGTGAGATTTGTGGTGGACCGCACACGTTCGATCAATGCCCAGCAGTGGATCCTAATGATATCCCTATGGATCAAGCTCAGGTTCATGCAGTGGGAAATTTTCAGCTGCCATACAACAACCAATTCTCCAACACATACAATCCAGGGTGGAGCAATCACCCTAATTTTTCTTGTAGAAACAATCAGCCTCAGCAGCCTCAATTTCAGGGGCAATATCAGCATATCAATCCATCTCCCCAAGGGAATTTTCAACAACAGCAGAGCAGCCAAGCCACATCTTCACGCGGCCCGGACCGCGGTTCAAGCGAGCGAGAATGAGTTGCAAGCATCTTTGTTGACCCTAACAAACTTTCAGACTCAGTTCATGACAGAAACTAGATCATCTATCAGGAGTTTGGAGACGCAGGTGGGACAACTGGCTAATATGATAAACAACGAGCGCGGGAATCTCCCTGCAATCTTGTGTGAACCCAAAAACGATGTCAGGCCATTAATTTGAAGAGTGGTAAACAAGTTGAATCAAGTGTGCAACCACCATCTGCAGAGGGTAAGGGAGAATCTGGTGATGCAACGGATCCAAAGGGGCAAGTAGTCACAGAAAACCATCCAACACCAAAGAGAGGGCCACCAGCAAGTAATGAAAGGCCTCAGGTTAAGATTCTATACCCCCAGAGACTCAGAAAAAAATCTCTTGACAAGCAATTTTCTAAGTTTTTGGAGGTCTTTAAGAAGTTGCATATCAACATTCCGTTTGCTGAAGCCTTGGAGCAAATGTCAAGTTATGTTAAGTTCATAAAGGAGATCCTCTTTAAAAAGAGAAAGCTAGAGGAGTATGAAACAGTGGCATTAACTAAGGAATGCAGTGCCATATTACAGAGAAAGTTGCCCCAGAAGTTGAAATATCTGGGAAGCTTCACCATCCCTTGCACTATAGAGAATTTTGAATGTCAGCAAGCTCTATGTGATTTGGGGGCGAGTATTAATTTGATGCCTTATTCCGTGTTTTGCAAACTTGGAGTGGGGGAAGCAAAGCCTACAACCATCACTTTACAGTTGGCTAATCGTTCCATTGTACACCCCAGAGGTATTATTGAAGATGTGTTGGTGAAGGTAGATAAGTTTATTTTTCCCGCTGACTTCATTATCCTGAACATGGAAGAAGACGAACTTGTGCCCCTTATTCTTGGGAGACCATTTTTAGCAACAGGGCAGGCACTTATAGATGTTCAGAAAGGTGAGTTGAAATTGCAAGTCCAGGGAGAAGAGGTGATCTTTAATGTATTCAAGGCAACAACTTACCCAAGATCAAGTGATAGTTGTTTTGCGATTGATGTAATTGAAGAAGTAGTTTCTGAGAGAAGTTTCAGGAGTACTGATGCTCTTGAAGTGGTGTTGACACAATGTGATGAAGATACTAGTGATGATGCAGAGTTAACGAAACATGTGAATTGAATGGATTCCTATGGGCCTTGCTATAGGAAGAAGTATGAGGAGCTCAGAAAGGTGTCAGAGAGGCCATTTCCTTCCATAGAGAAAGCTCCAGCGCTAGAGTTGAAGACTCTATCAGATCATTTGCACTATAAGTATCTTGGTGAGAATGAAACTTTGCCAGTGTTTGTATCTACTCATCTATCTAAGGTGGAGGTTGAAAAATTATTGAGAGTGTTGAGGGCTCACAAGCTTGCTATTGGGTGTACACTGACTGACATTAGAGGGATAAGTCCTTCAACAGTGATGCATAAAATTTGTCTAGAAGATGAGAGCAAACCTTCCATTGAGGCACAAAGAAGACTGAATCCAACAATGGAGGAGGTAATTAGAAAGGAAATCTTAAAATGGCTTGATGCTGGGGTAATCTACCTTATTTCTGACAGTGCATGGGTAAGTCTTGTGCAAGTGGTGCCCAAGAAAGGTGGTATGACTGTGGTAACCAATGAAAAGAATGAGTTTATTCCATCTAGAACAATTACAAGATGGAGAATTTGCATTGACTATCGCAAGCTGAACAAGGCAACCAGGAAGGACCATTTTCCCCTGCCCTTTCTAGATCAGATACTTGACAGACTTGCAGGGCACAACTATTACTGCTTCTTGGATGGTTACTCTGGTTATCACCAAATTGCAATATCACCAGAAGATCAAGAGAAGACTACCTTCACATGCCCCTATGGTACGTTTGCCTTCAGAAGAATGCCATTGGGTTTTGCAATGCACCTGCTACTTTTCAGCGTTGTATGATGGTCATCTTCTCTGACATGGTGGAGAGAACCATAGAGATTTTCATAGATGATTTTTCTTCTTTGGATCCTCTTTTGATGAATGTTTGAAGCACTTAGAAGCAGTGTTGCAGCGTTGTGAAGAATCAAACCTTGTACTAAATTGGGAGAAATGTCACTTTATGGTGAAAGAGGGTATTGTCCTTGGCCACAAAATATCCAGCCAATGCATTGAGGTAGACAGGGCGAAGATTTTAGTGATTGAAGATCTGCCACCTCCAATATCTGTGAAAGGGGTTAGAACTTTCCTTGGGCACGTTGGTTTCTATAGAAGGTTCATCAAATACTTCTCAAAGATTTCAAAACCTCTTTCCACCTTGCTGATGAATGGAGTCATATTTGACTTCAATGAGGAGTGCATGGCTGCTTTTCAGGCACTCAAAGAGAAGTTAATTTCAGCATCGATAGTCATGGCACCAGACTATGAACTCCCATTTGAATTAATGTGCGATGCAAGTGACTATGCAGTGGGAGCAGTTCTTGGGCAGCGGGTTGATAAAGTGTTACGGTCCATTTACTATGCTAGTAAAACTTTAAATGATGCACAATTGAATTATGCAACCACAGAGAAGGAGTTGCTAGTCATATTATACGCATTCGAGAAGTTCAGGCCATACTTAATAGGGAACAAGGTGATAGTGTACACTGATCACGCTGCTATCAAGTATTTGATGACAAAGAAGGATGCAAAACCCCGCCTTATCCGATGGGTGCTGTTATTACAAGAATTTGACATGGAGATCCGCGATAAGAGGGGACATAAAACTTGGTTGTAGACCACCTATCAAGGCTTGAAGTTAAAGAAAGTTAGAACACCAAAGACGTGCAAATAAATGACCATTTCCCAGACGAGCAATTGTTTCAGGTAAGTGTTAATTCAAATTTACCTTGGTATGCTGATTTTATTAATTTTCTTGTAGCTAAGGTTGTGCCACCAGAGATGATAAGACAACAAGTAAAAAAATTCTAATCAGAGGTGAAACATTACTATTGGGAGGAGCCGATTCTATACAAGCATTGTGTTGATCAAGTCATTAGACGTTGTGTGCCTGAAGAGGAAATGCACCAAATTCTCACTCATTGTCACACTTTACAATGTGGTGGGCATTTTGGGGCTTCAAGAACAGCGACTAAGGTGCTACAAAGTGGATTCTATTGGCCAACACTGTTCAAGGATGCCAATGTTTTTGTGAAAGCTTGTGACCGATGTCAGCGAACGAGGAATATCTCAGGGCGGAATGAAATGTCTTTAAATGGTGTACTTGAGGTAGAGCTCTTTGATGTTTGGGGGATTGACTTCATAGGCCCATTCCCACCATCTTTCGGATACAAATACATCTTGCTTGCAGTGGATTATTTATCCAAATGGGTTGAGGCAGTGGCTACTACAGAGAATGACAGTAATACTATTGTGAAATTCCTCCAAAAGAACATATTCACAAGGTTTGGTACTCCTAGAGCCCTCATTAGCGATGAAGGAAGTCATTTTTGTAATAATCAGCTTGACACTCTACTGGCCCGCTATGGAGTTTACCATCAAATTGCCCTGCCATATCATCCTCAGACAAATGGGCAAGCTGAAATCTCAAATAGAGCGGTAAAAAGCATATTGGAGAAAATAGTGGACAACTTGATCGGTGTATTTTATATACACTTTTTGAGTCGTTTTTAGTTAGTCTTTTGTCCATTTTTGTGCAAATACGTGTCGTCTTAGGATAGATTTTCTTTCTTTTGAGTCAAATTGGTTAAAGTGGCCCTTTGGCGGAAAAGGAGCGAAAAGAGGGCAAAAGTGAAGGTTCCAGAGCTTAAAATGCGAGAAAGTGGCGAACCAGGCACGGACAAGGGCCAGCGCCGCGGCGCCTCCAGACAGCAGAGTGCAGCGCGCTAATCTCGAACAACCGCAGAACTTAGGCGCGCTGGCCGTGCTGAAAATCAGGTTTTAGACGAAATTATGGGTCAGGCCTAAAGGAAAACCTTAATGTCGGTTTGGAGGCTATAAAAAGAGAACCCTAGGCAGTTTTTAAGGGTTCCCTTCTTGCCAATAACACAACACTTCTTGGAGTTCAAGATTGGAGACTATTACTTAGTAATTTCTTTTCTTTCTTTTACTTTATTTCAGTTTTATGTTGGATATTGAATTAGTTCTTGTCATGTCAATGGCTAGGAACTAATTCTAATATAGGGTGTTCCATGTCAATTCACTTGAACCTTATTTTATGAATTAATGCATGTTATGGTTGTTCTTCTTATTGTTGAGATTTATCCAATAGATGATTTGATTGTTTGGTAATTAATTGATCACTAATTATCATTATTTATATGATTTCTAATCAAACTCCGAAAGGAGGAGGTTGTGACTATGCTATAGTTGGGTAGACATAGGTCGAATTGGAGATGAAAATACCTCAATTACTTGTGTAGCATTAATAGGGTTTTTGTTCTTAATCCTCCTATAGAGTCATCCTTATCAGAAAGGTAGAAAAGGAGCGCTCTTTGGGGTTGAGTGTTTATATAGCCTTAACGGGAGTATAAAATGAATTAGTAAACCGCTATCTCCAAGAAGAAGAACCATAGTTAATTGCATTAGTAAGTAATATAAGTGGATAGTTGAGGAGACTTGGAAGCCTATTTTCATCATCATCAAGTAAACACATAGTTAATTAGTCGTTATAATTATTAGTCATAACCAACAACTCAAATATCGGTCACGAATAGATAACAAAGAATAGAAGTTGGTACTTGAACACTAATCTCTGAGGACGATAACTCGGTCTTCAAAGACTATATTACTTGACTCGACAACGTGCACTTGCGTTAAAGTGTGTGCATTAAATCGCGCATCAAGTTTTTGGCGTCGCTTAGGGATTGGCGTAGTTCAATATCAATTTTATCTATTCTTAATTTCTAATTTGGTTTTATTTTTCTTATTTATTTATTTATTACGTTCTTTTTATTATTTTTGTGAGAACCAGTTGTCGTGATCCGTTGTTGGTTTTGATTCATCTCAGGGATCCTGAAGACATGGATTACTACTATCAATATGATAAAGCTCCAACCCCACAAGAAAAGAGGGAAGAGTTCTGGCGATCATACTCGGTTTGACTAGGTATCAAACTCGGTTCATGGGCCGAAAGCGAGAATGTCCTTGAAGAAGTTGGAAAGCATAAATAGGACAACTTCGCGATCATGTTGAACAGCGAATTGCAAGAAAAGCAATCTGCACATGTGGGAGGAAGTATGGAAGCACAATGTCAGGCGATTGACCTGAAGAATGCCGAATCAGTGGAGATGGAAAGTTCGCGGCGGCAGCGTGCGGCGCTGATGAAAGCGGTCGCGGCGTGAAGATTACGAGCAGTGCGAGTTTGGCCAGGGCCGCGGCGCCCAGAGCCCAGAAGCCGAAAAAGTGGTAGAAGCTGTTGTGAACGCACCCCAGGTGAAGATACCATATCCCCAGAGGCTAAAAACATGTGCTCTTGACAAACAATTCTCTAAATTTGTGGAAATTCTCAAACAATTGCAACTCAATATCCCGTTTGCTGAAGCACTAGAGCAGATGCCGAGCTATGTAAAGTTCATGAAGGATATTCTTAGCAAAAAAAAGAGGATAGAGGACTACGAAACAGTGGTGTTGACTGAAGAATGTAGTGCCATCCTACAGAGAAAACTACCTCGGAAATTACAAGATCCAGGGAGCTTCACCATACCATGCACCGTTGGAAAGTTTGAATGTCAGCAAGCATTGTGCGATCTGGGGGCAGGCATAAATCTGATGCCTTATCTAGTTTTCTGCAAACTTGGAATGGGAGAAGTTAAACCTACAAACATCACTTTGCAGTTAGCTGACCGTTTCATAGTCCATCCTAGATGAGTCATCGAGGATGTATTGGTGAAGGTGGACAAGTTCATTTTTCCCGCTGATTTCGTTATCTTAGACATAAAAGATAACGACATAATCCCCATCATACTTGGCAGACCCTTCTTAGCCACGTGACGGCGAGCTCATCGATGTTCACAAAGGGGAGTTGAAGATTCGGGTGGAAGAAGAAGAGGTGATTTTCAATGTTTTTCGGGCAACAACTTTTCCAGATGCCAATGATAACTGCTCGGCCATTGATATTATCGAAGATGCAGTGTCGGCAAAAGGGTTCAGAAATGATGATACGCTTGAAGAAGTACTGACCAAATGGGATGATAGTAGTGGAAGCGACCCAAGGTTGATGGAGTATGCAAATTGGATGAATGCTTATGAGAAATGGGATAGGCGGAGGTACGAAGAGCTTGGACAGATGCCAGAAAGATCAATACCATCCACAGAGAAGGCTCCAGAGTTAGAGTTAAAAATCCTACCCAATCATTTACAACACCAATATCTAGGTGAAGATAAATCCTTACCAGTGATCATTTCATGCCACCTATCCAGCAGAGGCGATAAGTTCTTTGAGAGTCTTGAGGCTCAAGTGTGCCATTGGGTGGACATTAGCAGACATAAAGGGGATAAGTCCGTCAACAGTAATGCATAAGATCCGGCTAGATGAGGAGAGCAGACCATCCATTGAGGCACAAAGACGACTAAACCCAAACATGAAAGAGGTAGTCAGAAAGGAAATCACGAAATGGCTCGATCTTTGGATTAATTTATCCTATATCGGCGGTAGCATGGGTGAGTCGATGCAAGTGGTACCCAAAGGGTGGAATGCGGTGGTGACCAACGAAAGGAATGAACTCATTCCTTATAGAGCGATTCTTGGATGGAGAATCTGCGTACTCATCGCAAGTTGAACAAGGCAACCAGAAAAGACCACTTTCCGTTGCCATTTCTAGATCAGATGTTGGATAGACTTGCGGGGCACAACTACTACTGTTTTCTGGATGGTTACTCAGGGTATCATCAGATTGCGATAGCACCAGAAGATCAGGAAAAGACAACTTTCACCTGCCCTTTTGGTACATTTGCATTCAGAAGGATGCCATTCGGGCTTTGCAATGCACCTGCGACCTTTCAGAGGTGTATGATGGCAATTTTCTCAGACATGGTGGAGAGGACTATAGAGATCTTTATGGATGATTTTTCGGTCTTTGGAGCATCGTTCGACGAATGTTTGAGGCACTTAGAAGCTGTGTTAAGCCGATGTGAAGAATCTAACCTTGTGCTAAACTGGGAGAAGTGCCATTTCATGGTAATGAAGGATTGTCTGGGACACAAAATATCAAACCAAGGTATTGAGGTAGACAAAGCAAAGATTTCGATGTCGAAAATCTCCACCTCCATGATCAACAAGGAGTCAGAAGTTTCCTTGGGCATACGGGTTTCTATAGAAAATTCATCAAAGATTTTTCAAAGGTTTCAAAACCCCTTTCCACATTGCTAATGACGGGAGTTGGTTTTGACTTCAATAAGGAATGTTTGACCGCTTTTCAGACACTCAAGAAGAAGCTTATTTCAGCACCCATAGTCATTGCACCAAACTGGGAGCTCCCATTTGAACTAATGTGCGATCTGGCGATTATGCGATGGGAGCGGTGCTTGGACAGAGAATCGAAAGGTATTTAGATCCATTTACTATGCTAGTAAAACTCGAATGACCTTTATTAAATTACGCGACTACAGAAAAAGAATTACTAGCAATAGTGTATGCATTTGAGAAATTCAGGCCATACTTGATTGGAAATAAGGTGATAGTATACACTGACCATTCTGCCATAAAGTACTTGATGACAAAGAAGGATGCAAAACCTCGCCTCATTCGATGGGTATTGCTACTACAAGAATTCGACGTGGAAATTCGTGATAAGAAAGGGCGAGAATTGATTTGCGGACCACTTGTCAAAAATTTGGAGAACACGAGCGAGAACACGAGGATGCGGATAAATGATCACTTTCGCACGAGCAATATTTTGAGTAAGTGCGAATTTTAATTTACCTTGGTACGCTGATTTTGTTATTTTCTTGCAGCTAAGGTAATACCCTCAGAATTGACAAGACAGCAAGTGAAAAGGTTTTACTCCGAAGTAAAGCACTACTATTGGGAGGAGCCGATGTTATACAAACATTGTGCCGATCAAGTCATCAGGCGATGTATACCAGAGGAGAAGATGCACCAGATTCTCACTCATTGCCATACCCTACCATGTGGTGGACACTTTGGGGCATCGAGAACAGCGGCAAAGGTACTGCAAAGCGGGTTCTATTGGCCAACACTTTTTAAGGATGTCCATGCCTTTGTGAAGAGATGTGATAGTTGTCAGAGAACAGGGAACATTTCAAGACGAAATGAAATGCCTTCGCAAGGGATATTGGAAGTGGAACTATTTGATGTGTGGGGAATCGATTTCATGGGTCCATTCCCGCCGTCCTTTGGAAATCAATATATCCTTCTGGCAGTGGACTATGTGTCCAAATGGGTAAGCGAGCCTGAAAAGACAGCGATGAAGCGTGCAAAGATTCCTTCAAAAGAACATTTTCACAAGGTTCGGCACTCCGAGGGCCATCATCAGTGACGAAGGAAGTCACTTTTGCAACAGGCAGCTGAATTCATTGCTTTCCCGATATGGAGTCTACCACCGCACCACAACTGCCTACCACCCTCAAGCGAATGGGCAAGCAGAAGTGTCAAATAGGGAAATAAAGAGCATATTGGAAAAGACAGTGAATAGCTCAAGGAAAGATTGGTCTATCAAACTGGATGACGCACTGTGGACATATAGAACAGCATTCAAAACACCAATAGGAATGTCACCATATAAGTTAGTTTTTGGTAAGACATGTCATTTGCCAGTAGAGTTGAAACATAGAGCGTATTGGGCAATAAGGAAGCTAAACATGGATGCCAAAGCGAGGCGTAAGAGGCTACTACGGTGGCGAGTTGGATGGTCGAACTGGCGCCTATGACAATGCAAAGATCTACAAGGAACGAACGAAAGTATGGCACGACAAGAGGTTGATACCAAAAGACTTCCAAGAAGGACAACAAGTGCTTTTATTCAACTCAAGGTTAAAATTATTTCCAGGCAAGTTAAAATCGCGTTGGACAGGACCATACACGGTGGTAAGAGTATTCCCATATGGTGCAGTTGAAATAAAAGGGAGAGAGGGAGCCTCATTCAAGGTAAACGGACAGAGGTTAAAACCATATTTGATCAGTGAAATGGAATATATATGAACTTAGTAACCTCTCTCACCCTAAAATGATAAGGAACTTGCGTCCGGCTAAAAGACGTTAAAGACAGCGCTCCTTGGGAGGCAACCCAAGGTATTTCAATTTATTTACTTTAATGCAATTAGTCTTTACTTAGAACAGTCTCACGGAGGTAGTACTATGTGTTGTGATGACAGGTGCAAGGCAAAAACTTGGAGGGCGAAAACTGAAGATAAGCCAATGATTTCCAGAAAATCGTGAGGCCTTGCTTCAGAGCGAACGCGGCGCCAAAAGATCGGAAGTGGCGCGAAGTTTAGCGCCCGCGCCAGAGGCGGTCGCGGAGCCATAACGGAAAAATCTAAATTCTTGGACGACGCCCAAATCCGACGACCCTTTCTCCAAATCAAAAATCCTGAGCCCCTCCCCTCTCACGGGATTCAATGCACTATCCACCGCCACCGCCACCATTTTAAACCAAGTTTGTAAGTGTCTTGTTTCTTTTATTGTCTTTGAGTCTTGCACACATTGGGGACAATGTGTGATTTAAGTTTGGGGGGTGTCTTATTTGTATCTTATTGTTGTAGTATGTTTGAGTCTTTTTGATTTGTTTTGTGTATTTTTGAGTCATACAAATTTTTCTTTTGAGTCATAATTGTCTGTCAAAGATCATGCATGCTGTAGTTACTAGAAACACCTAGTGAAGTAAGGTGGAATAATGTAATGGAATTAGAAGCAACTATCTAAACACTTAGGTTAGATATGCCAAAAACTCATGAAATCTGTCTATTTGGGGTTTCTTGCTTGAATTGTGCATGTTAAATGATTAAAAACCTATGTGTATGATTGTTTGCTATTTGAGGCGAAATAGTTAGGATATGCATGTTAGGGAGATGACTCAGGCAATTCTTTGTTAGCCAATTCTTACCACTCTTTTCTATCCCTGACATTAAAAATATCCCTAGTCTGCCCCATTGAGCCTAAACATGAAACTTTTTCTTTGACACCCTATATTTTCACACATGTGCCATAAGTAAAAATGTGAAATAGTTGGAATAGAAGGTGTTAAAAAAGAGACAAAAAGAGCGAACAAGTTTGTTTCACCCCAATAAAAAAGTAATAAGAAATAGGCAAAAGCCTAAGTTTGGGGGTGCTTGTTATTATAATACACTTCACGCTCTCAAAACAAAAGAGGGGAAAGATAGATATGAAGTGAAGGAAAGAATCAAAAGAAAATGGAAAAACATTGAAAAGCTAAAGAGCTTATGGTACACAAAATGAGCCTAAATGCCTATTTTTACCTACCCATGCCTAAGCCTACATTACAACCCTGAAAAGTCCTGAAGATCTCTTTTATGCATATCCATGATTAGTGGAGAATAGCAAGTAAACATGCCATAAGATTTTTGAAATTGACGTGCATGATTCAGTATTTTGACTTCCATTAAGTATGATAAAAATGAGTTTGCGAAATATCTAGCTTAATGTGTTTAGAATGCAAACATTTCATGCAATATGTTTCTGCATATTATTCTGCTAACCTTCATGTTTTTCTAAGTAACACCAATGCAGCAAAGTGATCAATGTCATTGAGTCTTTTTATTTTCTTTTACTTGAGTCTTTATTTCTTTCTTTTGATCTTTGCTCGAGGGCGAGCAAAGGTTAAGTTTGGAGGTATTTGATCGGTGTATTTTATATACACTTTTTGAGTCGTTTTTAATTAGTCTTTTGTCCATTTTTGTGCAAATACGTGTCGTCTTAGGATAGATTTTCTTTCTTTTGAGTCAAATTGGTTAAAGTGGCCCTTTGGCGGAAAAGGAGCGAAAAGAGGGCAAAAGTAGAGGTTCCAGAGCTTAAAATGCGAGAAAGTGGCGAACCAGGCACGGACAAGGGCCAGCGCCGCGGCGCCTCCAGACAGCAGAGTGCAGCGCCACGGTGCCTAATCTCCAGAACAGCACAGAACTTCCGGCGCCGCGGCGCCAGTAACAGGGTCGCAGTGCCGACGCGGGAAAAATCAGGTTTTAGACGAAATTATGGGCCAGACCTGAAGGAAAACCTTAATGTCGGTTTGGAGGCTATAAAAAGAGAACCCTAGGCAGTTTTTAAGGGTTCCCTTCTTGCCAATAACACAACACTTCTTGGAGTTCAAGATTGGAGACCATTACTTAGTAATTTCTTTTCTTTCTTTTACTTTATTTCAGTTTTATGTTGGATATTGAATTAGTTCTTGTCATGTCAATGACTAGGAACTAATTCTAATATAGGGTTTTCCATGTCAATTCACTTGAACCTTATTTTATGAATTAATGCATGTTATGGTTGTTCTTCTTATTGTTGAGATTTATCCAATAGATGATTTGATTGCTTGGTAATTAATTGATCAGTAATTATCATTATTTATATGATTTCTAATCAAACTCCGAAAGGAGGAGGTTGTGACTATGCTATAGTTGGGTAGACATAGGTCGAATTGGAGATGAAAATACCTCAATTACTTGTGTAGCATTAATAGGATTTTTGTTCTTAATCCTCCTATAGAGTCATCCTTATCACCGAAAGGTAGAAAGGAGCGCTACTGGGGTTGAGTGTTTATATAGCCTTAACGGAAGTATAAAACGAATTAGTAAACCCGCTATCTCCAAAAGAAGAAGAACCATAGTTAATTGCATTAGTAAGTAATATAAGTGGATAGTTGAGGAGACTTGGAAGCCCTATTTCCATCATCACTGAAGTAAACACATAGTTAATTAGTCGTTATAATTATTAGTCATAACCAACAACTCAAATATCGGTCACCAAATAGATAACAAAGAATAGAAGTTGGTACTTGAACACTAATCCCTGAGGACGATAACTCGGTCTTCAAAGACTATATTACTTGACTCGACAACGTGCACTTGCGTTAAAGTGTGTGCATTAAATCGCGCATCACAACTCGAGGAAGAACTTGTCTGTCAAGTTAGACGATGCACTATGGGCTTATAGGACGACATTCAAAACTCCCATTGGAATGTCACCCTATAGGCTAGTCTTTGGAAAAACATGTCATCTACCAGTAGAGTTGGAGCATAGGGCATATTGGGCAACGAAGCAGTTGAACATGGATGTCAAGGTTGCTGGACAGAAGAGACTATTGCGGCTGAATGAGCTTGAAGAACTTCGAAATGATGCCTATGAAAATGCAAAGATCTATAAAGAACGCACCAAGGCATGACACGACAAGAACTTGGTCCTAAAAGAGTTCCAACCTGGGAAATAAGTACTCCTATTCAACTCAATGTTGAGACTATTTCCAGACAAGTTGAAGTCCAGATGGTCAGGACCATTTGTTGTTGAGAAAGTGTTTCCCTATGGTTTAGTTGAAATACGAGGAAAAGAGGGTGCACTATTCAAAGTGAATGGGCAAAGATTGAAACATTACTTGTGTGGCTCCATGGAGCAAATAAAGTTTGTGATCCTCTTCAAACTACAGTGAAGAGAAATATGTGTCCGGCTAAAAGACGTTAAAGATAGCGCTATTTGGAAGGCAACCCAACGTTTAAATTATGTTATTTTGTTTTATTTTTGTTCTTAAACAGTCTCACTTTGGTATGCTTGGTTGATGTTTTTGATGATAGGTGAAGCAGTACTAGCCGAGAGGGTTAAAGGGTCAAAAATGTGACAAACTGGCAAAAATGATGATTTTAAACGAAGGGTCGTGGTTCCTGGAAGAAGAGTCGCGGCCCCTAAACTCCAGAGAGCAGATATTGTTGACAAGTGAATTATGGTCGCGGTTTAGGAACGAAGGGCCGCGGTCCACCTTTGGCAGTAAACATCCAGTGATTTTCAGCGAATTAGGGTCGCGGCTCAACAGTCCAAGAGGTCGCGCCTCGTCGGGATTTTCAGAAATTAAACCCTAGCCTCTCTTTATTTTTTCCTCATTCTAACTTAACCCAAACTCAAAAATACTCTCCCCTCTCTCTAGAAAATTCAAAATTCTCCAAATCCAACATTCCATACCCCTATCACACTACAAATTCCCCCATTCCATAATATATCATCATAATCTCCTAATTTGGGTTAAGGAATTTGTGGAGAACAACTCTCCAAAAAGGTAATACTAATCACTTCTCTTGCAAATTTTCGTGATTTTCAGTTGTTGGGTGTTACTACGTCTTATTATTGTTGAGGCTGGTGTAGTTTTGTGTGGGGTAGTTTGTGGGATGATTTCGTAGTTACTGTGGAGTGTTGCGGTGTTGGATTGTTGCGGTGTGTTGAGTACTGATTGTAGTTTCTGATTGTGGTTGGGGTTGTGGTTACTAAGTGTGGGTGGAAACTCTAAACAAAACAAAAGAAACTTTGTCAAATTTTACCCAACCATCCCTAAAAAGCATGGCTCCAAAAAAAGTACTCCATAGAGGTTCTTCTTCTCGACCTTCCGCCCCTGACTATGACACTGACAGGTTTACAAATAAGGAAGCCCAAGATCGATACTTAAAATTGAAAGGGTGTGCCTTAATCCCAGAAAAGGGAATGGAAATCAGGCGAGAATCCTGTAACGACGCCTATGAACCAATTAGAGAGATGATTATCAATAAGAATTGGGAGGCATTCGTCAATACCAATATTCCGCTTCCCAACATCTCAGTGGTATATAAATTCTACGCCAACTTTCCGGAGCGGGTGGAGAATAGGTGTTTTGTTCGAGGGAAGTGGGTGCATGTGAGGCCAGAAATCATAAACACGGTTTGTGGAGTGCCCGATGTTATGATAGAAGAGGATGAAGAGGAAGATCAATATACAATTTGGAGTCGGTCAAGTCGAATCGATTGGGTTGATGTGGCAAAAACATTGAGTGCAAGAGGGGCACGAATGACATTAAGTGCTTATAATGAGCCGAGATCTATGTATCGTGTCAATTCAATAGGGTGGCACGGGCTTGGATATATTTTGCGAGTGCAAGATTGATACCCTCCACACATCTGTCCAAAGTACCAAATGATAGAATCAAGTTGGTATATTCCATAATGAGAGGGTTCGCAATAGATTTGGGTAAAAAAAAAATCGAGACCATAGAGTTCACTTGTAGACTCTCGACCACATCTGGGTTGGGGCATGGGTCACTCATCACCATGCTATGTGCTCGATATAATGTGCCCATCTATCCTAGCGATACGATGGGGCGAATTCAGAACGCCATCACCCGAGCGCAAGTACTTGGCTACCCAGATCTAGTGCCCGTACCCAATGCACAAGCACCTGCCGCTGAAGAGGGCGTCAAACGCCCAGCCAACTGCCGCCAAAGAGAATTGGAAGAAGAAGAGGAGCCGGCGGCAGCTGCACCTTTTGAACCAGGAGAAAGAAGCCAACCCCAGGTCTTAGCACTTGAGCCACCACGGTCACAAATGGATCAGATGCTCCTCAACCAGCAATACCTTATGCAGCATGCAATGTACACCGATCAGGTTCAGTGGGAGCGCGACCATCACCAGCAACAACGGTATATCTATGAGGACCAGTATGTGGCTGAACTAAACTCTATGTTCAACCATTGGTCATTTCAAGACCCGCCACCTGAGCCACATTTCAGCCAACCACCACATTATCAACTCTTCCAACCTTCACGGCAACCACTGCCACCATACTGAAGTTGCTAAAGTCTATGAGTCTTCTACCTTTACTTTGCTTTCCACAATGGGGACAATGTGTTAGTTAAGTTTGGGGGGAATTTTATTGTCTTGTGTCAATTGTGTTTTGATTAAATTGAGTCTTTTAAATTGTCTACAGTTTAAGTTGTTGTTTTAGTATTTGAGTCTTTGTTTTGAGTGGTTGTGTCAATGAATCAAGTTAAAACAATAGCTAATGAAATTGAGTGAATGCATGTGATAGAATTGGAAGTTATTGATAGTCATGAAATGCAATAATCTATGTGTCTAAGTTGGATAGTCTTTGAGCGTGCCTTTGATTATTATTAATAATGAGAACTTGTTCATGACTAGTGACTCTCTTATACTTAATTATTTGGTTTATGCATGAGTGAAATGGGTTTGTGGCTAAAAGGTGAATTTTTTTAGAGCTTGCTTGCTTACTACTTGAGGCGAAATCCTAGATTACGCATGATTAGGAAAATGATTTAGGCCATCTTTGAAAACGTTTGAGCCTTTCAAGCCACCCGTATTTCATTAATCTCTAATCATCCCCGTTGAGCCTAAAGTGAAACCTTTTCTTTGTGATCAACATCTATCCTTGAGCCTATTTGAACATTTCACTACTATTTCATTCCCTTGAATTACCATAAGTATAAAAGTATACAAGTTTGGGGGGGTTGAATTCCAGTGAAATGATATTGTAGATTGGGTGTTAACATAATTAAAAGGACAAAAAGATTAGAAAAAAGGGTGATGAATCAGTGAAAAAGAAATAAAACACACTCCCTACATATATACATCAAAAGATAAGTTTGGGGGAGTGTAACTTGAAGTACGAATGTTCTCAATCTAGCAAAGAGATGAAAATGGGGGACTGTGGTAAATTTGAATAAAGAATGAAGTGTGATCTTGATTGGTCCTATGCTTATTGTAATTCTGAGCCTAAATGTCATTTTACCTACCTTTGCCCTAAGCCTAACGATACAACCCTGAAAAGTCCTAATGATTCTTGAACATGCATGTCTACATTAGTGGAGAGTTAGCAAGTTGAGCAAGTCTCTAAAAGTTAGGTCTGATGGACAGTTGGAAAGAATTCACTTGTGCATAGACTAATGTTGAATGTTTGTTGAGTTGGTAGTCATGTTTGAGTACTCATATGCCTTAATAACCTTAAGCAAGCTTATTGATTATTGGACTTGAAATTCTTGATGGAAACTTGTGGTTAGAAGTTTATGAAAATAATGTTACATGTGTTCATGATCTTCGAGGCAGATGCATTGTGACTAACTTGATTCAGTCGTTGTGTTTGTTGTGTCTTTTTATTTTTAGAGTGTCTAGAGTTCTTTACTCGAGGGCGAGTAAAGTTTAAGTTTGAGAGTATTTGTTAAGTCCATTTTAGGATTGTTTTAGAGTTTATTTTAGGAGTCTTTTAATTGTCGTTTTAGTACTTTTGTGCAGTATTACGCTTTGTTTATTTTGTTTTCAGATTATTAGCGACCTTGGTGGAAAATGACAATATGATGGTAAATTGAGCTAAATTGGAGGATGGGAAGACGCAATGAAGATTCCAGACATCAACAAAAGAGTCCCTGAAAGAAATGGACGAAATCTGGCTAGAAATGGGTGAAGGGCCGCGGTCGAAGTCATTAGAGTCGCGGCCCCAAAATTCCAGAAGCTGAAATTCACAACACCAAACGAAGAGTCGTGGCCCAGGAACGAAGGGCCGCGGACCCGACGCGTATTTTTGGCGAAAGAAACTGATTTTAGCAGGGGTAAAGTGGTCCGAAAGAGGGTTCTTTTGGGGAGAATATAAAAGCCTAAGGAAGGGTTTTATCGGGGGGATATCTTGAGTCATAGAAGATATTTTTGGGTGAAGGCAAGGATTGGAGACTTTGTTCAAGTGGCTTTCTTTTCCTTTTGTTGTTTAATTCAGTTTATGTTGAAGTTTGTATTATTCTTAGCATGACAATGTCTAAGAGCTAATCTCTTTATTTAGGGTTTTCGTCAAATTTTCTTGAAACTCTTTCTATTAAGTTAATGCATTGTTAATGACTTTTTCTTCGATTATTTAAGATCTATTCAATTTGTATCGATTGTGTGAGAATTAATTGATCACTAGTTTTCATAACATATATGATTTCGAATCGAGATCCGAAAGGAGAGATTTGAATATGCTATAATTGAATAGACATAGGTTAAAATCGTGGACGAAAGTACCCCGATACTTGTGTAGTGTTTAGGGTCATTGTTCTTAATCTTCTTATGTGGTAAAATCTATCATAGAAATATATAAGGTTTCTGCATAGGTTGAGTTTTATATGTCTTAACCGGAATATAGAATATCTTAGTTGACCTCCTATCTTAATAAGAAGAAGAAGAATCATTAGCATTGCATTAACACGTGAAAGAGTTGATAGTAGAGGAGATTGAAAGCCCTAATTCTCTACATAACTGTTTTAAACCCCTTAGTATTATCAGCTTTAGAAATTACTTTACTTAGTTATAACTCTTAGTTAAACTCCAAACTAAATTACGATCACCAAATAGATACCATAGTTTAGTTGTTCGGTGCTTGATAACCAGTCCCTGAGGACGATAACTCGGTCTTCCTGACTATATTACTTGAAGCGACACATACACTTGCGTTGAGCACGTGGAAATCGCCTAACAGACACATTGGAGAAACTGATCTCGTTTAAGGTTGTTAAAGGCATTTCCAGACTGGATACAAAAGATAAAACAATGTGTGAGAATTGTTTGAAGGAAAAGCAGACCCGAGTCTCTCACAATGTTGTCCAACATGACGGACAACATTCAGGTACGTCTCATTGTTTCCAATTATTGCATATGGATCTTATGGTTTCAATTGAGTTAGACAGCCTAGGAGGAATGAGATACTCTTATGTGATAGTTGATGATTTTTCCAGATTTACGTGGATATATTTTTTAAAAGAAAAATCACAAACCTTTGAGATGTTTAAAACTCTTTACTCTAGAATTAGGAATTTGTTTTGTTCTTCAATTTTCAGAATAAGATCTGATCATGGAAAGGAATTTAAAAATCAGACCTTTGCAAAATTTTGTGGAAAAAAGGCATATTCCATGAATCTTCAGCACCAAAAACACCTCAACAAAATGGGTTTGCCGAGAGAAAAAACATAACTTTACAGGAAATGGCAAGAGTAATGTTGAGTTCTAAGCAATTATCAAAGAGGTTTTGGGCTGAAGCATTGAACACAGCACGTCACATAAGTAATAGAGTCTACTTTCGGCCAGGGACCAAAATGACGCCCTATGAACTATTAAATGGAAAGAAACCTACCGTGAGGTATTTCCATGTCTTGGGGTGTGTTCTATATTCTTAATAACAGGTATAAACTGACCAAGTTCGACTCCAAGAGCGACAAGGGGATATTTGTCGGCTACTCTCAGAATAGTCATGCTTACCGGATATACAACCTTCAGACAAAGACCATTCAGAAGTCTGCAATGTGATTTTTGATGATCTGTTGGACAGATCTGGAAGATCCTCAAAAAATAACATTGTGGTTACAGTAGAAGAGGAGCAAATCACTGAAGCATCAGATGTTGACACAAATGTTGACACAACATCAGAAGTCACATCTGAACCTCAAGAAGAGAACACCGAAGAAGATGTCGAGGAGGAGTCTGCTACGGAGCTGAATGATCAAGTAAGAAGAGACCCTCCATCGAGGATTAGGAGAAACCATGCACCCGACCTAGTGATAGGGGGAGTTTTTTAGCAGAGGCGAATAATGGAGAAAGAACCAGTCAATTACCGAGATATGATAAGGTGTGTGTGCATGTCCACCATATACCATCGGGTTAGTCTTTCTTGTTTTACATCTACATTGGAACCTAAGAATATTAGGGAAGCATTGAAAGATAATTTTTGGATACAAGCTATGCAAGATGAGCTTGAGCAGTTTGCCCGAAATGGGGTTTGGGATTTGGTACCACGACCTAACAACACCAATGTTATTAGGACTAAGTGGATATACAAAAACAAATCAGATGAGTTAGATTAGATTGTGAGGAACAAAGCTCGACTTGTTGCTCAAGGATATACACAAGTTGAAGGCATCGACTACGACGAGACCTTTGCACCTGTGGCTAGACTTGAATCAATAATATTGCTTCTTGCCATTGCTTGTTACTTGAAAATTACCTTGCACCAAATGAACGTTAAAGGTGTCTTTCTTAATGGATACTTGGACAAGGAAGTATACGTTGAACAACCAAAAGGATTCGAATATTCTCACCATCCACAACATGTATACAAGCTCAAGAAAGCTTTGTATGGTCTAAAACAGGCACCACATGCATGGTATAATCGTTTGACTAACTTTCTTATTGATTTTGATTTTATCCATGGAGAAGCTGACAGAACTTTATTCATAAAGAGATACGGAGTAGATGTAATCATAGCTCAAATCTATGTTGATAACATTGTCTTTGGCTCGACTAAAGAATCTCTCTTGAAGTCATTTGTCGATGCTATGTCGACCACATTTGAAATGAGCATGATTGGAGAACTAATATTTTTCTTAGGCTTGCAGATTAAACAGGTTGAAGAAGAGATTTGTGTATCCCAGAGTAAGTATGCCAAGAATCTTGTTAGGAAGTTTGGTCTGAAAAATGCTAAACACATGAAGACACCAATGAGCTCTACACAGCAGGTTTGTAAAGACAATGTTAGACAAGATGTTGACCCAACATTGTACAGATCAATGATAGGGAGCCTTTTATACCTTACTGTCAGTCGCCCGTATATCATGTTTAGTGTGTGTGTTTATGCTAAGTTCTAAGCCAGTTCCAAGATATCTCATCTTAATGCTGTAAAACGTATCTTACGATATATTGCCGGTACAAATGACTTAGGAATTTGGTACTCTAGAGACACTAATCCTAATCTAATAGGATATAGTGACTCGGATTGGGCCAGTGATGTCGACGATAGGAAAAGCACTAGTGGTGGTGGTTTTTATCTTGACAACAATCTAGTCTCACGGTACAGTCGTAAACAAAATTGCGTGTCACTTTCGACTGCCGAATCCGAATATGTGGCAGCCGGAAGTTGTTGTGCTCAACTGATTTGGTTACGACATATTCTTGATAACTATGGCATACCTAATAACTCTATGATTTTATACTGTGATAATCTGAGTGCTATTAATATTTTCAAAAAAATTATTCAGCATTCACGTACAAAACACATTGACATAAGACATCATTTTTTAAGAGACTTAGTGGAAAACAGCTAGTTCAAATCGAACATGTTGATACTTTTTCGCAACTAGCTGATATTTTTACCAAACTCTTAGATCATGAGAGATATTCTAGCTTGAATAAATCTTTTGGTCTCTGTTTTCTCTGAAAATAAGACAGGCAAGGTAGATGTTGACCTAACATTCTGGATAACATTTACCATTTGGGTCAGTGTACAGGATATGAATTGTAAGTAATGTTGCTCAATTTTTTCAAATGAATCAAGCTTGACTTCACAAGGACAAGGTTTGAAGGTGATATCGTTCTCTGCAATGATGCATATCATAAAAATGGAGTATCATAAGAAGGCGAAGCCTCAACTAAAGATTTGATTTTATCCAAAAAGAGCAAAGCTCTAATGTTGGTACCGTTCCTATTCTATAGGTGTACCATGTGCTTCAAGAAGGTTGAAAATTTCTTAATATTTTTTTTTATCCATATATGTTCAACTAAGTTGATTAAGGACAATGGTAAAATGTCACATTTGTCCTGCGATTAATCTCATAGAAAACATATAGGGAAATTCTTTTGCCAAATCAGAAAATTCTTGAAGTCTCAAAATGCTAGTTGAACTTTGAAATATTGCCAACATCACTCGCAATATCGTGTTCTTGTACATTGGTCGATCTTGTTTACCTTATTTTAATCAAAATTTTAATTTGTAACAAGTCTCTGTGAATAACGAAAATCAAAAAAATAAGGAGGATCGTTTCTTTTAAATTTTTTAAATGTCTTGTGTCATGCAAAAACCGTTGTTTTGGGTATGTGTAGAGTTCAAATATTTTCCACTACCTTGATTTAAGGAAAAGAGATTGTGTGTAAATTGAAGATTGACTTGATTAAAATCCTCATTATTGTGTTTGTCTTGTCGCATCAGTCAGCCACCAAGTCGAACCATTAAAATGGCAGCCCAAACATCACCGCTAGTTTTTCAAAACTTTTCAATTCGCCCAACTCTTCAAAACCCTCTTCCATGTCCATATCCCCAAATCCTTCCAATCTTCCAAATCAAAAGAATATTCTCTTATATCAACAAGTCCATCAAACAACCACAAAATATATAAACATTACAAAGTCATCAATAAAGAAAAACCTTCTGAGAAAGACGAAAGTGTAGCCCTGATTTTTCTGGGTTCCGATGAGCCATTAAATGTGTGTTACCCTGGAGATTCGGAGAACCCAATAGATATTGATACAACATCTGATTTTACAAATCTTGCGGCAAGAGGATCACAGTCAACAATGCCGACGAGAAGGTCGAAAAGGGTGTTTGAAAGCAGATTCGGTGAAGAGCAAACTGCCAAAAGGACCAGGGCAGAATCGACTTTTCCTGTTGAAAAGTCGAATTTCCCTGTTAAGTCCATGTCACGACCCGAAGGGCCGCGACTGATGCCCTAGCTGGACACCCTTATACTGATATGTCACGTATAATCAGACTGATACCAAGGATAATGCGGAAATCTGTAAAAGTATGCAGCAGACTCATAACGCTACATATCAAAATAGGCAAGCCGACAAGGCTGCCACTATACACAGGAATATTCAAAACGGATTACAACTGTAGCTGACCAAAACACATCCATAACCACACTAGTTCAACCCACACAGGATCAAAACACATCTACCACACACACCTATCTACAGACCTCTAAGAGTATAACGGTGAATCATGACGGGATAGGGCCCCGCCGTACCCCTGAATATGCATAAGTCTATGAAGGATCTGTACCAAAATGACTAGGCTCCGAAACAATGAAGCTCTCCAAATAGCTGAGCAGGAATCCTAGACTGGAAGATCACCAAAATGAGTATATGTACCTGCGGGCATGAAACGCAGCCCCCGAAGAAGGGGAGTCAGTACGAAATAATGTACTGAGTACATAAAACATGAAGTACTGTAAAAAAGATCATAACTGGCCAAAAGATAAGTATGATAATCAAAGATATCAATGAACATGTGCCTTATAAAATGAGAGTCATGTATGTCCATATAAAAATGTCGTACCCGGCCCAATGTGGGACTCGGTGAATGAAGTCATATACATATACATACCGTCCCCGACCCCCTAGTGAGGGTCTCGATGAAATCATATAATGTGTACACATATCGTACCCTGCCCATCATGGGACTCAGTAAATGATGTCATACATGTGGATGCCTGTCCACATACATCATATCCGTGGATGCATGTCCACACATATCACATCTGTAGATGTCTGTCCACATATATCGTACCCGGCCATTCTGAGACTCGATAAAATCATCAAATACAAACCGTACCTGGCCCATCATGGGACTCGGTGAAGCTGTGCACGAACATACCAGGTCCGGGACAGAAATGATATAATCACATCAAACACGAATAAAATATCATGAGTAATCATATACTCATCATTTGACTCTCAATGGAATAAATAAAATGAACTATCACTGAAAAATTAAAGACGTCCGTCGTACGCTCATTTTATGTAAATCATGCAAAAAAAAAAAAAAAGTTTCACATACCTATACCTGTACCAACTCGATAATCTAAATTCGTCTCGCTCCTCTCAAAGGATTAGTACCAAAATGAAATGTAGCCTAATATTCTGATTTGCTATCTTAATAAACAAAGATATGTATAGTGGTGTGATTGCTGGCAACCTTTTAGTTACATGTACTATAAACTTGACACTTAAGCCCCCTCCTCTTCCACTCATATTGTTTGCACCTTAAGAGATTAAGTGTAGATATACCTACACACTTATACAGCTTGTACACCTAATCACTTTAGTTGTAATGATGGCCGAATTATGTCCCCCACTAATCCGACGTTTCACTAGTTGCCCATGTAATTAATTTTTTTATCTCAATTCATTTAAATAATAACTATTTTCAACACACCTCATATACTCATTATCACGATCACAAAATATAATACTACTCCGTAGCCTCTTTTTTGTATGCCTCAATAAGGTCTTGGAAAAATATTTAGACATGTTTTTAGCATAGCAATCAATAACATGAATATTTCTTAACTTCTAAGAGTAGAATAATTTATGGAGCAATACCATAATTATATTTCGTACGTAGAACATGTCAAAAGAAAGAAAGATTTGTCTTAACATAACTCAATTACCAACCGTTCAAATGGTTCGGTATTGAATTTTGATGGAACGTGTTTTTGGTATAAAACTCTAAAAGGATCGACCAACAATTGGAAAGAATGGTTGATGTTTGATACTCACTGAATCGTTTTCCATAGATGCTACACCCCAAAGTATCCCATCATACTTCTATCGAATATACCAGATGTGTGCCTCTATTTTGCTAGAAACAGAAACAATCTTTTTTTTATAGTAACTCTAATCTCCTACCCTGATATGATACCAAAGAATCCTATTCAGTTGTCAAATCTCTTATAAAGTCCACTAGCATGACAACTAAATGACCCTTCCTACTTAATGAACTGCCACTTAACCCACTTAGTCATTTAGAATTCTTTTCCCAAGCCACACGTACACTTTCTAACGTGCACCCTTAATAAATTAATAATAAATGAACATTTGCTGTCTTAATGATGTACTGTTATTAGTCTCCCACGAATTCCTAAGTCAGCATATAAATTTCCCCTCAAAAGATGTTTTTAGGAGCATTAAATGAATACTAATAATGATGTCTTCCACTTGCCATCTTAAGCCCTCCCAATTGCGGCCACTTTATCTTAATTCTTAAGAAGACATGCTTTATTTAACTCAAATGAAATCCCAAAGGTAATTCATCATAAATAGAACATGGATCCCACAATAATAATTGCATTCATAACTTAAAAATCTATCCTAAAAAGCTACTACTACATCGGTATACAATATGTACTTGTCACATTCACTAACTCTTACCAAGGCCCCACGTGGAAAGGTGTCCCATAATACTTATTCACTTATATATTTAAATTCACAGATATTGCATCTAAAATTATTTCGAGGTCACGTCCTTTTATATACTAATCTCCTATTAGGATATGTAAATATAATAAAAAAAATCTCACGCTCGGATCTACTTCCTTCATTTAGACGCTCAAATCATTATCCAAAAATATATAAATGTTACATTCTCTCCCCCTTAGAAATATTCATCTCGAATGTTTGAGTTTAACACATCCAATTAGCATATGTTTAAACTTGAGCAATGAACAAGTCATTTCAGCATAAATCAAGTATTCATGACCTAAAATAAAATCACAAAACACAGCCCAATATCAAACTATGCAATGCAAATGCAACAAATAGGTTGGCCCAAATTTCAGACAATAGTAATTCAGACCCGCAGAAATGACAAGTGTAGGCCTGAGCCAATTGGCATATGGTAGTTATAAAAATTATATAGATATACAATCTATATATCTTTATGTATTACACATGTATGCTTATATCTGTCTAATTCGGATCGGATCGGATCCGTAGCCCGTTATCGGATTGAATCGATTTCGGAGAGGTTACCGGTCCGATCCATCAAGACGCCTCTGGTGCAGTTCATTACCGAATTTCCGATCGGCGTCTTTGTCCGGTTGAGCAAGACCTCTACCGGTCCGAGTTTTGTTTTTTTGTAAATTTCGAAAATCTAACTAAATTCAAATTAAATATGTAATATAATATGGTTTATAACTTTATACTTTATAGTTATATTGAAGTTATATAAACTATATTAATTTTTTTTATTTTGAAAATTTATTAAATTAGTAGACATAAGATAAGTTAACAAATAATAACTAAAGAGATAATAAAACAAAAACTAATGATAAGATGTAAACTATCGAACTTTCATTATTCATAATGTAAATTGTTAATAAGAGTACATAATGAAGTAATAATAATTGTTATTTACATATTATGCATCCTTCTTGCAAGTTCTTCATAATTTATAGGTTGCTCCATAGCCTCTAAATCTGGAGTATTAATTTCAGTCCCGGTTGTGCTCCTGATGTCTAAAATATTATCGATTTTTTCATCTTCCGGAGAGTAAACGTCTTCATATCCTTGATTTCTTCTCTCTGGTCTAATCTAATCCCTTAAGCATACTAACACTTCTAATGTGTTTCCGCCCAATGAGTGATGTGTGTCTCCTATTTGATCACGTGCTTGACTGAATGCATTTTCAGAAGTCACTGTTGAGATATGCACATTAAGAACATCTCGTGTCATAGCTGCTAGTACCGAAAATTATCTTTTGTTATCCTGCCACCATTGTAAAGGTTGAAAGTTCTTCGACTCTGTTGGCTTTTGCAAATAAAACTGCATCTCATCACAATTTCGAGTTGTACTTGCTTGTGTTGTTGCAAAAGTGCTCCATATAGATAAAATTCATTTTCATCGTCTTCATCGAATCCTGCAGACGTAGACACAGAAGCAGAAGCAGAAACTAGAAGGAATATTAGTAGCAGAGTTGTTGTTGTCATGTATAGCATAATAATCATATAATTTAGCTAAATTAGTATCAAGTTTACATATGCAATTAAATGAAGATGGAGTTTTTGTTTCACCTACTTTCATATAAGTATATAAACTAAATATTAAATTATGACAATCTATTTTTTTAACAAAAGGATTTAAGACTGCACCAATACAATAAATATCAGGAATAGAAAAAAAATATTTTTTAAACTTTTCAAACATAACTGTAACTGCAACTTTATATTTTATATTTAATTTTAAATCATAAGTAAATATGAAGTTTCGGTTATATGAGCTAAAATATTACAAACTGTTGGGTAATAAGATCCCAAAAATTCAACAGTAGCAGTGTAAAATTTACGTAAATTTTTTAAAAGTTCAGCAATTGATTTCCAAACATCGTCGGTTAACATATAAATCGTGTTCTTACAATGAGCATTTGAAACATGTGTTATGTGGTCTTTATACTTATAATATTTTTTAAAAACAAATAAGTATAATTCCACCGTGTAATAATCTCTCGTGGCATGAATTTAGGTCTCAAATCAAATTGTTTACATTTTTCTTTAAATTCTATAAGTCTATTTTTCCTATTATTACCTTGAATAACTCCAACAGATCTTTTCACAATTTGTATTTCAGTTGCAAATAACTCAAGATCACTTTTAACAATTAAATTATAAATATGACAAGCACAACGAACATGAAATATATCAGGAAGTGACGGTTCTAATTCCACTTTTAAAATATCTACAGCAGCAGTATTATTAGATGCATTATCGAATGATATACAAAGTATTTTTTTATAAAGATTATCATTTTTGGCATAAGCACAAATAGTTTCGCTTATATATTTTCCAGTATGACTTTGATCCTCGTCATACGCAAAAGCAATAATACGTTTTTCCATTTTAAAATTTTCATCAATCCAATGACAAGTAATTGTTAATTAATCATAATTGTTTAAAGCATGCCCAATGTCTGCAGTAAAACTAACTAGGCATGAAAGATTAGTGAACAAATATTGCAAAAAAATAACATAATCATTATAAAGTCTAAAAACATCGGCTCTACAAGTACTACGAGGAACACCTGTAAAACAAGGATTATATACTCTTTGAATATATGTAATTAAATATGAAGAAGAAGCAAAAGAAAAAGGTAAACAACCTCCGACAATCATTTTTGTTAATTCAATGTGATCCTTATTTGGATCGTACTTAGCCAACCCCCCCCCCCCCCCCATTAATGGATTCAGTTGTTGTTGACCGGGTTCTAAATCAGTGGCAACACCCCATTGTATCGGATGATCTTTCAATAAATGTCTACCTATAGTGCCCGTCACCACCCCCTCTCTTATGTTTGTAAGTTTTCCCACAAATATTACATCTAACTCTATCAGTGTCCCCAACTCTATCATAAAAGAGCCACACTTTACTCATTTTTCTTCTTACTTCTGGTTTTGTAACTTCTGGTAAAGGAGGTCTACGACTACCACTAGCAGTACCAACATTGTGAAGGAACACTAAGAGTGTAGGAGGTTCAGTTTCTTCAAGTTCAACAATATTATCTAATTGAACGTTATCATATTCATTATATTCTATTCCAAAATCTTCTTGCATTCGATCATAGTCTATATTTTGATTAGATGATGAAGAACCTATAGATTTTTTACCCCTTGAACTAGATTTACTAAGTGATCCGATCCAATTCCCCTTAGCAAAGACATTATAAAATATTTAAATAATCAACAAATAAATATGACAATTTAAGAAAATAATTAGAGAATGAAACGAGTGTACCAAACTTCGGGATTCAGAATTCAATTGAAACTCAAAGGCCGAAGCTCGAAGTCTTGCTACTTTGAAAATTAATAATAATAATAATAACTTGAGAATTGATAGTATAGAGAATTAAGAGAGTGAGAATTGAGAGAATTGTAGATAATTGTGTGATAAAAATGAGAAAAATGTAGAGTATTTATAATTTTTTTAAAGGATAAAAATGTAATTAACAAAAAAACCAAAAAAAATGACAAACGGTCCACTGACCGTTAGCCCCTCCCCCCAGCCCCTCTACCCCTCCCCCCATCCCCAACGGTAATGTTACTGTTGGGCACCAACACCCTTTTTTTTTCCTTACCGGTTCGGACATGACCGGTTAACCGTAGATTCTGTTCAACCGGTCCGTCCTCTGGATTTCTGTAACCCGTGCGGGTTGGGGTTGGGGCCAAACAACCCCCAACCCGGTAAGCGTTACCGGTCCGGATCGGACCGAATTTTATACCGGATCGACCGGTCCGATTCAGGATCAACCCGACCCCTTAGACAGGTATATGTATACTAGACCTGAGGCACAACAAACAATAGATAAGGCAACTGATATTTATATGTGCACATTTATAAGCACAAACAGGTTCTGAATCCTCATCTTTTAGCATTTCTTCATGATATTGATACTTAAGAATCTCAAACACAATTTCCAATTACAGTTAAAAGCCCAGGTCTGATGTATCCAACATAGACAATCAATCATACATACATATCAGATGAGCACCTTTTATGACATTTTTCAAGTTCAGCTTTAAGTTACATGAACCAAATTTTAATCATATAAAGGCAAGGCAATGTTATGAAGGAACATGTATTATGCTTGATTTATTTACAGTCTAATTGAGTTTAACTCTACTATTGAAGTAGACAACATTCAGATAATCCAGACAATGAGACAATTATTTTTTTGAGCTTGAAACACCTCAAATCGATAATATTATGGCTAAAAAAAATAGCACAACAAGTAGTCACAGGTGCATCAAAACAACAACAACACTCCCTCAGAAAGGCAATCAAAATGGGCCAAAAATACCAAATGAACCCTCACAAGGTTGTTGCTAAGTAAAGGAGTTCGTGAATGGACATTGACAATAAGAAACACTTGGAGAGATGCACAGTGCTTTTCTAACAGTCATGACACTGTTTTGACTAGTTAGGGACACAAGCTGAGGCTTGATGTTCACCTAAGAATTGAAACATGAATGCAGTGAAGAGTGCTAAAGGCATAAGACAAGTAATCATTTAACAATTTGAGCAATTAGAGTAGACATGATTATAGAAGACATAATAGCACAAAAATCATACATTTTAATCAATCAGGCCACCATGATTCATATTGACGATTATCATACAAAACTTAACAGAATTTTCAAAGGTCACAAAGGTCACATGAGACAGTCTTTAGGCTAACCATATTTATAACATACTTAGGGATAAGTCAAGTAAATGGAACAAGATTTATATAATTAACAAAGGTTACAAGTATGATCTCTTAACAAAATAGTTGTCTGTTCCCCAATAATAGAAAAACTCAACCTTAAATACCAGTAACCATCAGTTGGTCATGACTTAACACATCCAAGTTTTGTTTTCAAAAGAAGAAATTTGAGTTATATCAATAGTTAAAACAAGTTAGAGATAGTAAATATTTTCAGCTTTAACCAACAGCCATCCCATGAGGTGATAAAATTTCAGACTTCAGGTCAGGCGAAACATATACCCTTGTTTTAATCTTACGTACCTCAATTTTAATTGGGCTTAATCCTAGTCAGTGCAGAGAAAAGAAGGAGAGAGCAACTCATGTTTAAGCTAACATCTATGTGAATACCAATAAAACTAGGTAGTTATATATTCACAGAAAGGAATTTAAGGAACAAACAGTGATACTTACATCATTTAGACTAGTAGGCTTCAGGGACAGTCATACAGTCAAACACAAACATGATAATTCAAAACTAATTATGTATAGAGTATTTAGTGGTATTGTATTATGAACTTAAATAAGTATTTCTATAGCTAAACATTCACTTTTCCCCCACATTACTAGGTATGTTATGAAACAATGGGAAAGACATATGATTCCATAGGTCCGTATTATCATGTTAGCACAAAAAATCTTAACAAAAGGTTAACATGTCTCTAGGGATGCCTACAAATAACTAAGAGAGCACAACATGTTTTGAAACACATGACATTTGGGATTGAAAGGGCACCATCATACCCTCAGGTTAGCTAAGACTCACACAGTTAGATATATAGGCATGCCAAAAGCTTCCCAGATTAAAACCAGCACAATAGCCATGTAGCAATTCATAACCAATGAAAAGGGTCAAGACTAAGGTCATGCTAACTCCACATTTGTTCTAGTTTCAAATAAAAAAAACATCGCATCCTAATAAAGCATGGAAACATCCTACCTGATCTATATAGGATACAACAAGCTAAATATGTACCCAAGAATTCAGCAGGAGAGGCAGAAATGTAGAACCTCACAACAATATTTGGTCATTTAGCACATTCATATAGTGTATTTTAACTACGTTTGCCCAGTTAATGATTTATAACCAGCAACACACAAGCTAACCTAACGAAGATATACATATGAACATGCCAAAGACACCAACATAGCATATACATTAGTTACCTAGTCTAAACCATAAACAAGGGATCATAAGGCAGGTATGAATAAGTGACACATACATACAAACTACTTTAGACAGTTCAAACCACACATATATATATTTAGGAACACAAGAGATGCTAAATGAATATACAAGCCATCATTAATATGCATATGATCAGGTACCAAGGCTAAACAAATCTTAAAGACTATATTAAACCTACATTAAGCTTAAATCAGAACAAGTAGACATATAATAGGCATATAATGAGCTAAATTTTCATGTCCAGATGTTAATCACTATCTTTCTAAATAATTCAAATAACAATTGTTGTTCATATCGTGCTATTTGAGCCTAACATATGCTTAATACCCATATTAAGAGTAATTTTAAACAATGAGCATAAATTAGAAACTTAAGTTAATCAAATCAGGTTACTCAATGTCTTATTTTAACAATGATTAGCAAGACTTTATCTATTACAAGTCGACGTTGTATTTAACTCATTCTCTTCTAGTTTTAAATTATCATATCAGACGATAATTAGTGGCGCCTGTTTTAGGTAGATAATATGACTAAACAACTTACAGATAGCCAAACCTTTCCAAAATAGTACATTGGTCATCACATTAAATTAAATAACCCATACATGCTAAAACCAACTTCAATCCAACATGCCAAATCCATTAAATCAAATCTAGACACTTCACACATAATTAACATTTTTAAATTTGAAATATTAAGCATTAAATTAACTAAGTAGCCTATACACGACTAGACAAATCTAAAATTAACCTGTTTTGTTCTATTTCAACTGTACAGATTATTCTAAATCAGCATGGAACATTTATCAGTTACCTAAAAACAGGCATATCCTTATTGTGAACTACTTTTGATCTAAACAAATTAAAATATACCCTATAAGTATAAAGGGTTAACCAAACACATTAATCTACAAATTAATTCCTTCACTTTAACATAGGCAAAATCATCAAAGGATCCCACACATTTCATATTTGCATAAATAAAATTCAGTCAAGTAAACCAACACTTAAGTCTAGACATGTATATCCTTGAACAATCCCATACACCATATACTTTAACCAAGCTCAAGCATCAAATATCATATTCATGAAGGCCTTAGATATCTAAGGTCTCAACGGTTATTTAATATTCTAAGATTCTCAAATATTCCGCTTCTCAAGCTTACATTAACTTCTCCCCGTAGACGAGTGGGATAAATTTTCATAATTTCAAAATCATATTGTCCTCGTCTGGGTATAAATTCATCCCTTACTGGCTACGAGTATAAACTAACCGAAGTCATTCATTTTTTTCAGTAACCGGGGTTATCGAAACTGTAACAGGCACGAGTTAAATTCGAATCCTTAAAACTCAACTCTACGGCACGATTTATGAGATAAAAGAATAGAAACCATCCCTAAATGTCAGGCAGCCTCCTGCGTATAAGTATGGTGCACAACATACCCATACACAAGACACTACTAGACTCTGTCTGTAGACATTTCGAGGAGGAACTGCTCTGATACCACTTTTGTCACGACCCGACGGGCCGCGACTGGTGTCCTAGCTGGACACCCTTATACTGACATGTCACATATAATCAGACTGATACCAAGAATAATGCGAAAATCTGTAAAAGTATGCAGTAGACTCATAACGCTACATATCAAAATTGGCAAACCGACAAGGCTGCCACTATACACAGGAATATCCAAAACGGATTACAAATGTAGCTGACCAAAACACGTCCATAACCACACAAGTTCAACCCACACATGACCAAAACACATATACCACCCACACCTGTCTACAGAGCTCTAAGAGTATAATGGTGAATCATGACGGGACAGGGTCCGCCGTACCCCTGAATATGCATAAGTCTATGACAAAGGATCTGTACCAAAATGATTAGGCTCCGGAACAATGGAGCTCTCCAAATAGGCGACGGGAATTCTAGGCGGAGGATCACTGGCCCAGTATCTGTACTGCGGACATGAAACACATTTGAAGAAAGGGGTCGATGAAATAATGTACTAAGTATATAAAACATGAAGTACTGTAAAGAAGATCATAACTGGCCAAAAGATAAGTATGATAATCAAAGATACCAATGCACCTGTGCCTTATAAAATGAGAGTCATGTATGTCCATATAAAAATGTCGTACCCGGCCCAATGTAGGACTCAGTGAATGAAGTCATATATATATACATACCGTACCCGTGGATGTCTGTCCATATACATCATATTTGTTGATGTATGTCCACACATATCATATCTGTGGATGCCTATCCACATATATCATACCCTTCCCATTCTGGGACTCAGTAAAATCATCATATACAAATCGTACCCGGCCCATCATGGGACTCGATGAAGCTGTGCACGAACATACCCCGCTCGGGACTCGATGAAATGATATAATCAATCAAGCACGAATAGAATATCATGAGTAACCATATACAAATTAAATCATCATTTGACTCTCAATGGAATAAATGGAATGAACTATCACTGAAAATCAAAGGCAACTATCATATCAAGTATCACTAGGGATTGAGATTCATTGGAACGTACGTCCGTCGTACGCTCATTTTATGTAAATCTGCCAAAAAGAAAGAAGGGATAACTTCACATACCGCTTGTCGTCTGTACCAACTCGATAATGTAAATTCGTCTCGCTCCTCCCAAAGGATTAGTACCAAAATGAAATGTAGCCTAATATTCTGATTTGCTATCTTAATAAACAAGGATAAGTATAGTGGTGTGATTGCTGGCAACCTTTTAGTTACATGTGTGCTATAAACTTGACACCTAAGACCCCTCCCATTCCACTCATATCGTTTGCACCTTAAGAGATTAAGTGTAGATATACCTACACATTTATACAGCTTGTACACCTAATCATTTTAGTTGTAGTGATGGCCGAATTATGTCCCCCACTAATCCGACGTTTCACTAGTTGCCCGCATAATTAATTTCTTGATCTCAATCCATTTAAATAATAATTATTTTCAACACACCTCATAGACTCATTATCACGATCACATAATATGGTACTACTCCGTAGCCTCTTTTTTGTATGTCTCAATAAGGTCTTGGAAACATATTTAGACATGTTTTTAGCATAGAAATCAATAACATGAATATTCCTTAACTTCTAAGAGTAGAATAATTTATGGAGCAATACCACAGTTATATTTTGTATGTAGAACATGCCAAAAGAAAGAAGAATTTATCTTAACATACCTCGATTACCAACTGTTCAAATGGTTCAGTATTGAATTTTGCTGGAAACGTGTTTCTGGTATAAAACTCTAAAAGGATCGACCAACAATTGGAAAGAATGGTTGATGTTGATACTCACTGAATCATTTTCCATAGATGTTAGAGCCTGGCCAGTGGGCCCGACCGGGCCCAGTGGAATCGGGATAGACGGGGTCGCGACGGGGTGTGGACGGAGAGGAGGGGCGGGGTCGGACTGAGGCAGGTCAGGCGGGACCGGTACGAGCGGAACGATATCGTGTCCCGTCCCGGTGTGCAGTGTGTAGGGTCGGGTCGGGATGGGGTCGGAACGGGCGGGACTTTTAAAAAAAATAATTTTGCCACTAAATTAAAAATAAATGCTAACAAAGTAACATATACTCATATAGTGATAGTCATATACTCATATTATACTCATATATATATTTATAAACTAAATAATTGAACAAAGATAACAAAAGTGTAAAAAAAACATTCCAAGACTGTTTTTGTGTCTCTTCTATTATTAATTATTTCATTGAAATATACACGATTCAGAATTAAAATATTGTAGAGTACTGTGAGTTAGTTGCCAACTTAACTCCCAATTCTCAAATTAATAAATAGATTGAATATGTAGTAGACAATGTTGTATAGAGATTGATTGATTGAAAGATTAGAGAGAGTAGGAAGATTTGTGAAAATAATAAGAAGAGGAAATGTGGTATTTATAGTTGGAAAATTGGGTTAAAGTGTAAATATAATAACTTAGGGGTTAAAAATAAATATAAAGGGAGTAGGGGGGTTGGGAGAGTGGGGGAGGCAAAAAATGGTCGTTGCTAAACGGCCAAAATGTAAAATGGTCGTTATTACAACGGTTATTTTTGCAATTGGTGGGTTTCGGGCGGGATTGAAACGGGACGGGGCCAGGGCGGGACGAGACGGGACCGGGGCAGGACGGGACAGGATGCGGGACGGGGCGGATCAGAGCGGGATCATACCATGTCCCGTTCCGGTTTGAGCCCCAATTCCGCTAATTATTATTTTTTAATTATTCAAGGTCGAAACGGAGACCGAAACAGAACCGGGAGGGGATCGGACCGGCCCACTGACCAGCTCTAGATACCACACCCCAAAGTATCCCATCATACTTCTATCGAGTATAATATACCAGATGTGTGCCTCTATTTTGCTAGAAACAGAAACAATCTTTTTTTTTATAGTAACTCTAATCTCCTACCCTGATATGATACCAAAGAATCCTATTCAGTTGTCAAATCTCTTATAAAGTCCACTAGCATGATAACTAAATGACCCTTCCTACTTAATGAACTGCCACTTAACCCACTTAGTCATTTAGAATTCTTTTCCCAAGCCACACGTACACTTTCTAACGTGCACCCTTAATAAATTAATAATAAATGAACATTTGTTGTCTTAATGATGTACTGTTATTAGTCTCCCACGAACTCTTACCAAGGCCCCACGTGGAAAGGTGTCCCATAATACTTATCCACTTATATATTTAAATCAACTCTTTCGTCACACTTGTTGCATTCAAAATTATTTCGAGGTCACATTCTTTTATATACTAATCTCCTATTAGAAATGTAAATATAACAAAAAAAATTCCACGCTCGGGTCTACTTCCTTCATTTAGACGCCCGAAAATATAAAATGTTACAGTCCACAACCTCAACAAGCACTGATTCAGACTTCATTATACCCAAAAGTCCGACAGCTTCAGCCACCACTCCAACCTCTCCAAACACTCCAATCGAAGCCGAAAAGGAAGGAGAAGAGGAAATGTCTGACAACACTCCTCTAAGGAACTTCATGCCCAAGAGAGTGCGAAGAACATACTGAAACTCAGGTTCAAATGTTGCCTCAACATCGAAGGCAACAAAGAAAAAAGAAGTTGATCTTGACTATGTTGCCCCAACATCCGAGGCAACACCGGAAGCCACATCACCAGAACAAGAAAAACCAGAATCCGAATCAGATTCTGAGGTAATACCTTACTCTTTTTTGTTCCACAGTAAAACGTGCTCAAATAATTGGAACTGGTTTAAGAATTGTCACGACCCGAACCCCGGGTCCGCGATTGGTGCCCTACCTGGGAACCCTTCTACCCATTCATCTCAAGTAATCCGCGGAAGATAAAGATACTCATCATCATTTTTTTTAAACAACCAAAGGCAAAGCCGGCAAGGCCACCACTATATATATATATGCCAAAATGAAATTACACTGTACACGAGTCCAATCCCACATATGAATACAGACTTCTAAGAGTTTGGACAATATACTATGATGAGACAAGGCCCCGCCGTACCCATAATGTACACAAACCTATAATGAAATATCATTATCAATATGATAAACTCCAGAACAATGGAGCTATCCCAAAACTATGAGCAAGGATCATACACTTGCAGATCACCAAACTGTGTACCTAAACTCTGGCATGAGCGGCCCGGAGAAAGGGGTCGATGCGGAAAATGTACCAAGTATGTGAAACAATAAGTACTGTAATTGAGATTATAACAGGCCAAAAAGATAACAAGAGACAAGTATAATAATAAAATAACAGTACACTGCCTTTTCAAAGTAAGAGTCAATTGTATCCTTTTTAAACTGAGAGTAATGAAAATCAACTATACTTTTTCAAATTATTAAAGTCTGTCCAAATAAACAAATATTGTCATGGGAGTTGAACCAGAACGTTATACACAAATACTGCCCTGTAAGGTATCCTTCCCGACCCTATCTGGAACGCGATAAAGTCAATAAGGTATTATTCTCGGCCCCTTCTGGGACGCGGTAAAGTCAATAAGGTATTTTGTCCGGCCCCTTCTGAGACGCGGTAAGTCATTTAATGCCCTGCCCATTAAGGTATATTGTCCGACCCTATCTGGGACACGGTAAGTCATTTAATGTCCTGCCCATTAAGGTATACTGCTCGACCCTATCTGGGACACGATAAAGTCATTTAATGCCCTGCCAATTAAGGTATACTGTCCGGTCCTATCTGGGACACGGTAAAGTCATTTAATTCCCTGTCCATTAAGGTATACGGTCTGACCCTATCTGGGACACGGTAAAGTCATTTAATGCCCTGCCCATTAAGGTATACTGTCGGCCCTATGTGGGACACGATAAAGTCATTTAATGTCCGGCCCTATCTGAGACACGGTAAAGTCATTTAATGTCCGGCCCTATCTGGGACACGGTAAAGTCAAAGATATATACTGCCCTTCCCATTAAGGTATACTGCCCTTCCCATTAAGGTATACTGCTCGGCCCTTTCTAGGACGTGGTCCAAATATAAAGGACTGTACACATATAGCTATCATAAGCAACTATGTGCAATTCAAATCATTTTGTGACTCTCATTAGCACAAATAGAATGAACTATCATTTTCGAAAAACTCAAGGCATTATCAAATGAATAGGTAAACAACTTTCATTTTAGAAACCCAAAGTACTATCAATAGAATAGGTAAACAACTTCCATTTTAGAAACTCAAAGTACTATCTATAGGCTAGGTAAACAACTTCCATTTTAGAAACTCAAAGTACTATCAATAGGATAGGTAAACAACTTCCATTTTAGAAACTCAAAGTACTATCAATAGGATAGATATAACAATCTTTCATTTTAGAAACCCCAAGTACTATCAATGAAGTAGTTAGAACAACTTCCTTTTTGGAACTCAAAGTATTATCAAGAGAATATATCATTAAGGAATAGGATCCATTCACTTTATAAAAAGGAATCATGCTAGAAGAAGAAAGGATAATTCACATACTTTATTGGCGACTAACCAACTCTACAATCTAGGATACGTCTCAATGTACTTCAACCTATAACAACAATAACACGTATATCAACACGTGCTTACTAAAGTAGGTTAATACCAAGTAAAGGTTCTCCTTTTTCTACGGAAGTTTGGGCAACACTTCCCCTATAAATACATACTTTTCAACATTTTCCAAGGCCTAAATTCAACAACAATCAAGCTCCATTTAAGGCACAATCAAAACAGCAACCAAAGGGGATTACACGCCTACATGGCGTGTAAAATTTGTCCCCTTAATCTATACAAAATAGCCCATAAAAACAGTCCACAATTCTATCAACGATAATGGTAAAATGTGAAGTCTTTAACACTCTTTTATACCCTTATTCCTTAGGACTTTCATTAGCAATTTTACCACATTAATCATGCATGTTGACAACTGAATTTCCAGCATATACACGCCACAAAACATTCCATAAAAATTGCACGACAATATCCAACAGTTTTATAAGTTCCACGGTCAACAACTACAATCCGATAACTCTTTCCTTAACCCTTTTTATTCCAATACAAGTTCCAAAATTTTTATATAAGTTATATCAACTTATTAACAACAATATTACTCCATTATAACATGCAATAGATGACGTTAATAACAACAATTAAAGCCAACGAAATCAATATCCAAAATTGTCAACTCTCGGCCAACACCCAAAAATTTGTCCATACACTTTTTTATTCTTCATTCTTTTTAGCACAAGCTCGTCTATACATTATAACAACATGTAATATCCAATTATTTCAAGAGAATGAAGAATTTTTACCCTTTTTTCAAGTCAAAAACGTCCAAGGCAGTCCGCTCAACTTTGACCCACAGTTTTCGTTTCGCTCCACTTCTTCAAGATACAATCACTCCCATGTATTCACTACAACCTTATAACCAACTACCCTTCACGTTTTACCTCCAAAAAGTGAATGAACAAGCTAGGGTTTTCAACCCCAATTTCGGCCAACATAGATTTTTGGAGTACTTGGAGAGTTAACTTGTCTTAGAACTTGATTAGTGTTCTTAATCTTGTATAATAATCAACCTTTGTTCTTGGAATTTCCATGAATTTTCGTGACTCAAGTCAAGGAGATGAGAGAAGAGAAAGTTTGAAAGATGAAAATTGTGAGAAATAAAATAAATGGCTAAGTCTTCAATCACTATCTCTAATATAGATATTTGTCTTTGCAAGGCAAGTGGAGGAGTGCCACGTGTCAACCTCCCATTGGTCGGAAATTCCCTCTTGATAAAATATCTAGATATTTCCAAAATATCTTAAAATCGAATGGCCCCGTGAAATTGTAAAATTCTCGGCGGATCCCGTATTATCAATTCTAATTCTTCGTAATCCAATACTAGTCCCATAAATCCAATTAGAAGTATTAAACTCCAAGTTAATAATTTTTCCATCGTCACATTTTTCCAAAAAAATTTCGGAGGAAAATATAAATATTCTTTCCTTTCAACCTTCAAATCTTGATTCCTTAATCACGTTCTCAATTATTAGCCCTGGTATTACGGGGTGTCACAAGAATAGAGGCATCAGAAGTAAAAAGGTGATAGATGAATCTTCATTTTCAGAATATGATTTGATTGATTTTCTAACTCTAATTAGTCGTAGGGTTCTGAACTCTGTAACTGGAAAGAATCCTTATTGTGAGAAGGTTGTTAGGGTGTTCTATGTCAATCTTACCCACCTTGTAAGAGACACAACCTCAAAGAAATTTGGGAGAGTGTATCTTCACAACAAGGTGTATAATTTTACCCCTGACATCATAAATATCACACTAGGGATCCCTAATATTGTTAGAACCCCAGAAGCTACTCCCACTTCTGAAGAATTGAATGAAATGATCAAATACCTCATTGAAAATTTGATCACCACTTGGGCTCCTCGAGTGTCGAGGCTCACAGCATTATTTGCAACTCTGCATAGAATTGTCATATACAACTGGTTGCCCTCCGTGAATGAAACTGTTGTTACCCTTGACCAAGCAACCCTACTGTACAAGTTAGGAAGAAACTACAGAGTTGATCTTGGAACGCTGATTTTCAACCATGTCACAAACTTGGCTGAGAGACAATCTAACTCTACTCTTCCATACCCCTCTCTCATTTTTCAAATAATGCTGAACCAAAACTTCAAGACTCCGAAAGGAGAAAAACTGAGTAATCCCCTAGATGTTTATCCAGTACAAAGAGTAGTAGTGAATAGCAGGGAAAAAGTCATAGACTTGCCCTGGAAGAAAGAAAATTGGGACACCAAAACATCGCATCATGTTTCCACTGAACCAACAAAGGATGTTACCAACATTCCTGGCAACATCGAGTGTACTGTCCCTATGTCCAAGGATTGGCTAAGAAAACATATTGCTGAACTTGATCGACAAATTCTGGAGTTTGTGGGTGCAAAAAGCTACTATGAGGACATGTTTTCTTCACAAAAAGAGGGATAGAGTACTGATGTGCAATTTATGCACACACTAAACGCAAGTGCACGTATCGTGACAAGTAATATAGTCTAGGTAAGACCGAATATCGTCCTCAGGGACTGGTTTTCAAGTACCGATTATCTATGCTTTAGTTTCTATTTGGTTAACGTTAATTGAGTTGGAATTCTAAACTAATAATGCAGGAAATAAACTAATTATGAAAATACTTTGATTTAAATCAGTTATGACGGAGAATTAGGGCTTCCAAGATCATAAACTATCCACTCTATTCAATCTTTAATACAATTAGACTAACTTTTTCTTCTACGTTAAGATAGCAGGTTAACTAGACCGTTTTATACTCCTGTTAAGGTAATATAAACACTCAACCCCAATGGAGAATCCTTCTATCTTTCGGTGACAAGATTGACTACAAAGGAGGATTAACAGCAATAACATATTAAGCTACACAAGTATCGGGGTACTTTCGTCCACGATTTAAACATATGTTTATTCAACTATAGCATATTCACAATCTCCCCTTTCGGATTTCGATTAGAACTCATATAAGTGATGATAACTAGTGATCAGTTAATTATCAAGCAATCAAAACAACTATTGAATAAATCTTAAATAAGTGAAGAAGAATCCAAACTAATATATTAATTCATGAATAGAGTTTCAAGTGAATCACAAGAAAATCCCTAATAAAGTAATTAGCTCCTAGCCATAGTCACGCTAAGAACTAATATAATCTCCATACATGAACTGAAATAAACAAAGCAAAAGAAAGAAAAGCAAAATACTCAAGAACAAGTCTCCAAGCCTTCTAGCATCCAAGGATTATGTTGTGGAATATTTACAAGATGGAATGGAATGGAATGGTGGATGGAGAATGGAATATGGAATGAATTCTTCTAATGATGTAGAGACTATTTATAGCCCAAAAATCCTTTAGGTAAAGGGTTAGGTATTATGTAGGTATGAAAAGTTATGGAATCCTTTAGGTAAAGGGTTAAGGAAAATTTATGGAATCCTTTAGGTAAAGGGTTAAGGAAAAGTTATCCATTTTGCACCCTAAAAACGTGACAAATTCGGCCCAAAACTCAGAAATCCCGCGTCGCGTGGTTCGCAACCTGTGGCAGCGCAGCGCTAATCGAGGCGTTTCAGAACATTCGAGCGTACGCCACGGCTGCCGCTTTGCGCCATAGCCATGACGACATTCTTCCGAATTTTTCATTTTTTCGTCCTTTTTTCGTCCGGTCTTCGTCTGATTTCTTTTATACTTCCCGGAACTTCTTAGGCTTCATTTCTTTGCCCTTTTAGTGTGCAATTTCATCTCATTTATGCTCATTTCATCTCCTTTTTGTCATTTCTCCATTTCTGACTGATGTGCCACAAAAGAAAGGAAAACGACCCTAATACTATACTAAACATAAACAAAATGAGTAAAATACTAACTAAAAAGACTCAAAAAGTGTATATAAAATACACCGATCACACCCCCAAACTTAAACTTTGATCGTCCTCGAGTAAAGCTCAAAAAGATATAAATAAAGACACGAAAGAAAAGAAAAGAAAATGACTCACAGACACTGATCAATTTGTTGCACAATTATCACTTAAAAAAGCATGAAGGTTAGTAGGATAATATGCAGGAACATATAGCATGAAATTTTAGCATTCTAAACACTCAAGTCAGATATTTCGCAAATTCAATTTAATCATGCTCAATGGAAGTAAGAACACTTAACCTATGCATGTCAATATCACAATTCTATGGCATGTTCACTTGCTATTCTTCACTAATCATAGATACACATACTAGAGATCTTCAGGGCTTTTCAGGGTTGTAATGTAGGTTTAGGCAGGGGTAGGTAAAAATAGGCATTTAGGCTCAACTTACGTACCATAAGCTCTTTTGCTTTAAATTCTTCCCTTTTCTTTTGATTCTCTTTTTCACTTCATACCTATCTTTCCCCTCTTTTGTTTTGAGAGAATGAGATGTATGATGAATAGCAGACACCCCTAAACTTAGGCTTTTGCCTATTTATTATTACTTTTTCATTGGGGTGCATCAAAATTGTTCACTCTCTTTTGTCTCTTTTTCAACACTTTATATTCCAATCATCTCAATTTTTCACTTATGACACAAATATGGGATTATAGGGTGTCAAAGAAAGGTCATATTTTTAGGCTCAAAGGGCTGACTAGGGATACAATTTGAATGTCAGGGATAGACAAAGAATGGTAGAAAGGGCTAACAAAGAAATTCCTGAATCATCTCCCTAACATGCATATCCTAACTATTTCGCCTCAAATAGCAAGCAAGCAGACACACAGGTTTAATCACTAACAGTGCATAAATCAAGCAAGATACCCCAAATAGTTCGATTTCATAGATTTTTGGTATATCTATCCTAAGTGTTCAGATGGTTGCTTCTAATTCCATTACATTATTCCACTTTACTTCATTAGGCATTTCAAGTAACTACAACATGCATGATCTTAAAAAAAATATGACTCAAAAACACACAAAACAAATCAAAAAGACTCAAAATGTTACACCCCGTAGTTCCAGAGTATGTATACGAGGACGTACGTACGAGGATACGACATTAAAATTGGAAAGGAAGAAAGATGTGATTTTTCGACGGGAAAGTTTCCGGTTTTTTGTGAAGGAAAAAGGTTCGTTAATGAGAATTGGATTTCCAGATTTGGTATTCGGACTTCTGGGATTATTTTAGAAGTATTGGAATTTTATTTCCGGAATTGGTCACGTGGGGCCCACGGGAGGAATTTACGCTTTTGTGGGCCCACTTTATTTTCGGATTTTGGCATTACGGATATTTTCTAAGATGAAATATTTTAGACCGATAGGAGGCGACATGTGTCACCCCAGGTGGCATGTTGGACGACCGGCCAATCAATAAGTCAAGTCTTGCAAGATGTTTTTTCGGGTTAGTGGGAGTAGGTTTGGACGGTTTTGTTGGTGCGGTGGATGGCCACATGGCTCATTTTGTGGTGGACATATGTCCCAAAGTTGTGGGGACATATGTCCCAATGTTGTGGTGGACACTGTGGAAGACTTCACTTGCTCAAGCTACCAAATCTCCACCCTCCACTTGCTTGAATCTGGCCATGAAGGTTCTATAAATACCCCCCTTAAGTGCAAGACTTCTTCATTCCACACTTGAGAAATTCCAAGGCAAAAATACTCCCTCCCTTTGTAGTTGTTCTCGTCCAAAACACTCCCTCCCCCTCTTAGAAGCTCTCGTCGAAATACCCCCCCCCCCCTTGGTAGAAAATGTCTTCAAGTATTGTTACTATTCTAAAATACCTTAGCCCAAATCACTTATGGTATTTTCAAAGTTACCTCTATACTAAGAGCCCGGAAATACTACTATATTCCCTTTAGTCACAAAGTGAAACCCTAAGAAAATCTTCATAGTTGGTTGAAGTGTTAAGAGAAGTTGTTTAGAAACTTCTAAGGGTTGCTTGGAGCGGGTTGGAGCGTAAGGAAGTGGAGCTAAACGTTGCTCAGGATCGACTAATAAAACTTGGATAATTTTGGGCTTATCGAGGTAATGATCTTTATCCCCCTATTGTAATTGGAGATTACATGTTGTAGTAATGTATAGTTGAGTATACTATATATAGAATGAGTATTGACTAGAATTGAACTGTATTTACAGTGGACTGTATTCTGATGAACTTGTAGTATTATTGTGAAGTAGAATTGTACACGTCAGGTTAGGCGTGTAACCCCACCTGCAGGTTGTTGGCTTGGCAGCGGTCTTGATAGCGAAGGAGATTTATGTGGTTGCGGGAGGAAGGTCTTCAAATTTTCCTTAGAATAAGGAACCTTGTACTTAGAAATATTCTACGAAGGGATCTAGAAGTTAATAGACGTTTTATGGCCATTATAGGTTGAAGTACTACGAGTAGCGTATTCTTGAAGGGTGGAAAAGGCTAGCGGGATTATAGTGCGTGGAGCGTTTTGCTAATTGTCGATAATCGTCGCGAGGTATGTGAACCTCTTCCTATCCTTTCTAGCATGATATTTGTGAAATATATTTAGTGCGGTGAGACGCGTGTGTTTAAAGGAAGTTGATTTTCCTTTTGTGTCCTTGACTTGATTCCAAAGTTAAGTGACTTGTTATGAAATATTAAGGACTTGAATTATGTTAAAAAGTTGTAAAACCTCACTCATGAGTAATGGGTGTGTGGTCTTTTAAAGAATAAAGTTATCATGATTTCGAAAATAAGAATGGTTTTATCATTGGATTTAAAATGATAACTTGACTTATAAACAACTTGATTTTGGGAAAGGAGAAGTAACTTGATTTAAGGTATAGGTTACTTGTTTTTAAAAGAGTAAGACCCTTGGTTTAAAGAGTATATCGCTACTTGACTTTAAAAAGGAAAAAGTGCCTTTGATTTAAAGGAAGGTATGGTTTTGTCTTAAAATGGTTTAAAAAAGGAAGGCACACTTTTATCTTGAGATTGGTTTAAAAAGAAGGTATGGAAATTGTTTTGGTTTTACTTTGATGTCTTTTGACTTGAGTTTTAAATAATAAGAATCTTGAAGTATTTCAAAAGAGTTATGAATCATTTTTGAAAGAAAAGAAATACTTGGTTTTAAAAGCTTAAGTGTTATACTAGCTTTATGGGAAGTTAGGTATAACGACTTAAGAAAGATAAAAGGAACGGTTTACTTATTTGTTTATGAAAGTCTTGTATTGATTTCTGGAAAGTGTAGTAAGATGGTTTGATAAGTAAACATATTATGATGCTACGTGTGTTAGTGTCTTGTGATGTTTGTGTAAGGGGGTTATTCTTGTTGTGCTTACGTTGTTAAACGATAAGCGTTGTCTCGCTATTATATCACATACCCACGACTTGTTATGATGCGAGGACTTGCCACCGATGCGAGAATACCTCATGCGATGCAGTGTGACTATGCGGGCTGCGGGAGTTCGGGATTGATCACTCGGTGTGTTATCCGACGCGAGAATGCCTCATGCGATGCGTGTGACTACGCGACTTGGGTCGAGGATGATCGCCGGGTTAGCTACCCGTCACGAGGAATACCTCATGCGGTGCATGTGACTATGCGGGCGGGAGTTCGAGATTAGGCTCGCATAATGATACTATGGGCGATTGGCCTTGCTTGATCATTAGCGGCCTAGAAAAGACCATTCACGTTATATCTATTTTCTCTTGTTTATGTTGTGGCACTGTGCGATTAAATTGTTGTTAAATGCGTATTTGTAAGTGGTTTTAAAATGTTATGATTTGATTTGATTTTACGCTTCACATACTTGGTACTGCCAGACCGACTTTTCGGGGCCGCGTTACGCCGCAGGTAGGTACACCGATTGTTGATCCTCGCCATAGGATCACAATAAGCGTTGGGAAGCTCCGCTTTCTCGAGGCTTATCTTTCGTATAGTCCTGTCGTTGTAGGTACTACATTCGTGGGTATGGCGGGCCCCGTCGTTGTTGTTATAACATTCTTAGTGCAGAAAATCACACAGGCGAGTTTGTAAAAGGATGTAATCGTCGTTCAAGTTTTTATTTATATACTCAGAAAGGTAACCATTTTGGTTAGACTGTTTTCTTATTTCATTATTGTATATCTTGTTTCATGTGTAAGTTTTTATTTCCGCTGATTTTCTCTGATGTTGTATCACTAGGGTGCCCGGTAGGCACTACCACGCCCGGGTCGGTCGTGACAAAAAACAATAAAACAAAATATAAGACACCCCCCAAACTTAATCAACACGTTGTCCCCAATGTGTGAAGACAAAAATAGGACAACTTATCGACACAAATATGGTCATACGAGGTCTGGGAGGAAAAATTCTGGAATTTGCACGGAATATGGCTCTCGGAACATTCGGCGCCACGTCTCTGAGATTCGACGCTGCGCCCCAAGTATGCGGCCTGAAGTTCGCGCACGGCCGACTCAAGGCGTCATGGCGACGACGGTTTTTTTTCCTCGATTTAGCTTTGACCTGTCATCCAACAACACAAAACAAGAACCCAAGACCGTGAGACTGTTCAAGACAAAATAAAATAAACTAAAGACAAAAATCAAACTAACATAATTAAAAATATTGGGTTGCCTCCCAACAAGCGTTGTCTTTAACGTCTTTTAGCCGGACGCAGTTAACCTTTACGAGTGCCCATTGGATCCTTCTGCGAACTGCTTGCAATCCGCATAGTTATTGTTGCAGGTCTCACTTTTTCTACAACAATCTTTTCAACTAAGGGCTTCAGATATAAGATTATCCCTCAAGTACACAAGACATGCTTGTCTTCTAGGCTCTCTATAATGTAGGAATCAGTGAGATTCCCAACATCTCTCAACTCTAGGGGGTGCCCTTGATGGTATGGACTTCCTATTTGGGGATCAACAGTGACAGATGGTGGTGTTTCTTCTGCAATAGGTACAGGAAAAAGAATTTCCACAGAATCCAAAAAGGTGAATAATTGGATCTTAGTAATCTTTTCCTTCTCTACACCAACTATCTCGCCAGATTTCTCAACAGCTGGGTGTGGTTCCGGCTCCTCAATTTGCTTATCACTTCCCACAATAGTGTCGCTAGGCAAATTTGCTTGAGGTGTGTTGCTCATCCTTTCTATTAGCTGCCCTATTTGTGTCTCCAAATTGTTGAGGGACACCCTTATCTCAGCCATAAACTGAGTCTGGCACTTGGTGAGCCTGAGTATGTGTCACGACCCGACCTCGGGCCCGCGATTGGTGCCTTACCCCGGGCACCCTAGTGATACAACATCAGAGAAAATCAGCGGAAATAAAAACTCATGAAAGATAAACAGTGAAATAAGAAAACAGGCTAACCAAAACGGTTACCTTTCTGTATATATAAATAAAAACTTGAACGATTCATCCTTTACAAACCCCGCCACAACAAAGATTACATGCACTTAAGAGTTTTATAACAACAACGACGGACAGGCCCCGCCATACCCGAATGTATAAGAACCTACACTCGGGGAATCATACCACAAGATAAGCCTCCGAGAAACGGAGCTTCCCAAAACGAATCGTGATCCTATGAGCGAGGATCAACAATCAAGTGTACTCTACCGCGCGGATGAACGCAGCCCGGGCGAGGGCAAGATAACAGGTACCAAGTATGTGAAACTGAAAGTACTGAGATGAAATCATAATAATCTGTATAAAAATAGGAGACATGTATGATAACCAAACTACAGTACACAATATATAAGCAGTCATGTCAAGCCAGGGACTCACGCCCTCAAAGTCATCACTCAAATATAACCATGGGTCTCATGCCCACAATATCAATCATGCCCGTGGAATTCCTTCCTCACTGCCGGCAGTCCATGATATAACAACATCAAGGAATACACATGAACACCAGGTCCCACCTGTGTTATAAAAACCGTACGGGGTAAGTACGAAGGCATAGCCGACTACTAGAACCTACCGTACCAACAATGCTATAAAACTGTATCGCGAGGTCTTTCTAGACCGCCACATGATCGAAGCTGGGCCATTCGCCCTCAGTATCAATGTGCGAGCCTAATCCTGGAACTCCCGCAGTCCGCATAGGCCACCTAGGCCCGCATGAGGTATTCTCGACGGGGTAGCTAACCCACGACAACATCCTCGACTCGCAATCCGCATGGCCACACGGACCGCATGAGGTATTCTCGACGGCCAGAACACACCCGGCGGTTCCTGGAACTCCTGCAGCTCCGCATAGGTCTCATGGACCCGCATGAGGTATTTCTCGCATCGGGGGGCAGCTAACCCCCGACAACATAACAAGTCAGGGGGGTATGTGATGTAATACAAGCGCAACCGGCTTATCGTAAACAACATAAGCACAACAAGAAAACCCCATTCACATAAAAGTCCCAAGATATTAACGCCCGTAGTATCCTAGCATGTTTACTTATCGAACCAACAAGAAAGTATTACAAGGCTATCACAAGCAAAACATAGGCAAGTTACTCACACAGGGCACTTTTATTTCATGTCAATAAATCCGAGTTTTAACCCCAAAGTACTACATACTTCGACTCTCTAAAAAGATCCATTTCTTTCACAAAAGTCACACGATACCCGTAGTATCAAAATAGAGTAACTATCTTTTTAAGTAAACCAAAACAGTTTCCATACCTTCTTTTTAAACCAACTTAAGACAAAAGCATGCCTTCCTTTTTAAACCATTTTAAGACAAAACCATGCCTTCCGTTTAAACAAAAACACTTCAAATTCTCAAGTCTCTCTCTTTTATAAATCAAGTCCCTTACTTTGGAATTTTTAAGAAAATCAAAACTTGTTTTTAATGATCTTATTAAAGCAGCCATGATCTAGGAAATGTAATACAATTTTGTCTTATCTTAGCTTCTATGCAGATGGAAGATTCTACTTGTTTTAAGTTAATTAGTCATTACATTTTCCTTTATTAACGCTGCAATGGCTTGTTCGATACTCATTTCCATTTCCGAAATCAATATAACATTATTATTAAAAACCAAGTACTCATTACTCACGAATGAGGTTTCACAACTTTCTACACAATTCAAGTTCTTCACATATCATATCAAGTCAAATATAAGTCAAGTCTCTTATCTTTTAAAATCAATAAACCATTCTTTTACCTACATAAAGTCGTTATAATTAACTTCCCATAAAGCCATTATAACACTTTATGTTTTAAACCAACCAAATTCGTTTAGCACACGTACGTCTACCGTACTACATAGTTCACAACAATCATGCTAGAAAGGATAGGAAGAGGTCCACATACCGCGACGATTATCGACATAAGCAAAACGCCCAAAGTACTATAACCTTGCTAGCCTTTTCCACCCTTCAAGTAGAATACGCCACTCGTAGTACTTCAACCTATAATGGCCATAAACGCCTATTAACTTCTAGATCCCTTCAGAGAACATTTCTAAGTACAAGGTTCCATATTCTACTAAAAATTCGTAGCACCTCCCGCCCCGTAACCACATAAAAATCCTCCTATCAAGGCCCACTACCACCCAACAACTCTCAGTATTACACGCCTAACCTGACGTGTACAATTCTCGCCACAATAATACTCAAGCTCATCAGAATACAAACAATGTAAATACAGTTCAATTCTTATCAATATTCATTCTATATATAGTATACTCAACTATACATTACTACAACATGTAATCTCCAATTACAATAGGGGGATAAAGATCATTACCTAGGTAAGCCCAAAATTATCCAAGATTTATAAGTCGATCCTGAGCAACGTTTAGCTCCACTTCCTTACGCTCCAACCCGCTCCAAGCAACCCTTAGAAGTTTCTAAACAACTTCTCTTAACACTTCATCCATCTATGAAGATTTCCCTAGGGTTTCATTTAGAGACTAAAGGAATAAAGTGGTATTTACGGGCTCTTAGTATAGAGATAACTTTGGAATACTACAAGGGATTTAGGCTAAGGTATTTGGAATAACAACAACACTTGAAGAATTTTTATACACAAAGGGGGTGTTGGACGAGAACTACCTGGGGAGGAGTATAATATTTGCCTTGAAACTTTCTGTGGATGAATAAAGTCTCAAATCAGGGGTATTTATAGAAATCAAGGGCTAGGATTAAAGCAAGTTTAAGGTGTAGATTGGGATACGTGTGTGTGGATTCTACCAACCACATGTCCAATTAAATCGGGACAAGTTGCCAGCCACTTGTCCACCACAACGCCCATGACACTTGTCCACCAACTATTCTACCAACATGGCCACACGGGGGTGACACGTGTCGCCCCTACTCGCCCAAAATATTTCATCTCCAAAATATTCGTAAATTCAAAATAAAGTGGCCCCACAAAACCGTAAATTTTCCCCGTGGGCCCAGCGTGACCAATTTAAATAAAATTCCATAATTCTAAAATAATCCCGTGAAGTCCGAATACCAAATCTGGGAATCCAATTCCATTAACTAACCTTTTCCTTCACAAAATCGAAACTTTTCCACGAAAAATCACATCTTTCTTCCTTTCCAATTTTTATGTCGTATTCTCGTACGTACGTCCTCATATACATACCCTGGAACTACGGGGTGTAACATTCTTCCCCCCTTAGAAACATTCGTCCCGAATGTTCCTTCTAAGTCTCCAAGCATACTTGTGCCGGTATAGTCTTCCCTACTATACTTACTTTAACCACCATGCCACACATGGCCATAATACAACATACGCGGAAAAACTCACATCCAAGCCAACGAAGAATCATCTCTAAAGCGTATAACAATACTATTAGCTCCACCCATGGTCCAAAGGATACTTTCTTCACATCCTTACTTATAAAAAGGACACTTCCATCTTCTTAACACATCTTCGCCTATTTTCTTACTCGTCGCACTCTCCTCGCACAATCGAACTCTTCCTAATATACGCACTCACATTCTATCGTTTCGCCAAAATCTCGTGGTTACTATCTCCAACTTGGTCATCATTAATCGAACACTGACGGATCTCCGATACTCTTCCAAACAAAGCAACACGGAAGGCCGACGATCGCTTCCTAAGTCGGACGGCGGTTAACTTATGTGCAACCCGCCTATTCTTCAAACGACCAAAAGGCCCAGTACCTCGCTAAGTTTCCCTTGCTTTCCAAATCTCGCCACACCCTTCCGGGTGGTACCTTCAAGAAGACCCACCACAACTCAACTCCAAGTGTCGACGCCGATTATCCGCACGACTTCGCTGACTCAGCCGCTAATAACCTCTTCTCGATAAGTTTCACCCTATCCACATCCCGTCAATCAAGTATGGACCAACTATCCAACCTTGCCAACATCGAACCAATCGACCGGCAACCTACACTTCCGCCCATACAAGGCTTCATAAGGCGCCATCCGAATACTAAAATGGTAGCTATTATAATACTCACTCAACAAGAGGCAAATAATCCTCACACCCCTGAAATCAAAACACCGGCCCGTAACCTATCCTCAAATGTCTGGATAATACGCGCTGTTTGTCCGCTGCCCGAGGGTGGATGCAATCGAGACTCACCCGAAGTTCCTAACCCCGCTCGTAAAACCTTCGAAAAAAGAATAGTCGCGAATCGCTCCACCGTTGTCATAAAATAAAAGTAGGAACCCCACGCACTTACAACCTTCCCGATATATAACATCTCGCATAACCTCCACAGTAAATAGTCTTGATCGAAGACAAGATGGGTGACTCATCGCCCGACCATCGGTCGAATGCATCCACGAACTCATACGATGGTTACCTAAACTTGGGCCTAACACCCTCATGACTTATCATCTAATGACCACCTCAAACCGATCCCACCACATTCCGGCCGCGGTTGACCCGCCGATATGGCCTCAACCCGACCCACTTCAGACTAAACTCTCATTCCTTGTCCTAACAATCTCACTATTCAAGTCGTGAGAACAGCTGGTCTTCTAAGCTTAACTACCCATTTTCATTTCACACCACTCATGGACTCATCACATGAATATACCCCGCGTATACAATGTATCTCGACAAGGATCAAAAACGTAAAATCTTTTACTCAAGACGGCCTTGTATCTAAGGTCTCCACATGTAATATTCTAAGGCTCACACCTTCCATGTCCCCATACTTACCTTTTCAACTACCGATGTTTTTCTAATCACAACTTACACAATGCTATCCGAACATAACACTTAACATTAAGTCATCATATCACGCATACTAGTCTCTAGAGGGTTAAGGATATACATGTAACTACTGCCTCACTTTCCCTTTGTCGCTCTAATCCAAATCCGCTCACGGGCGCATAGCTATATAGGTGATTAACCACCACGATCCCGGGCGTCGAGTCAGAATCCTCCACACCTCCTGGTCGGACAATTTCTCGCAAATGGCCTGCTGGCCGCAGCATAACAAGTTGTCGACGTAGTACGACACTCCCCACAATGACACCTACCACAACAGCCACACCGAGGCGAGGTTGGCCTCATCTGGCTAACACCCCTTCCTCTCCGAACCACTGAATCTGCGACTGACCTGGTAGGCTGAGTCATCCCATCTGTATCCCTCCTACTAGGACATTCTCTCCTCACATGGCCCTGACGGCCGCAGGTAAAACAAGCATTAGTAAAAGACGACATTTCCCGACGACGCCACCACATAGTAACACCGAGGAAAATCAACTGGCCAAGAACCTATGTAAATCTGAACTAAACCCCGAGCTCACCAACTCTCGCATACCCCGAATGTTCCAAGCTCGTGAGACCACTCAGACTAAGCGGAGGCGCATAACTGGGTCACGGAAGGTCCGCTCGAAAGTTACCAAAGGACCTCGCCGCTTAACCTCTTCTCGATTCGTTAATCCCGATCTCTACGCTTTCTCACGCGTAAGCTCAGACGCTGGCAATGTCCATGCTCGATCAAGAGCTACTCAGTACAACCTCTATTAAAATAATCGCTAAGTCTCGTGACATATCGGTGCACTTCATCCTCCATGTTCGCCACTAAACGGACGCGTCTGAGCCAATGAGTCAAACTTACATCGCTTCCCGAACCGTCCGCCTCACGCCTAACATCAACAATCCCTCCGAGCCCTCCTCATCTACGAGGCAAGAAATGGCTAAGAAACGCCTCGAGAACTCGCTCAAACACCGGAAGTCATGCTCCCCGATAGTCCTCATGAATCAAACCGGCCGACCGCAGATCACGCACCGATGTGAACCTAATACTCCCGACTGCCTCTCGAGGCCTCATCACTCTCATGATCCGTCAGAATCGCGAATAAACTCCTGAGGATCTTCCTCGCCTCAATCCATAGAACTCGGGTGGATCAGACTCGAAGTCCCAAATCTCAAACTATCGGATCTAGGGTGAACTACTGGTACTATTTGGAACCTCTCGACTCGCTCGCCCTCATGCCTCGCTACAAGCCTAGCTAGTAATCGCCATCTCCTTGTAACCATATCCTTTGTTCTGGCCGCGGGACTAGAGGCTCGTGTATCGTGGTCTCGTGAGCCATCGCTACTACTCTAAACTCTCTCGGCTAGCGGCCGCAGAACTCCCCGAATGAAGCACTATCTCAGGTAATGACTGGCTTGTGCCCTCGTGAACCCTCAGATTCTACTCGCAGCCTCCTCTCGCCGCTTTGCCCTTCTCGGGCTCGTTTGCACTAGAGGCATAATCGGTAAAAGAATACGTCTGAGGAGTCCAACTTATAACACGACTCTAAGGCACGATCTCAGAGTGAGAAGAATGGAAATCAATCCTAAATATCCTATAGCCTCCTGACATAAAGTGGTGCACAACACACTGATAATCAAGACTCTACTAGATACAGTCAGAGACACTTTTTCCGAGGATTAATCAAGCTCGATACCACTTTTGTCACGACTCCGACTGGTCCGCGATCGTGTCTTACCGGCACCCTAGTGATACAACATCGAGAAAATCAAAAAATAAAAACTCATGAAAGATAAACGATTGAAATAAGAAAACAAAGCAACAAAAACGGTTACCTTTCAGATATATAAATAAAAACTTGAGCAACAGCATCCTTTACAAACCCCGCCCACACAGCATTCATGCACTCTAAGAGTTTTATAATAACAATAACGGACAGGCCCCGCCATACCCCGAATGTATAAGAACTGCTACACTCATGGTATTATACCACAAGATAAGCCTCCAGAGAATCTAAGCTTCCAAAACGCTGAATCATGATCCTATGAGCGAGGATCAACAATCGGTGTACTTACCGCGCATAACGCAACCCCGAAGGAGGTCTGACAACAGTACAAGTATGTGAAATCAAAGTACGAGATGAAATCATAATAATCTGTATAAAAATAGGAGGCGATGATAACCAAACTACAAGATACAATATATAAGCAATCATGTTAAGCCGTGGACTCACGCCTCAAAGTCATCACTCAAATATAACCATGGTCTCATGCCCACAATATCAATCATGCCCGTGGAATTCCTTCCTCATCACGGCATCACGATATAATAACATCAAGGAATACATACGAACACCGAGTCCCACTCGTGTTATAAAAACCGTGCGGTAAGTGCAAGGCATAGCCGACTATTAGAACTCACCGTACTCAACAATGCTATAAAATCAGATCGCGAGGTCTTTCTAGATCGCCACATGATCGAAGAATTTGGCCATTCGCCTCGTATCAAAGTGCGAGCCTAATCCTCGGAACTCCCGATCGCGTAAAGCCACCTAGGCCCGCATGAGGTATTCCTCGATCGGTAGCTAACCAGGCAAATCGTTATACCCCGTAGTTCGACCCTACGTATGGAAACGCATTTAAAGTATGTAAGACTTAAAATTTCCGAAGCGAGGTTGACGTCGCTCCTACGTTTTAGTCAACTTTGAGGCGAGTTATGACCCGATTCGTTGAGAGTTCCTAAGTATTTTAAAGGACTAGGACGTAGTTCGTTGAGTCTTGATTCCAACGCAACCAACCGTTCGGCCGATAGGCGTCGGAGTAGAAAGTTATGAGAGTTACAAGTTCGGGCCATCGATGTAAATGCCTGTGCAGCGCGTGCCGCGTATGGCCAGATGCAGAACGCGCGCCTAAAGTACCGAGAGGTCGCAGAGTTGCAGCGCCGCGCAGCGGATGCAGGCCGCGCGCCAAAGTTCGAGAGCTCGCGAGAAACCCATGCGGCCGCGCGGGCCGCGCGCCGGCGTGAATTTGGGCGAAAAACTTAGAAAATCTGATTTTGTTTTAAAGAGACTACGGGAGGGTGATGTTGTCCCCCCATCTGATTTTCTGTTGCATGCAATATATTGACCAAGACTTGGTCATTGTCTATCTTTCATCTTCTCTCTCTCTCAAATCGCTTCTTCTCTCTAAAACCCTTAGAAAATCTGAAAGTTAAGAACAAGAAAAGAAGCTTGTAGCTAGCTTGTTGGCATTGTTGTGGTAGTGTTCTTGCGGAAGCTAGCAATATTTGGAATAAGTTTTGGCTAAAACTTTAAGGTAACATTTCTTCCTTTAAACTTAGTTCTAGTGTCGCACGCTTAGAAAGCAAGATCTTGTGGTAGTAAAATAATGCACTTGTAGTCTTTGCATGCAAGTAAATGTGGTTTGGATATGAAGAATGGGTTAAGAAGAACAAATGAGCTTGTTGTAGCCTAAAACTACCTTAGAATTGTTAAGTGATTTGTTGTAAACTTATGAGGCGTAAATTTTGGGTGAAATCCCTTTGAATTGTTGGATTGATTGAGCCTAAAATGTGGTGTTTTGATGATAATTTCGCCTTGAGAAGGTGGCAAAGTGAGTAGAAACAAAGGAAATGCTGCCCGATTTTTCTTAGAATTTAGTGACTTTGAACTCGATTGTTCTACATTAAGATTAGAGGTTAATAAACGATCGCGACTATTATAGTTGAAATATTACTTGCATGTAGTTGGACTTGGCGTGGATTGACCAAAGAGGTATGTGAAGCTTTCCTATCTCTTGAGCATGAATAGATGAAACTATGTAGTCGCACGTCTGGATTTGGTGTTCTTACTTGTTTTGAGTATAAAATGACTTTTCGCTTTAGAACGTATAAGTCCTCGTTAAGGGAAAAGTATGATTTTTACTAAAGTATAGAGTTAATATAACAACTTTATGAGAAGTTGGTCTATTAGCTTCATAAAGGTTAATGAGAAGGGATTTACTCTAAGTAAGATAATTATACGAAGAGGCAAATTGATTTAAAGGCATCCCAATTGCCCAAAGGCTTTTATGTATAAAGAAGAGTCACTTTTGAAAGAGTTGAAGTATGTAGTACTTGGGTTAATTCAAGTGTTCTTTTTATTAAAGATATGGTTAAGTGCCTTAAGTAAACTAAAATGAGAGAGTATGCGGAACAAGACTAAAAGAAGTTATAAGTTTTCTTAACTTATTATTATTATGATATGATGACAGTTGTGAAGTAGGGTAAGAGTATGAAGCGGGCAAGCCCCAAGATCGCCATACCACCTCCTTCAAGTGTAAGAGTATGTCTGAGGGCGCACCAAGATCGTCATACCATCCGCTGATTGTAAGAGTATATCTGGCGGCGATCCAAGATCGTTATACCATCTCGCACCGAAGATAAGAGTATATCCCGAGCAAGCCCCAAGATCGCTATACCATCCGCTCCTGTAAGAGTATATCCGAGGTACAATTTCCAGATCGTTATACCATCATTTGGTAGAGTATATCCGGAGGAAAGTCCCCAAGATCGTTATACCAATTGCTCCGTGGATTAGCTACCCATGATCGCGAGGAATACCTCATGCGAGTCCTTATGGGCTTATCACGGGTGAAATAGTCCACGCCGGCAGTACCGATGCAGAAGAGTACCTCATGCGGGTCCACGCGACGTGCGCGTGAAATAGTCGCGAGTAGGATGGTTTCTTTTGATACTACGGGCAGGTACCTGTTTGATCACGAGCCTCTATTTTATGCAAGATTATATATGTATATATATTTGTCACTCTACCATCATCATAGTAAGTGCACAAGAA